>BJKM01000180.1:125000-480000 GCA_015082035.1 Chaenogobius annularis | reverse complement strand
TTTGTTTGGTTTCTGTACTATCTGCTCTACCGTAGTAACTATAACACTAGTAACATTATTGCATGCATCAAGTGTGAATGGAGGAGCTATAACTGGTAGAAGGCGACAAATTATATTGATGATATAGAAACCAGCTTATGAAATTATATTTTTGTACTAAAACTCCCTTCACACACACAAACAGATGATCAGTTTTTACTTTGTGGCTGGATCCGTCAAATGCCAATGCGACAAAATACAAGTGTTCCTTCATGCCAGTGGTCGGAGGAACTTTAACAGGTCTGAGACATCTGAAACAGAACAGGATTGTAGTTTGAAGTCGTTCATTGTTGTGCCCATATGTAGTCCAGTAGATTGTGGAGGCATTGACATTACCTTCCTGCCCACATGTCAAATGTGTTTTGGTTTCCAAAAGTTCCCCAGTTGTTAACAAAGTACACCTGCAGCTAAAGAAACAAAATTAATTTTACACAAATGATTAGCTAAAAGGGAGGGGTTGTGTCGGACCTACCATTTACCAATGCTATGTTTAGTCCTCTGTCAACATTGTCTTTTACATACTGCTTATTAAGCTGCGACACAGAAACATAGAATCTATTCACTACTAACACAATATACAATGGACACAAACAAAGTGGATAAATATTTGCATTGACTCCAAGATTTCATAATTAAAGTAAAGAGGATGAAAGCAAACAAAAAAATCTGTGACAGCAGAAAAAATTGCAGGCTCAGACATTTAAAAGAGTCTTGGGAGCCTTAAACTCACACATTTTGTCCTCCAGGCAGATTCTTGGACCGATCACATTGGCAGCACCAGACACCATATACGGAAAGCCAAGTGCTTTGCAGGACACGGAGCAGACAGGCCACACTTGTACCGTCGCAGACGAGCTTCAACTAAAAAAGAACCTAAGTTACTATAAACCCTTAAAATGTCAAGTTCATATTTATTTCAACTACATTTTAAGTGGTTTACATGCTTACACAACAGAAAAGTAAAATCTTTAAATAATAATTGCTATTTTACTAGTGTGGTATAAAAGTCAAGTATCAAGTGTGTGGTGTGTGTTGTGTTGTGTTGTGTTGTTTGTTGTGTTGTGCATGTGTTGGCCTTGTGTTTTTATTACAAATCTGTTGCAGACATACCAGATGTTGGGTTGTTCACTTGCACCTAAAACAAATAAAAATATGAATAAAACAATACAACCAAAGCAAAAACATTATAGTTTTATTTTCATTAACATAAGTAGCTTGAATAGAAATTAAAATATAGCTGCACTTAAGAATTGGAATCAAAGAACTTCCTGCTTTGTAGGTGTTTTTTAGGAATATTTTACTAACGTACCACCAAATAAACCAAGAATGGAGCCATTTTCGCCCCCAAAAAAGGTATTTCCAAGGAGCCAGCTGAGCCCCACCAACAGCAGCAACACCACCATGCGCAGAGGGCCTGAAAAAGAAATGCAACATTGAATACATGCTAATTAACTGCTGCACGAAAAAACAAACCAGTTCACCTAGAAACTCCAAACACCATACTAACCTGTTAATCTCATGTCTTCCCTTTTCCAAACCTGGAAGTACAAATCAGCACAGTGAATACTGAACATCAAAGCGATGTGTGTTCACACTTAAAAGGTGGACCAAATGACCATATTGTAGTGGGCGGGTGCAGTAGATGCCCCAATGTATAAAATTATAGAACTTCTCATAAAAATGACTGATTGTCAGCTTGGTTGAAATATTTAATTAACAAAAAAGGTGTCCCTAGTGTTTTCCCGTTTAGAAATCTGATCCCTCTAAGTTAGTTATACAAGTAAATACAAATCAACGATGACCTAGATGATGGTCCTGGACCCAAATGTCTTGATCTTATATTACAAATAGTACAAAGTCAAATCGATCTTACCCTTCGTGTTCAAATGGGTAGTGTATCTTTTCCAAGTTGACGCTGATGTTTGTTCAGAGCAGTACTGCTCTGTCGCCTTTTCCTCTGGGGACTTATTTTTTGCGTTGTTTCCTCATCGGGGCGTTTTCAACTACATAAAGCCATACTGACATTGTCTTCATGAGCTAAAACGCTCCAATCACACATTCTTTTGCTAACTATTTCATGTTCATTTCATGTCGCATTGCAAATTGAAGATCTGAGTTCGTTTTTTTCCTGTTTTTTTCCTTGATTAATTTGTCTTCCGGGTAGTTAGTTAACAACCACCAACCTTTGCGCAGAGAGCATGCGCAGATAGACCCAAGTTGGACCACATGATCAATGTATGTATAAAATGTATGGAAAAGCGAACGTTCAAAACGGTTCCCAATTATTATATAAATAAAACGGTAGACAAGAAAACAAAGCAAGTGTCTTATCTTTAAAGCAAAACTTTTTTTTTTAGCTTTTAAAGCTAAATTATTTTATATATTTTTTCAGATTTTGTCCGATATATTTTCCATTTAAAAGGGATTATTGGGATATTCATTACATTTTCAGGGATACAGAATACTGAGGTTATGGTGGTTGTGTATGGTATGCAAAATATACAAACAATAAAAGACAAGGATATTATATTATTCCGGAAGTACTACTACGCCCCAACTAGTGATGGGCAAAGTGAAGCCTCATCAAACAGCAAAGCATTTGAATCCAACTTTTCGAAGCTTTCGAAACACAGTTCGAAACACTTCTCCAGAGTGACATCTAGTGGTATGTTTTAGTACTACCACATCCACAGTGGCTCGAACCGCATTCTATGTGCTTTGGTTGCCAATAAAATAACTTTGCATTTTAGTTGTGTGTATTGTTGATCCAACTGTGTTTTCTAAATTGATGAATACAAAACAGTAACAATAGTGAGGACAACAAAAACAAAAACAGCAAACGACAGACAACAACACAGACATTAGACAAATAGAGGGACAACAGTCTAGCTCAGAGGGCAAGAGGAAGGAGGAAAAACATGTCCGGAATGCTCTCAGCCTGTGGATACCTGGTTTGGGCTCTTAACAAAGTGAAGAGAACCAAAAAGCAGGACAAAAGGGAAACAGAACCAAGAAGAAAGGGTGTCTCTATCCCTTATGTCTTGGAACTATCAGAAAAACTGCAAAGAATTTTTAGACAACACGAAGTCCCTGTTTATTTCAAACTAGGCAACATTTTAAGATAAAAACTGGTTCACCCTAAGGACAAGATGCCTACACAGAAAAAGAGCAACTTTCGCCTTCACCCTCCACGCATTCTCCCAGCTCTTCTCTGAACCCTTGGTAATTCTCCAAGTTTTTCTCGTGTTCCTTTTTCCTGATGTTGCTATCACTTGGTATCGCCACGTCAACCACAACGGCTTTGCTCTGCTGTTTATCCACCCCCACCACAATGTCTAGTTGGTTTTCCATTACCATTCTGTCAGTCTGTATCTGGAAGTCCCACAGGATCTTGGCTCGGTCATTCTCTACCACCTTTGGGGGTGTTTCCCACTTTGACCTTGGGGTTTCCAGTTTATACTCCGCACAGATGTTCCTGTACACTATGCCAGCCACTTGGTTATGACGCTCCATGTATGCTTTCCCTGCCAGCATCTTGCACCTTGCAGTTATGTGCTGGATTGTCTCAGGGGCCCCTTTGCACAACCTAGACCTTAGGTCTTGTCTGGTGTGGTAGATCTGGTCCTCTATTGCTCTGGTGCTCAGGGCCTGTTCCTGTTCAGCCATGATGCCTATGTGCTGTCAGCCACTTCAGTTATGTTCCGGTGGTACATCCCATGTAGGGGCTTGTCCTCTCAGCACTTCATCCTCTGTTCCCCATTGCCTGAGACATTCACTGAGCACATCATCTGTTGGGGCCTTGTCCTTGATGTACTTGTGGATCTTGGATGTTTCATCCTGGATAGTGGCTCTCACGCTCACAGTCCACGGCCTCCTTCCTTACGGCTAGTGTACAGTCTCAGGGTGCTGGATTTTGGGTGGAACCCTCCATGCATGGTGAAAAGCTTTCACGTCTTAACATAAAAAATGGATGACACAAAATGCACCGACAATCAAGGACGGGACTAATATTATACTGGACATTCATAACATGGAAAAAATTACATTCGGATTTGATTTAAAAATGGATCAATTTGACACTGTGGACTAGATGGGACAATTTCATTGGGCTTTGTGTGCCATGATTTTTCCACTTCTTTTGTTTTATTATTTGCTGGATGTCAACTGTTTTTGATTTATTTTTGTTTTTATCTCTGGTCTTGTTTATGTTTGTTTATGTTGTTAATTCTAAAAAAAAAAAGTTTTAAAAATATATATTTTTTAAAACAACATTTTTACATTTAAGGTTTTATTTAAAATTTGTCCTACATTTTTTCTTTTGTGGAAATTATTCAATTCGATCGTGCTTTTCTTCTCTTAGATTGGAAAAGCAGCAAAATCCGAGAAGGACAGGACAGCTCTTGACACAAAAACCAGTCCTCAGAAACTAATGTGTGCAAGGCCGGCGCACAAACCGATGCACCGATGTGACAACGTGTGATTAACAGTGTGAGAAAGTGGCACAAACTCTAGAAGATGTGACTATCATAAAATGATCTCGCTTTTCTCTCAATGAACTCAGGTTTGAGACGAAAGCCCCCAAGTGAAACAACCAAACAACCCGTGAACCCGTTAATATAAATACATCCATGCCGTGAACCAACAGCGGTTGGCGAACCTTCTGAGTCACGTGACAAGCTTGTTGAACCATTTAAGTCACGTGATCAGCAATTTGAATGACGTTTCAAAGCAGTGTTTCGAAGCGCATGCGCCTTAACGCAATACGGCCATCGCTCCTCACGTCACCTGAAGTATCATGGCTGCCCACGGTGCTGTGCTCTCGATGTCCAGAATAATCAGTCCTCTCTGGGGAGGGCGCCTTGCAAGTGCGGCTAAAGTATGTATAACGGAGGGCACGTTGAGTAATATAGGTTGTATTTCTGGTAGTTGGTAATATTTAGGTGTACGATTTGTTTATTTGAACGCAAGGTCATTAGCAGCATACTCGCGTTGAACAGTAAACATAACATTAATTAATGGTCATACAATGTGTTTAAGGTTTTGGGGACGACAACAGTGACCAGTCAGCGGAACAAGTCTATCCTCACTGTACGTATGGGACTGCTGCTCATTTTTAAAGAGCACCCCTGGATGAATGGGCTGTTACATCGACTAGGCACGGAGGCTAAATTTAACTTTGTGTAGTATTTTATGGTGGAGGCGGGAATGTCTGTGTTGCGTTTGTAATGCATAGCTGTCATTTCTTTTATATTTACATGTCTTGGGATTTCATGTCATCTCGTATTTTGGTTTTTAACATGTTGTTTATTTGTCTGCTATTGATACTTACCACTTTGGTGCTTGTTTACTGAAACTTTTATTTTCTTGTTGTCCATGATCAACTTCAGGGAGAAACACATAGTAAGTAACACCCTTTTTCTTATTTTCTTTTGGATCTATCTTGCTCATTACTTGTCTTTTTATTATTATTTGTGTTTGCAGGGTTGGGCAATCTAAATCACTAATACGATGTAACATGTTTGCCAAACATATCATAATTCTGCCAAGCCTCTAGACTAAGTTTTATTAATTTATGTATTGCCCAGCCTCAGTCTTATTTTACTGCTTGTTTATCAACTACCTTTTTATTTATTAACACTCACTGTCTTATGTATTAACATTGTATTCTATCTCTTTCAATACAGCCCCCTCCTGCTAAATATGGAGGCAGACACACTGTTACTCTGATTCCTGGGAATGGGATTGGACCAGAGCTGCTCAGTCACGTCAGAGAAGTTTTCAGGTACACAATGTTCAATAATATGCCATTTTAAAACACCAGAGAAATCGTATCAGAATCAGAAAGGGGTTTATTGCCATTGTCAGTGAACAGAATTCACAAACTAGGAAGTTGCTTTGGCATTACGGCGCAACATACAACAAAGAATTATGATAGTAGCAAAATATAACAAAAAGGGCATGCATCCGGAGGTTCTGGTCCGGATGGACCGTAGCCTCCTGCCTGAGGGGAGTGGCTCAAATAGTCCCATGTCCAGGTTGAGTAGGGTCAGCTGTGAGCCACTCTGCTCGTCCCAGAGCCCTGGAGTCGTACAGGTCCTGCAGGGATTGAAGTCTGCAGCCGATCACCTTCTCAGCAGAATGCACAATGCGCTTTAGTCTCTGGGCTTTTGTCCCTTTTTGTGGCTGTGGCTCCAGCGTACCACACGGTGATGGAGGAGGTGAGGATGGACTCAATGATGGCCATGTAAAACTGCACCGTCATCCGCACTGGCAGCTTGGCTTACCTCAGCTGCCGCAGGAAGTACATTCTCTGATGGACCTTCTTGATGAGGGATCTGAGTGATGGTGGTGCAGAGGAAGCAGAAGTCCACGGTGGTGATTGACCAGGCACCAGCCGGTCCACCTCCCTCCTGTAGACGGGCTGAGGGTGGTGTCGTCCGCAAACTTGATCAGTTTTACGGAGTGGTGGCTGGAGGTGCAGCAGTTTGTGTACAGGGAGAAGAGCTGAGGAGAAAGTACACAGCCCTGTGGAGCTCCTGTGCTGATAGTCCCAGTGTCAGAGACATTCTTCCCCAGCCGCACGCACTGCCTCTGATCCGTCAGGAAGTCAGTGATCCACCTGCAGGTGGAGTCGGGCACGTTGAGCTGGGAGAGCTTGTCCTGGAGCAGAGCAGGGAGGATGGAGAGCTGAAGTCTACAAATAGGATCCTGGCATAGGTTCCCGAGGTCCAGATACTGCAAAATGAAGTGGAGTACTAGGTTGATGGCGTCGTCTACAGACCTGTTGGCTCTGTAGGCGAACTGCAGGGGTCCAGCAGGGAGAAGGTGAAGGACTTGAGGTGGGGCAAGACCAGGCGTTCAAATGACTTCATGAATACAGACGTCATTATATCCAGTGATCTGGGGCTTATTGGGGACAGGGACGATGATAGACTACTTGAAGTAGGCTGGGACACGGCATGACTCCAGGGAGGTATTAAAAATGTCTGAAGACGCGAGGCGGCTCCTCTGCGCAGGGTTAGCGTCCCAGGTTGAAGGGAGAGACACCATCTGGTCCAGCATATTATCTTGCTCGTACTTTTTTCTTACAGATTCAGCTGCGTGCCCGTGGACTTTGAAGTGGTACATGTGAACTCTGCTCTGGAAACCGAGGATGACATTGATAATGCTATTACTGCCATCCGCCGAAATGGAGTTGCCCTCAAAGGTAATTTTCATTAATTGATTCAAGGTATCACATATAGAAATACAAAAATATATATTTAGGATATATGATGCAAACTATAGAGCGCTACCATGCATATTATGAGTAGATACACTCAGACAAGGACATCTGAAAACATTTACTGTTTTTGTATGACCACTGTAAAAACTTGTTTACAAAGTTGCATTGATATTTATCATGATTTTTGATATAGCTACTTTCCCTGTTAAAGGGCAACCTTCACCGTTGTGTTGATTTCCAATAATTCCTGGGAATTTCTATGGACAATTTTCAACCCCCTTCTAATACAATGTTATATTATTATTAAGATATTCATTAAAGCTTTGGAATATTTTAATTGGTGTCTTGTTAACCGATCATATAAGATCATTAAGCTTATCTTCTTACAGGTAACATAGAAACTAAACACACATTGTCACCGTCGGTGAAATCCAGAAATAATTTGCTCCGGTAAGATCCTCAATAGATTACTTTCCCCAATTACATTTTCTTAAAAGAAAAAACATGCCCTTTCACAAATTGAATTTTTGCTTGACCCCTTATACTTTGTCTTTACAGCACAAGCTTAGACCTGTACGCCAATGTGATGCACTGCCAGTCTCTCCCCGGAGTTCAGACTCGACACAAGAATATTGACATTATGATCATAAGGGAGAACACGGAGGGAGAGTACAGCAATCTAGAGCATGAGGTCAGGAGCAGCGTAAAACACCCAAAACATTTGCCTTTGAAAACTTCATTGCTTACTTGTGTTAATGGTCTAATTCAGTAGAAACAAAACTTTCGTAATTTTTCATTAAATGTTTGAAAATTGCTCTCTATTCTTTACCTCAAGAGTGTTTCAGGAGTAGTGGAGAGCCTTAAGATCATCACCCGAAACAATTCCCTCAGGATTGCTGAGTATGCCTTCAAACTGGCCCGTGAGAAAGGCCGCCGCAGGGTCACTGCTGTGCATAAAGCTAATATAATGTGAGTTTTTGAATTTGTCTTCATTTGAAATCTAATCAATGTGGGCCGGCATCCTCTAATGTACGCGTGTTTCTCTGTGATGTGATAATGTGCTGCCTCTGGTCTTAATAGGAAGCTCGGTGATGGTCTGTTCTTGCAGTGCTGCAAAGAAGTGGCCTCAGGCTATCCAGACATCACGTTTGACAGCATGATTGTGGACAACACTACTATGCAGGTAAGAGTCAAGTACATTTCACATGGCATTAGCCTGCTGTCTGGAAGAAGCTGGCATTAAATAGACTCCTGCTACTGTTTGTGTCTTCTAGCTGGTGTCCAAACCACACCAGTTTGACGTGATGGTAATGCCTAATCTGTACGGGAATGTGGTCAGCAATGTTTGTGCGGGCCTAGTGGGAGGGCCTGGCCTTGTGCCTGGTGCCAATTATGGCCGTGACTATGCTGTTTTTGAAACTGTAAGTACTTTTAATTTCGTAAAAAGGAAAAGGGCAATGTATGCATATTCCATTATGCTGAAGCTGGTTTTCTGTTATCACTGTGTCTAAATTTATCAGGCAACAAGAAATACAGGCAAAAGTATTGCAAACAGGAACATTGCTAATCCAACGGCCATGCTGCTGGCCAGCTGTATGATGCTGGACCATCTTAAGTAAGGGTTCATATATAAACAGTTTTTCATATTGTTGTGTAAAATATGTATTTCAACCATATATATATTTATTTTCCCCCTAGGCTGAATAATTATGCAAATCTGATTCGAAACGCAGTTCTCACTACAATGAATGAGACCAGGGTGAGTTTCCTTCTCAAGTATCCTCCTCTTCTTTACGCTGTCACTCTCATAAAGCTCTGCACACATTGTGGTTTGACGTGTGGCTTGAAGGCACTTGTGGAAGGTCTGGCATGTTTCCTCATCACATTGCACAAAGCAGTTTTGTGTGTGGCCATACATCGCTTTATGATGTACACCATTGTCTGGTATCAGATTGTACATTGTCCCTGCGATGGCATTAATTACAATGCTTGTAAAGCATGATCTACAAGCAATATCTTTATCCACAAGAGCGCACACTTTATCTTTATTGCCTCCACGTGAATACATTGTATTAATGAAGTGATTAAAATGCTTGGCTTTGAAAATGTTTTAAGTGTTCGGTTTAATTCCTGTAACGTGAAGGCTGTTTTATCTTTCAGTTGCATACTCCAGATATCGGGGGTCAGGGCACAACGCTGGATGTGGTCCAATCTATTATGAAGAATATCCAGAGTAAAGGACAACTCACGTCAGAGCTCTAGATGATCAATAAGAAAAGTAGAGCCAGATTTAAACTCACTGGAGTCATTGGAGCAGATGCCGGTACCCACAGATACACAATCTGACAGTATATTCAACTATTATTACTGTCTCATCAACTTTTTATTATTCATTTTGATTTCTATTTTAGAAAATGCCTGTTACACGCATAAGGTTTATTGTTTGACATTATTACTCCAAAGAGACTAGGCCTAATTCATACTCAAAAATCTTAATCTTTGCCATTAAAAAAACATGCTTTCTTAATTTAAAGGGGTGGATTGTGGACTAGAAGCTACTAAAACCATGTATAACCATGTGTAACCAATGTATATCTTTAACCTTTAATTCAATATCTGTGGAAATGTGTGGTTTATCAGCATATAAGTGTAACACGAATAAATATAATGTATTATAATGTATTGCTGTTTCTATTTAAAAAATCAATACAATTGTCATTAGAAACATTGAGCTAAACCTCTTCTGATTGATAGTTTAAAAGCCATAAGGGTATCTTCTGCTTCAGTGGGTAGAGAAATTAATTACCAAGGGTTGAGCTCCCTGATCCTTACGTTTGTTTTACAATTTCACGCCCCATCAAAAGATCTTTGCGAGGAGCAGCTGACATGTTGTTACATATTTGAACAGTAGGTGGCAACGTTACTTTCTGTCAGTCACTGCATCAATGGGAGGGCAACGTTTTACCAATGCCTTGACAAATGCCTTTAGATGTATCGCCACCATATTCCAAAACGCCACATACGGCCTCTTTGTCCACCCCATCTGTCAGAGGATATAATATCTGCCAGAAATGTCACCAATGTTGCCTATTTGACTACATTTATTCAGTATTCATATACATGTGGTCTTCCAAGAAGCTGGATTTAGATTTTTATTTTTATTTTCTAAGATTGTAGTGAATGGTATTTGCCCTGTCGCTGTTAGATGCTCTTAGTTTCCGAACCAATTCATTTTCTTTGTCGCACCACATTCTAAATGTCAGATTACGAAGAGTCTAAACTAGATTGGAGTGGGCGATAATAATGTTGGAGTGACACGTCTTTCAGCAGTAACCTATTGCTTTCACTGCACATTGTACAAATAATTTTTGTAATACTTTTCTACTCCATTTTCCCAGTAGAATCAGGCCGCATCCAGTTCAGAGGTTACAAGGTTTATGGAAAATTCGTATGAAAACTTCAATTCAAGTTCTCCTGTTGTTCTTATGATCTGGATATAATATATTATCTTAATGCCTGTATGCTTTACACCCTGCTGGAAAATGTCACCAATCATCTTGGGGTTAGCTCCAGGAATAGCTGTTCTGTCCAATTGTTTGTCTCATAATTAACAAATGGTCATACATTGTACGGCTGCAAAATACCCCATAAGGACTACGCCCTGTCTTTTTCATCTAAATTACAGTCTTACTGGGGATAAGGGTTGTCAAAAGTATCAAAAATCAGATGCTAATCGATACTAAAACTACTAGTATTGAAACTGGATACTCATTTTAACAAGTATTGATACTAAAACAATTCGCACAGACATGACAAAATGTGGCCTTTCCTGAAGAGTTTTAGAATGATCTGAGTTTTGTCAGAACTAATATAAGACCACATAGTTGCATAAAGAAAGCACTTTTATTTTTTTGTTTAAAAAAAAAAAAAAAAAAAAAAAGAGCACTTTTTGTCATTGTATCAATATCACTATCGATTGTTTGAAATGTTAGGATTGTAAACACTACTGGGGGTGCCAAAATATAATATAATATATAAATATAATATCGATTTATTGTGATTCTAAATTTATTGTAGGCCACTGTATTGATATATCGCCATGCTTTATTTTTGGTATAATTTATGGAAATATTTTGTGACGACGCTACAATTGTAGTGCTTGTTTAGAGAAAGATTCACTGGTTTGATTATTAAAATGGGTGCATTTCATTTTTGTCTTGGTTTAACAAAGAAAAACTTTGTTATATATCGATTATTGTAGTATCGTGTTATTATCATATCATGATCCGTGTATCATGTATCCCATCAAATCGTGAGGGACCCTGTGATGCCCAGCCCTACTGCCCCACAGTTCTGTAAGCTTATACTTGAATAACGGCATCAGCAAAAAGTAAACATTTTGGGGCAGTTGCGTTTGAATTGTTTTTTTTTTTTTAAACTCTTTTTGTTTATTGAGAATTATTATCATCATGAAGGATAATTATGTTGTTGTTTTTAGGTGGTGTTTCTTTTCTTTTCTTTTTTTCAAGTTTGTTGAACGCAATACATCAAGTGTGTACATAAAAACTGAATTACTGTTTTTCTTGCTATTGCCAACTCACTGTCTCTCTGCTCCACTGATGTCAGTCATGGCCTCCTCAGAGAGACAGAGTTGGCTCATCAGTGCTCGGCTTGTTTCTCTTTCAATTTATCTTCTTTATTGTTCTTTCATACAGTGGATTTGCACTGACAGCCATTTTCTTATGTCCCACTTGAGGACCCTTACCTCAGATCACTTCCTATCACTGTAAATGGAACGCACATCCCCAGTTTGTCCCAGCGCAGCACTAAAGCCCTGTCCCGACTGAGGTTGCTGGCCCCGGGCCCCGAGGCAGACGATCAAATGTTTGTACAAAGGGAATTATTGCTACAGACCATTTGACCTCTCTTTCAATATACAGTCCTCAGATAAACCCAGCCAGGACAAGCTTATCAGACAGAGGAATTCATGGGTAAAACTGCATTTCAAAATATTATTGTAATGCCTCCGTCAATATTGGTTTGATTATTGTTTGTTAAGAAATGTCAAATGTTTTATTACATTTTTATAAAAGGTCATGACCTTTCAGGGTAAGAAATATTATACATTAATTTTAAAATAACAAGCCTATACATTTATACTTTTACCAAAAAGCAAAAATGTTTAGGTTGGCTCATGCTTTGTTTGTGTCAAGAAAAAGGCCCAAAAAAGAAAAACTTTCCCTCACATTCTTTACTTTTACTTGCTTATTTACGTAGTTAACCTTTTGGCCATAGAGAGTTTACCTCCTACTGCACTGCACTGCTAATTTCAAGCTGTATGTGGAAACTTTGGTTGCCATTAGAATTGTATGAGGGATTTAGAGTTGTTGCGTTATCCTTGACCTAATTATTTTGGTGGTTTTTACTGGATGTTGGAACTCACCGCGGGCGCCTGTTCCTCTGTCATGTGTCCAGAGAAACAGGCAAATTGTTTCTGGAGACACATTTTGCAGAAGTGCATTCCATTCTTTCACCGTCAATTCTGTCCCTGCCAACCTCTCTCTATTAAATTACCCCTTTAGTCTTTGATTCATGTTATGTCCATCCAAAAATCCATTAATCCTTTTCTATTTTGTTTGTCACACATCGGATTCTGTAACATGAGTGCGGTAAATATAAATTAAAATTACTTGCATAGTGCATTCACACTCTTGTCTAGTTACCTTAATGATGAGCATTTTGTAATAAAAACAGACCTTAATACCGACATAGTTCAATTCAATTTATTTGTGTTACGCCCAAAATCACAACAGCAGTTGCCCCGAAGAACAACTGTGAAATACAAAGCTCATAGGAAATGAGCAAATGGATAATGTATCCATTCTCCATCCATCCATTATACATATCAGACCACTCAGTATGAGAGAGGGTGGTTTATCTAGCAAGACATCCAGGTAGATAAAGAGCCATTCATCTAGAGTACAGAGCGTTCCTCCAGACGGTTGAGGAGCATCCGGATCTATTGGTCAGCATCGGCAGTGTCTGAAACAGTATGAGAAAAGCATGGGAACAGCAATAAACAGAGGATAGTGCTCAAGCTGCCATACTTCCCTCACCATAGTTGGGCCTCAGGCAGCATAGCTGGGAAACTGTAGGTTTTTATTTCTGTTCCTAACTGGCCTGACCATAAGCGATTTCAAAGAGGAACGTTTTAAGCCTGGTCTTAAATGAAGAGACTGTGTCGGCCTCGCCCTTTAACATGAACAGGGAGGTGATGCCATAACATAGGAGCTTAGTAGCTAAACGCTCTACCTCCTACTGTGCTTTTAGAGACTCTTGGGACCACCAGAAGTCCAGCATTTTGACAGCGAAGTGCTCTTTTTGGATCATATGTTACGATAGCATCTTTGAGGTAGGATGGGGCCAGTTATTAAAGGCTTTGTAAGTCAGGAGGAAGATTTTGAATTTGATACTAAATTCAACAGGGAGCCAGTGAAGAGACTCAAGCACCTGCAATGTGCTCTCTTTTAGTTCCTGTCAGTATCTTGCTGCATTTTGAACCAGTTGAACAGTTGAATAGTGACTGAGACAAGTCTGAGTGTTCACTTAATGTGAATTGTATTATTGACAAATCTGAGAAAACGGACTTAAATACCATCAATACCACAGCGTTGCTGCTTGGCAGTGACGTGCGGTGAGGTTCTTGCCTAGTGAAGCACTCACTCTTTCAGAGTCAGATTTACCAATGCAAATGAATCCAAAAGAGCACCTTAAACATAATTCGATAGACAACATACAATGAGTTGTGCTATATATCTCATTTCAGCATTCAGCATTACACAAACATGTGACATATTTGATTTAAGGTCAAAATTAATTCCAATTCAGCCTATTTCAAGCCAAAATAAATAAAAGTTTATGGTCTTACCTTTACATTTTGTAAATAATATGAAAAATAAAATAAACGAGTTCAACAACGAAGAAGATAGCGCAACAGTCCACAGGCTCAGAGGCGTCCTCTGCAATGAGTCAGGCGTATTCTTTGCCTCATCGAGTGAACTTTTACGGCTGTTTTTAAAATGAATCTGCGAGCCGAAACACGGTTCAGCAATACATTTCATACATTATCCAGAACTATGAAAGTACAGAGCACATCGTCAGGGTGTTTTATTTGTTATATACAGAGGGACAATAACACATTATCTGCATCGCATACAGCACAGTTTGTGAGGCATTACACTGTGCGCCGTGAGGCACGTCGCCCCTCCCCCTTGTATTTGAACGGGAGTTTCGGGACATGCAGATATTCTTAATTGAAAAAAATATCGTTCCGTATTGGACTCAACGGGAAAGGGGGTTTATAATACATACCAGATGACAAATATTAACTTTTACTTATTTTCTCCCAAGATTGACAGATGAGGCTCTGCCTCCCCTGCCTCCCCGCAAATGTAGTCACTGCCGCTTGGACACCAGAATTGAATGACGAGTGATATTGGGTCCATAGTGGCATCACTATAGGTAAAACAATTAAGAAAATACTGGGACAAAGGTTCTTAATAAGAACTTGGCCTTTATTTTTGCAGAAATCAGCCAAAAATAAAGGGATTGTTTTCATTAAGAGAGACTGTTGTACTGTTTTAATGGACTCAGCCCAGTCATAGCAGTTTTAGTTAATTTTTACCTTAAATAAATCAAGGACCTTATACAGGGATAAACTGTATATCTCAGGTAGTGCAACTGGTGCTCTCAGTGTCCTCATCTCTGTCAAAAAATATGAAGATGCTTTAAATATTCTGTAGTTGTGTCAAAGGGGGGAAAAGATGGCAATGTAATTTACAGTAACATTTTCCTTTATCAAATCTTTTACCTTTTCCTTAAAGAAGACATATGATAGATTTTACAGGTATTTATTTTATATTTAGTCCATTGTAAATGGCAATATTGAGTTACAACAGTTTAATATAAACAGGTAAAATGAATGAATCTCAATAAAGTGCAGAGCTACTGGAGGAGATAGAGGATAGATTAAAAATGCCAACCCCAAAGTAGAATAGTAGGGGAACGTTTTTTGGGACATTAGAAGCATTCACACAATGTCAATCTTAAACACTGAAAGAGATTTAAGCGGGGCACATTATGAACACTCTCCTATAGGAACAGATGACTGATTTAAAACATTTACATATAACTTCTTAATTGTCAGTTTGAATTACTGTTATGGAATAAATTGAAGTTTTAGTGGGTTGCAGGTGAAGCTAATCAATCACAGTATAGGCCTCGGCTCATGACACAGCTGTATCCAGTCACCAGGCACGCTGCTCTGTTAATGGGACCCTCCACCTCCCCCACAGTTCAGCTTAACTACAATGAACTACGTCACTGGACAGCTATCCTCGCTCTCATCTGTGTGTCCTTTTGGCTTGGCCTTAATAAAGACATCTACTGTCTTCTCCTGCAGCGGTGACAGGCCTAATCAGTGAGGAATTATGAATGAGTCGGTTGGTGGTGATTTGCTGTTTGAGAAAAAAAAAAACAGGTCAAAGAATTCCACCAGACGGATAAAGAGGAGAGAACAGAGTGTGTGAGAAAGGACACACACTCAGGGTGAGGAGGCTAATTTAAGCTATAGGAGAAAATTTTGAAAACTTGTGACGTAGTGCACTGGGTTGAACTATCAGAACTTTATGACAAATTACCAAATCACAAGGAAATTGTGTTTTATTATGTGTGTCTAAAATAATGACTTTTCTTGTTATATAGGTCACGGTGCATAACTCTTGTTTGTGGATAGAGAAATAACACAGGTTTCCTGTTAAGGTTTGACTGCAGTTCAGCACAATAATAATACCAAATGTGTGTTATTTTAACTCATCCTGTTTAAGATAGAGCTTCAGACAGCATTAAACAGTTACATAAGACAGTGGTTCAACTATAAAGAAAATAGGTTGTTGCTAAATTGTTCTTCCTCTAAGGTTCTACTGCCATTGTGTCTTTGAGCCAAACGTTTCTCATTCCATGAAAATGTGTTTTACATTTCATGTAAAGCACTTTGTCCAGTGCAGTAGTTTTAAATGTGCTTTATAAACAAACATCAATTAAAGTGTTCTCTATTATTGAATTGGAAATCAGATCAGATCAGAGTGAGGGCAAATATAATATTTCTAATTTCTTGTATTAAATTTTGCTTTCAGATTCCACCCATCCTAGGTACTACTGCAAGATAGATATAAATGAATGGTCAGTAAGAGGAGGCGACACTGATTCCCCCGTAAACGTGTTTATTTACTTTGCTGCTCAAATTGTAATATGGACTCTACTGAACTCTGTTGTCCACACGACACGAGCCCTGAGTTTGCGTTTGGGATGAGGTAGGACTTGCTTCAGCATGTTTTGTTTTGGTCATGACACGTCCGCAGTCTGTGTGGGCTTCACTACAACATCTGACAGGATGACATGACATAACCAATTTGGCTCGCACAATATACAATATAATACAATTCATTTTTAACATCCTAATGCCTTCGGTTTCAAAGTTCCCATGCTTTGCCTATATATACTTCAATATCTTCACCCTGGTACTTTTGGAAGAACATCTGTTGGCCAGGAATATGATGATGCAATTAATCCAAGACTTTATTGGTACAAAACGTTTCCGTGCTGAGATCATGGTCAAATGTAGGGACCTTATTAGGAAAACAAATTTTACAGGTCCCTATGTGAATCCAGAGGCCCTTTCTTATTGCACAAACTGTTGTACATCCAAATTACTGTGCCCGATAGTGAAGGTGCACGCGTATGTTAATGATTTTGCATGTATACCTCATTTATGTGCCTGTCTGCATATGCTCTTACTGCTGCCTTTTGGCCCGTTCTTTCCAGACAGCACAAACTCGTTCCACCTGTGCAGAGCCGAGCACACTCTCTCCGTGGCCCTGCCCTGACATTCTGTCTTGTCAGATGTCCATAGCGGTTACAAGCACAGGTTACATTATTGCATCGTTCCCTGTCTGTCTTACTCACTTATCCCAAACCTCCGTCTCCCCCGATATCGAGGCCCTTGTAGTAAATTGTGTAAGAGCCTGCTGCTGACTACTATTTCTGTTTGGTTTTATGTTTATGATAAATTAGCCTGGTTGGGTTGCTGCGTTCTTCTGGAAATGCTGAGAGGCAGTCTTTTGCCCCGAGAATGAGTTAGAGTTAGTCCACTGGGCTCCTCGTGCACAATATGGAGATGCTAAGCATTGATAGATGGTTTATCGACAGGCTATTTGTTGGAGCCGGAGCCCGTTTTTTCTGCCTGTTAATGTTCATCCTGTTCATATCCTTTCGCTCTCTCTTTTCTTCTGGCAGTGCCTTTTGCTGTGAATTCAGAGGTCCAATGCCACGAAGTTACATTAAGGCAAGTACGCTGCGCTCATGACACACCGCATTACACCGCCCTGATGTCATTACGGCTTACATGCGCTCCCTGAAACTTAAGCTAGAGTCTTGGCAATGGAACAGGACGGCAACCCCCCAGCTGTGCGCACCGACAGAGACCCCAGTCTGTTTCCCTCCTGTTGCCAAAACAAAGTCATACAAAACTGTGGAAATAGAACAATAATTTATTTGAAAGATTTTTTTTTCTTTTGATAAGCTATGAACAAAGTAAGGTGTATCAATGCAAAGAAATAAGGACTAAAACAAGATTTAGGCTAGACACACAGAGATACAGTGCACAGACATTATAAAGTCCTACTCAAAGTTAATATATGTTACTACTATTGCCACTGCACTGGCACGCAAAACCCCCATATCTTGAAATGATTTACTTGTGTGGGAATTAGTGCAGTTAGTATATCTTGATGTAGAGGCCATGCCCTTTTGACCCGCTCCTAGTTTTTGGGAAGAATTCACACCTAAAGATGTAAATCTAAATTCTTCATTACTCAAACACTCATGACAAAATGTTTACATTGTGCTAAAGCTTTCAAATGTAGTAAAAATAATAACTAAATATAATTTTTAGAGATATATTATAATTTGATGTTTTAGCTTCATTGCTCTTTAATACTACACTCTAGCCCGTTTAAAAGACACATCTGATGCACTCGGGACATACTGTAATACTTTGGCACACAGAGACTTGGGCAGCATACAAACATATTGGTGCTAATTAGGAATTTGGAATATTTGGAAGGGAAAAAAATCCCCCGATATCATGATACCAATTTTAGCCCAGTGAAGATGCTTGGACCTTCTTCAGAAAGACACATATATCATCATTTCATCATAATTTTTTTCCTCATATAAAAAACACATTCATATTTTGATTGGTATCTTTGCTTTCATGGGAAATCTTTGTGAATACGTAAATACAAACTATAGTTCTCTTATAATCTTGCCATTTCCTGATAACTTGATTCTGATCCTCAAATGTCTCCTTCCCTCAAGTTAAATATTTCTTGTGTTTTTATGAAAATAGCCTTCTCTAAATCCACCATTTATGATTATGTTTGGCTGTACGCAGCGACAACAAGGGAGGACTCTGCTCCCTCTGCAGTCATGCTTCATAAACATCGTCTGGCTCCTGAGTGAGATTTGTCCTGGGGAGAAGGGCAGAAAAATGCCGCAGTTCAGACGCCTGTGGCCTACTGCGCGTATGTTATTCTGCTCATTGCTCACGGTCAGGGGTTGTATTTGGAAGACTATGCTAATGCAACAAGGGAATGTAGGATCAAATCTGGGACTCAGAAAAGGTATTTTTGATAGGTCTAGACTTGGATCAAACTTTCGTTTGTCAGCTGGCAAGGCAGTGATGCGGGAAAGTAATACAGTACATTGTGTATGAACTTTCGAAAGGATTTGATCAAGGTCCTGTTTGAACCTGCTAAGAAATTATGATCATCTGAAAATTAAATATTAATATAATTTGGTGAAATGTTCTATGGAAGTTTTAAATCTATGGGCTTTGATGTATGGGTTGTCTGGCTGGGCAATTAATAGAATTAGAATTGAGATTCGGTAAATTAAATTGTTTAACGTTATTGGATCTTTTGAATCCAGAGGTCTGCAGTGAATTCTCTTACAGTAAAAGCATGTGGATTGGAAGACAAAATTTGTCTTTTTGTTAAAGGCAATATTTCTGTATTTTTCATGTTCAGTGTGGAAATTCATATTGAAAGCGAGTCAACATGAGGGGAAACTATTTTTAAAAAATTTTTTGTCATCACCCGGCCTTAGTTTTCCATTAATCGTCAAAAGTCACATTCAGGTGCTTTTCCACCTGCATGGCCGTGTTTGCACAGACACTGGTGTGATTAGTGCTAAACTAGGTCTAGTGACAGAATCAAGTGGATCATCATATTCTGTTATCAGATAGGTAATTGTAACTTATAACAGGTCATATGGCCACCAACAAAGTTCTCCAGAGGAGTGAATTTACACCAATTAAGTTAAAGGCAATTTTTACTAAAACTGGTAAATACTATGGGCCAAACAACCATCTCTCCTATCATAAACTCTAGACTGTAATGATTGCATCTTAGCAGAATTACAGCATGAGGTCATCGCAATATCGGGGAAATGAAGCCATATGTTTTAGTTTTGCTATCTCCTCCTGAGCACTGTTCAATGTTGTTGTAAGATTAGGCAATGGGATGATAGGAAGCATGGATAAGGCAGCTGCAGAGACTTTGAAGTGCAGAAATGGGAAGGGGCTGGCAGGTATGCGTACTTGAAGACTTGTTGAAAGAAACGGCAGGTCGGCAGCTCCGCAGGAATGTGGAGAACAGCAGCAGAGGTGTGAGACCTCAACACACAGAGCTCAGCGTATTTCTCTCATCTAATCTGTGAGGAATCAGATATGTCCGAACTGAAGCCCCATCCTCCAATAAAGGTCTCGCGAGATAAAATTGTGCACAAAGTTACACTGCTAGAGAAACCATAGTTTTAAAAAGCAGTACTACAACAAACTATAAAAAAAGAAATTAAACAAAAAATTGTGAGTGATTGTATGAAGCATGATTTTTATTTTTATTTTTACAAATTATTTCAAATTCTTGTCTTGTCTCGTCCAACCCCAATCAGATGCCCTCAGAGCTTCTACAACATCAAATGGAATTGATGTTATGACCATTTTGAGTTGCTTTTCATTCGTACTGAGACTAAGGCTGCCTTCGCTGCGCCAAGTCTGAAGTATAGGAAAAAGGCTGATCTTCATTGCTGATCTTCACTTTGTCTCGTTTCTTGGCCAAGTGTAAGGTCAAGTGAATCCCCCCATGCACGAGAAATTGTTGAATTAGGTTACAATATCCATCTGTCTGCAAATGTTCTACCATCATTTTTATACACATAATGTACCCAATTAGAGCATTATTAAATTATTCAATAACAAATCATGTGTTCCCAATAAAATGGAAATAACACACTAACTAACAACGTAATATGAATGGGTTATTTGCGTTAGGTAGTTTTAAAGCAGTTGGACCATTCATATTTCATTCTTCATTGAGTGAATTGGGTTAAACGTTCACAGTGTAAAAGTTGAAGTGTTTACATATTAATTTCCCCCAAAGAGAATTTAAAATATAAAAAGGTTATGTGTTTGCAAGTTAATCCTTAAAGACAAAGTGCTGTCTTTCTGCCTATTACTGAACCACTCAAAGATTAAAGAAAGTTTGCTATTCCGCTCAAAAAATATTTGTTTATGCCGTGTTATATATGCCACGTTAGATCTAAGTAATGCACCTTGATACTAAGACCTTCATTTATATGTTCTTGCCTACACCTCATTCCACATGGTTCAGAATCGGTTCAGAAAGGTTGAGTGACAGCAAAGGGCACTGAGGACTGCAGCTTAAGGTGAGACTCCTTGCTGCTTGTAAAGAACTCCAGCCTCCAGACGTTATTTTCTATGGAAATTTCATACAAAATGCAGCTCCTAATCCGTACTGGCCCCATAATTGTTTCTAAATATAAACCCGATGGCATCCTTTTGAGAGCCAAATCTTCTCATAAATATCTTATTAAAAGCTTTTAGTTTCACTCCGTCAGGAACTCTTCAGCAACAGTGTGACAGCTCTTTGTTTATAAGAAGCTCTGACTGGTTAATTGCTAGTATAATTAATGACACATGACCTCATTGCACTATACACCAATGTGTTCTGTTTATATTGCTCTATATGCATTACGACCCATTGTACTACGGAGGACATCCACTACAATGAGAGCCACCCATGGTTTGTTTATTTATTTCTACAATGACCCCATACAGCCAGCTATAGGTTTGCCAATGTTTTAATCAACACTTCAAGGTGTAAGAGAAATTACGTACAGTGTGTCATAGGATTGATTCTACAAACAGATATATTTGGGTGAAAATAAAATGGAAATTTTATCACTGATGTCACGATTTGTACACAGCCATTACATCTTTGGAGTTACATAGTACATAGAGGCATGTTTGGACACTAGTACACAGCTTAAAGCACCCAACAGTACACAAGGGAGTTTAGCATGCATGGCTCCAGTGTAGGTGACGCCGCAGTCTCTGGGGAAAGAGCAGAAAATCAATGCCTAGCCATCATCCTGAACAGTCAAAGTGTTGCCTAAGCGCTGTTTCCACTACCTCTCTCCATTTTCATTAGCCTCAAAAGTGCTGGATCAGGCCTAATGGAGTGTCTACTCAACTGTATGACTACGAATGCTATTATCCAAATAGACTTAGACCTACAGAGCTTTCTAAATGTAAGAAGAATTATACGGCTCAGACTCCTAAAAGTTTCTTTTGCGATGCTGTGTGGCTCAGTGGTGGGAACTGCAGGGAATATGCAGCCTCAGTGCTGTACTCGCTCATTCTGTCATTGTGAGTTCGCAAAAAAAACACATTGCAAACAATTTAAACTTAAAAAGATGCTTTTGTTGTCAAGTAAGTAGGCCAGCCTATCACCTCATTTAAATCAATTTGGAATAATAAGTCTGGACGTTGAAAAAGCTTTTGATTCTGATAGCTGGCCTTATTTATTCAAATTGCTAAAACAAATTTAAAATAGATTATTTAAAAATAAAACATTTTGGGGCTCTTTACAATAGCCGAACAGTAAAATGGTGTTTGACAAATTCACTGACTTTGGGGTAAGGCAGGGTTGTGCTTGGTCCCCCCTTTTGTTCGCTTTGTACTTGGAACCATTGACTCAATATATTAGACCAGGGGTGTCAAAAATATGGCCCACGGGCCGAATCCGGCCCCCCAGACCAGGAAAAGAGTTGTGTGGTTTTGGGAAACACGTGGAAGGAATAAAGACGGTTTTGTGGATTTTAGAACTGCGCTAAAAGCGGCGCTAATGTGGAGCTAACAATAAGAAAACAAACTTCTGTGGTAATGCTCAGTGAGGAAAACATCCAAATCAGTGCAAACCTGGACAGATCAGGAACAACAGGTAAAAACACTTGTCAGAGTGTAGTAAAGTATGAATATGACAGTGAAGCTGCTGTGAGCTCTGACTGTCCACATTAATGTGACTGTGAATACAAACACAACACAGTGCACTCATTTGATTCAATACATGAATCATTTGTCCCTAAGACAAGCTTAAGCTAGAGCCCATATTGAGTTTGTGCAAAAGCAACCAACAAACACCAACAACCATGGACTCAGTCTTTCACCTGCTTCAGATTTGTGCAACAGTGTCCACACATAACTATTACTGGGCTATATATATAAAGCTATTTATTTATTTATTTTTAAGTTATGTTCAGCCTGTGACCCAGCCTAAGCGTCAAAATTTGGCCCGCGGCCCAAAATGAGTTGGACACCCCTGCATTAGACAATCGGAAACAATTTATAGTGTCTCAGTTGATGGGACGGAGAGTAAAATTGCTTACTACGCAAATGATGTCCTACTATATCTAACCAAACCAGAAATGCCCACACCCAATGTGACTTCCTTTGTCCTTTAGAAAGACTAACCCATTTAATTGGAAAATGGAATCCTTTAAATATTTGGGTGTGGTCCTCCATAAAGTATCAACAACAATCAACAATCTTAGAGAAAAACTATACTCCTCTTTTCTTCACTATGAAAAAGACCTAAAAAATGTACTCGTATCCCGTAAATATTTATATTTCGGGCATGTCCCACTTCCCGGTGGGACATGCCCGAAACACTTCCCCAAGGAGGCGCCCAGGAGGCATCCGTAACAGATGCCCGAGCCACAGCTGGCTCCTGTTGACGTGGAGGAACAGTGGCTCTACTCGGAGCTCCTCCCATGTGACTGTGCTCCTCAGCCTATCTTTGAGGGAGTGCCCAGCCACCCTGCGGAGGAAACTCATTTCGACCGCTTGTATCCGCAATCTTGTCCTTTCGGTCATTACCCAAAGCTCATGACCATAGGTGAAGGTAGGAATGTAGACCTACCGGTAAATCGAGAGCTGTCTTTCGACTCAGCTCCTTCTTTACCACAACAGTCCGATACACAACAGTCACTGCAGACGCTGCACCGATCCACCTGTTAATCTCACGTTCCATCCTTCCCTCTCTCGTGAACAAGACCCCGAGATGCTTGAAAACCTCCACTTGGGTCAAGTACTCCTCATCCAATATATGTGTGTGTGTATTACTAATCTGGACAGCTTTTCTACTAAATACATTAAGCAACAAATGGGAAAGAGAAAGTCACCTGATTTTGAAGAGTGGGAGGACCACAAACTCACATGTCTGGAGGGAATTTTGTTGGGAAAATGTGTCACTGTTTTTCATAACACCATGTCAAAGTGACCTATATTCACAAGGAAATGCTAACTGTTGGAGAAACTGTGGCAGCCAGGAGGCAAATGAATATCACATGTTTTGGGACATTGTTAACTGATGTTAATTGATGCACTGCAGACTGTTTTTCACAATGCCATCCCTCTTAATTTTAGAACTATGTATTACTCCTGCCATGGACACAATAAATGAATATCTTTGCAATGTACTTTTGGCGGCTGGAAAAAAGGCCATCACAGGGACCTGGATGACACAGACATCACCAACATTCAAGGACTGGACTGACACTGTGACTGACATCAGACTAATGGAAATATGATATTCAGACTGAATTTGAAAATGGTCAAATTTGACACATTTTGGACTAAATGGGACTTGTATGTGAGACTTGGTAATATTACCGTAATTTTATTTATATTGCATGTATTATGACATTATTATCATTTGTTTTAATCATTTCTATTAGTATTATTGTCCTGCTCTTTGTTCTTGTTTGGTTGTTTTTGTTTCCATTAAAAAATAAAATAAAAACATTAATGATCAATTTGGGTTTGGCTCATATTGCTTTAAATGATTTTGGGATTCTTGCGAGGCTGACACGGAAACTGCACCAGACTTTCATTTGGTGTGAACATCACAGCCACACTTTGGTTTGTTACAATCATGTTACAATCATACTTAAACCACATTATGGATCAATAGGCTATTTCTGTCTTGACCTAGGCTTTACTAAGTTAGACATTAGTCACATTAGCGCCTCAGACTCAGTCCACACTCTGAGCCTGATCAGATGCTAAGCCTGCTTTGGTTTGCCTGGTTCAGTAAAAATAGACAGTGTCCATACATGACATGGACACACAATTACACACAACCACACATACAGCCTAAAATATAGGGACCAAACCTGACACCTCACTAGCCGAACACTAAGTTACGGCTACTGACCTACTAAAAACTTCATTGTGTGTAACTTAATAAGGCTCCAGACAGTTCTTTATATACCGTAGGCCTATGTATGGACCGTGTGCGTTTTCCCCATCATTTGTGTCTCATATTGTGGCGTGAGACAAATTCAACAACAAAATTACCACATTCCACTGTTGCTATTTGTAACATTTATTTGCAAGGTGCATATTCACTTTTGCCTTGGTGTAAAATACCTCACCAATGTGTTCACCATTCACCACCTCAAATCCTTTCTTCCCTTACCATTCTCCTGGCCATCTTTTTTATTCTGCTTGTTGCATAATTATCCAAAACCCTCTCAGATGTGCACCTCGGGCCTGTTACAATCTTTCCCACATTTCCAAAATCTTTTTTCCCATTCTTCTCAGTCCCTCTACAAGATGACCCTAATAACTCATGATGTGATCAAGCAATGACTGGGTTTTAATGGGTTTATTGCTCTGGGTAGCCTGGGAAAATATGGATCAACACCATTTTTATAATCTGGCTTCTGAACAATCGAAGAGTTATTATATGTACGGTAGTTACTTTTCATTTCCATTAAACACTTCAGATCAGCTTTATTCTTGTATGAAATATTTACCTCCCCCAATGCTCTCTCTCTCAGGCCACGGAAACAACGAGCCCAGGATTTATGCCCCCTGCCACATATGCCATGATATATCACAACAGTGGAGTAACGTGGAGGATTTTGCTCATAACGAAGTCCAGACGTGACTAATGGTGTCCAAAACGTCACTAAATGAAATTACAAGCATCCAGATAAGGATGCACATGTGTTATGACCTATGTGCAATGCAGTACTTTTGCTTAGTGAATATATAAGGGCCAAATGTAGTCAGATATTAGTGCTAGTGAACAGGCTGAAGTCATGCTGCATACTGTATGAATAGTTTTCTAGATAGGTCACGTCACAATTTCATCTAGTGTCTTTCTTGATAAGTCACTTCACAATTTCATCATCCATTTCATCATTCATTCCCTAATACAAATAGAAAGCCACTTCTGTGCTGCCCAGTGGTCGAGTGGTTAAGGTAAGCACACGTATGCCAGGCACAGCACATGTATGCTATTTTCTGAATGTCCTCCCTTCTCTCTCATCGCCCATGTCAAACTACTTTCCAGTCAAAAAAGATTTTTAACATTTTTTAAAAAACTAAAAAAAATACATTTTTTTTTAATACTATTTCAAAATGTTTTGATTTTTGACTCCACAATACTTAAACTTTGGGGTTGTTGTTCTCTGATTGTTACAACAAAAGGGCATTCCTCGTGTGAACTCCAGCATGTCCTGACATAACCCACATGCAAGCTAGCAACAACAAATACAACTGCAAATGTCAGAGGCCTTGCAGAGTGACACTAAACATGATAGCATATCAGGGTAGCAATCATCTGAAGTGCTTCTGCTATCACATCCCATTGTAGCGCTCTCTGCTGATGAAAATATAGGCCTTTTGGAGTCCATTGTGCCTGGTTACTATAGTAATGACAGACTCATCCAAACTTTGAATTCAAGTTAGCTTGAAGTGATACTATCTTGATTTGATTTTCATCATAAGTATTGCACACACAATCAACCCAGAGTGCTTTAAATGTCACTTTATGGTTTCTGCATGTCTATATAAGATATGTAAATATAGTACAAAAATATTTGTTTAATTAATGAGTTAAATAGTCAGTACGATTTTCATAACATAATGTTTGGACTTGTTTAGAGCTAAATTGTTTGATTCTCCAACTTTCCGTTGTAAATCAACAATTCTGGGATGCCCACCAAGGCAACTGCTGTTATTTTGGGCATTAGAAAAAATTAAATTGAATTGAATTGAAAAAATGACACCAGTAACTATGTATTATTAAGTTAACCTTTTTCCTCACCGGTCACTGTGACTTGTCTCAATTTTACAAACCATTTTATCCACAGTATAATTGTGCTTTTTGTGTTGCATGTGGCCATTATATTTGATTCTGTTTTTTGTTCTAATTTTCTTTT
This sequence comes from Chaenogobius annularis, assembly GCA_015082035.1. NCBI lineage: Eukaryota > Metazoa > Chordata > Actinopteri > Gobiiformes > Gobiidae > Chaenogobius > Chaenogobius annularis. The sequence continues at coordinate 453,023 of BJKM01000180.1, read as the reverse complement.
TCTATCCTCTAAATTCTATTGCAAATGGCACAGGGGATGTGCAGAGTGCAATATACTCCAACATTAAAATAATTTCAGTTAAATATGTATGTAAAAAAAACTGGCCAAATGCGATTACAGGGTAAACTCAAATGAAAACCTCCCCACCTCTGGTTACTTGGTTAATGCTTTAATGTCAAATCCGGGATCAGATGCCAAAAATGTTACATTTATTCTCCCGCTTTCCAAACTCATATGAAAACATTTCTGGCAATTGTGTAAAAATATCTAAACTCTCAAGTATTTGGCCTAGTATTACTGACAAACTAACAAATAAAAAATAATAATAAAGCTGCAAATTGCATCTTAATTTAACGTTCAAACAAACAATATGGGGGATGAGAGCAGGAAGGACATTCAGCAAATGATCGTGGATGGGAATCAGTCTCACCAAGCCGATGCTGCTGCTTAGACCGAGTTGGCACCACTTTCAAACTTCTTTTATCTGTGGTTGGGACTGAAGCATTGCCTAACCATTTTACTGGCTTTTGTCACCTTAAACCTCCGGAGGTAATAGCCCTGGAAAGTGTTACAATTAGTAGGTATTTTTCAGAACAAAGACGGCTAATTGTGACATTGCTTGTGTGCATCAATATTTTAAAACAATTACAGTAGCCCACAAATATCATCCCTAACCTAATGTCCCTTTACAGCCTGTCCTGGGCCTAACGTAACCTTACACAAGATTGAAATCGGATCCCAGCCAAAGCGTTGTATTTCAGCATGGACCCTCGTGACGGGCAGACACAGATACGATCAATCAGGCTAGGAGAGAGATTGACACGTCAACAAGCTACAAGAGGTCCTCTCAGTCAGGACTCTCTACGGACAGAGCACCATTCAACCCCGCTGCCCGGTCCCCCTCTGCCCTGGTCCCCCTGTCCCACGCTCTTCCTGCACCCTGATCCTCTCCGGGCTGCCCACCACACTACACCCATTCAAGTGGGACCTACCTTTTTCCACCTCTGCAGATACACAAACACCATCATCATAATCATCATTAACATCGTGACGTCAGCAGGCGACTGGAGCACACAATAAAGACTGGAAACAGAGCTGGAACCAGCATCAAGTTTAATACATGCAAATATACAAGCACGCAAAGAGTGCTTTTCCACTGGGACACAGTCCTTGTGGCATAAACAAACAGTCGTTTTGATAGAAAGCATGGCACCTTTAAGTTGGCATGTATACGCATGTGTTCATTTTTGAGTGTCACTGCAGGCCCACATCCATCTTCCCTTGTTTGCAGCCTCCATTTGGTGTTAATGTGCATGTTTCTCTTTTGAGTATTTCACTGGATGGACTATTTGCTCTTGTTCCAACACTACTCTGAGAATAGAGTGAACTGTATTTGCAAAGTGTGATGGATACCTCTCCATTGTCAGTTTTTTTCCAACTGCAAATCCTCATCCGTCTGCTCGAGTTTGTGTGTCTGGCTCTGTCCATTCCAGCGGCTTTAAAGAGGGATGTTCTTGGATTTAGGCAGATTTGTCAAAACAAATAGATGCTCCTCATTTAGAAGTGATCTCTTCTGCGCTGTCTTTTCTCTAAACCAATGGTTCTCAGTGTCGGGGACCCTCTTGGAGGTCACAAAATAATTTCCGGGGGTCCCCAGATGATTTGGAGAAAATTAAACAAGGCTTGATACCATTCAAATGCAGTGGTAAATCATTGTTTCTAGGCTTATGTCTTGAAAATCAAACATTAGAAATAAGGCTACTTTATTATTTTGTGAGTAGCCTATTTTGTGTGTTTGAGGGTTGCGAATGCCAAAGATTGTTATTATGGGGGTCAAGAATGAAAATGTTTGAGAACCACTGCTCTAAACATTGTTTGGAGGAATCTGGGTAAAACAAAACCAATTTACCTCTTGCTATAGGGGGCCCTAAAGCAGAAAGTAACACCATAATTCCAACACACTGCATAGGCTCCCTCCATTTTGCCTTCAAGTATCAATCATGTACAGAATATACAGCTGAGCACACATGGCAGCTTAATTATATTTTGCCTCAAGCAGCAGAAACCTGCTATTACTGCCTGCTCAAATATTACTTGACCTATGCACTGGTTTGGAAAAGGAAAATTATAAAAGTTTTAGGTTATATGTAAATAATACTTATACTAATAATTGCATGATAGAGGCCTATATTGCATAAACGAGATAAAGGCTACGCTGAAAACCCTGCAAGAATAATGTCTTTATGGTTTTTTAAAAATTGCCTATTGAGAACAATTGCTGTTCTGCATAAAGAAATAAATACATAAAGAAATAAAAACAAAGAAGTAAAACCAATGCTACTTGGATCTTGGTTATTTAACATATGTGAGAGTGAATGATTGTTAAGTTACGTTTGATCCATATCAGACAAACAAGTAATGTTTAAGTGCAGATGCGGAGAAAATTTGAACATGACCTCATCACATCAGATGTATCACTCCACCATCACACAGGTGTTCCCTATTAGCGGCTAATTAGGCCCCGGTACTATACGGCCGTCGCGCGCTCCTCAACATCACTGCCTCTGTCCTCGAGAGTATTTCCATGTGTGACGGAACTAGTTCATGCTCTGCACAGTTGGAATCAGAATCAGAAAAGGTTTATTGTCAATGAACAAAATTCACAAAAATAGGAACTTGTTTTGGCATTAAGGAGGAACATACAACGATGAACAATAATAAAAACAACATATATGAACTCAAAAGGGCATGCATTAAAGACATTTAAAAAAAAATTACTGTAGTATAAAATAAGATTACATTTGATAGATTAAAGTTAAATTTACAGATGTAGTGCAGAAAGTGAACAGTGCAGTTAGTGACTGATTAAATTCTAGTTAAAGTGGCAGGTGTTTAGAAGTGTTCAGGAGTCCAATGGCAGAGGGTGGACCGTAGTCTCCTGCCTGAGGTGAGCGGTTTAAATAGTCCATATCCAGGGTGAGAAGGGTCAGCTGTGATCTGACCTGCTCGTCCCAGAGTCCTGGATACAGGTCCTGCAGAGATGGAAGTCTGCAGCCGATCACCTTCTCAGCAGAACGCACAATGCGCTGTAGTCTCTGTTTGTCCCTGGCTGTGGCTCCAGCGTACCACACGGTGATGGAGAGGGAGGATGTGCGCTGTAGTCTCTGTTTGTCCCTGGCTGTGGCTCCAGCGTACCACACGGTGATGGAGGAGGTGAGGATGGACTCAATGATGGCCGTGTAGAGCTGCACCATCATCTGCACTGGCGGCTTGGCTTTCCTCAGCTGCTGCAGGAAGTACAGGAGGGAGCTCCTGGGTGATGGTGGTGCCGAGGAAGCGGAAGGAGTCCACGGTGGTGATGGGGGAGTCTGTCATGGTGAGGGGGGGCTGGGAACCTGTGGCTTTCCTGAAGTCCACGATCACTGTCTTCGTTGTACTCCAGGTTGTTGCCGCTGTACCAGAACACTAGCCGGTCCACCTCCCTCCTGTTGACAGACTCATCCCCGTCCGAGATGAGCCTGATGAGTTTTACGGAGTTGTAGCTGGAGGTGCAGCACTTTGTCTACAGGAAGAAGAGCAGGTGGAGTCAGGCACGTTGAGCTGGAAGGGTTGTCTCTGGAGCAGAGCAGGGAGGATGGTGTTGAAAGCAGAGCTGAAGTCCACAAACAGGATCCTGGCATAGGTTCCCGGGGAGTCCAGATGCTGCAAGATGAAGTGGAGGGCCAGGTTGATGGCGTCTTCTACAGACCTGTTGGCTCTGTTGGCGAACTGCAGGGGGTCCAGCAGGGAGGAGGTGAAGGACTTGAGGTGGGGCAAGACCAGGCGCTCAAATTACTTCATGACTACAGACGTCAGTGCCACTGGCCTGTAGTCATTAAGTCCAGTGATCCGGAGCTTCTTGGGGACAGGGACAAGGATGGATGACTTGAAGCAGGCTGGCATGGCATGACTCCAGGGAGGTGTTAAAAATGTCTGTGAAGACAGGGTTCTTGCCTGCACAGTGTCTCAGGGTAGCGGGTGAAACACAAAAAAACTGGTTCACCCGAAGGAAAAGATGCCTACACAAAAACAGAGTGATGCAGTGAAGAAAGTTGTAAAGAGCGGTACATAGGTGAGACTAAACAGCCACTTCACAAGAGGCTTTATCAGCACAGAAGACATGCGAGTTCAAAGTGCCGTGCATCTTCATTTCAAAGCCACAAACCAATCTTTGTTAAAAAAGAGAATCCTTCCTTAAATCATAAGGGAGGTTTAAGATTCAACCTTCCGGTTGTTTATAATGGTTTGCTGAAACCCTGGAGACGCCCGAGGCATTCAGATGCTAATCAGGTACTCTAGGAGGAGGGAGCCAAAGTCAGGTCACAATAGGATGTAGATGGCCCATCTCAGTTTAGTTTCAATGCCCATTATCAGGAGGTCCCGCCCAGTGGGCAGAGTTTTCACAGAGTAGGATATAAACAGGAGTTCTCACACTTGTTTCACAGATTGAGAATGACTCTTGGATGAGAGTCGAAACGTTTAGTTTTTCTAAAACAGAGTCCAGATGACTACAACTGAATCTTTTTCTACAATGGAACACTCCTGGACAAATGAGGGATTACACTGACACGCTAAAGCTTCTAATCCATAGGCTCCAATAAATAGATTATGTCGGATAATCACAGACGTTAGAAAAAAAAAGTATCATGCTTTCGCTCTCTAGAAATAATAGACTCCCTGGTCCAGTGGTGCATTGTGTATTCTATGGGAGATAGATGACACACTTCAGGAAATAGACTTCTGGATTCTGTAAAGGGTAACCTTGATTAGACACAAGATGCAATTCCACCTTCATAACACTACTTGCTGAGGTGGGTGTGAACAACAATACATGAAAGTAGAACATTTCATAATTTAAAAAGTCATTAGATTACAGCGTAAACTATACATATAAGAAATTATTATCGAGGGATCAATTAGACAAGAGCTTAGTGTTGTAATTTACAAAATAAGAACTCACCTTCAACTCTAAAGTTTCACTACCCTAATTACATATTTTATATCCGAAACCAAAAAAAGTGTAAGATTGATAATGGGATAAGATCCAGGATGAGAAGCATTACAATATTTTGTCCTGAACAACACCTTTTTAGAAACCACCACCGTGCATTAAAATCATTGCAACCTTATAAAACGGAACAAAAAATTCTGACTGGGTCAAATGGAGAACATTTAAACTGTTATAAACTTGTCTTGTCAGGTGCTTTCTGCATGTGCATGTGAATCTCTAAATGCCTTTTTTTGTGAGGGGGCAGCAATGTGGCTGCCTTGACACCGAAGCGCTTGAAAACAGTGAGTACTATTGAGAAACACATCTGCATCTCTCTCCATGTGCATATTCACCGCTCACACTCTCTCCTCTCCAAACAAACTCCAGTCTTTATGGAAACATGCCTTGGCCGTACTCTAGTACAAGCTGTGTGCGCTCGACTTGTCACGTTGTACTCAGGATGGCTGTACTGGACATTTATACCTGTGCGAGACACTTTGAACGGCTCATTTCCAAAAAGAATTACTCACACACACACACACACACCACATTTATACAGACAATTTCTCAATCTCTATCATTGCTTATAGGACGATGATTAGATACAACTCCTCTCCTGCGTAATAATAACATTATTATTATTATTATTATTATTATTATTATTATTATTATTATTATTATTATTATTATTATTGTTATTATTATTATTATTATTATTATTATTATTATTATATTGTTATTTTGTGTTCTGACTTTTTTTAAAAATATATTTTATTTTGCTAAGTGACATTTTTACATGGTTATAAAAGTTGTTTTGAAGTTGCAGTCAGCTAAATATTGTTTAAATACAGGCTTCATAATCAAGGACATTGTTATAGTGGCATCAAAAACGTGTAGCAAAAAACAATCTAGTCAAGCCTACTTTTTTGCTTACTCACACATTGTGCTGTGACATCTCTGGTAGTTTTCCTCTCTCTGAATTGACTTGCAGCATGTTTATAATACCTCTAGTTCTTCTGTCCATTTAATCTCTCTAAATCTTTGTGTTCGTGTACTGTACTTTTCCACAAGGCATGTCTCCCATTCTCGCTGTCTTCTTCTTTCCATCAAACTTTTATGCTTGAATTACGACTGATCTCGTCTTTCCTGTTTCTAACCGTACTTTGTTCACTGCAGAGGAGATTTTGAACTCGGGGGATGCGCTGATAGTGTGAACTGTGGAAAAGTGCCCCAGGTTGTGTTTGTTTTTCTAACAGAATATCTTGATTTATGGAAATGAAACTCTCTCAGTCTCATCACAGAATCCAAATAAACATCTCCAGAATGCTTCTTCATGCTTTGTCAAACTGGTGAAACCTTGTTTAAGCAGATTTAGTTGCTGATGACTGGTATTACTGACATTATATTTAGTTTTTGTGAATATTCTAACTATTTCTTTTGTCAAAATTTGCAAACCCATTTAAGTGTTTATAGTCTTTCATCTTACCGAAAGGTTCTGGAAGACTACGTCAAGAAGGAAAGATTAATTCTTGACAATTACCACCACCCTGCGCTCCGTGATATACATCTGTGAGGCAGACTTCTCTGCAGAGGAGGCTTGTTCTCAAGCCCTGAAATGTACTCTGAATATTTAGTACTCACAAATACCTCACATAAAAAATGCCCTTGTTCGTCTCTGCATGGCCAGATTGGATCAGTTCTACTTACTCGACCTTAAACTTTTCTCAAAATGCTATAAATTATGTCTGTAGGGGTGTGTCATTTTTCACTGAACGTAACCTTCACCTTAATGTTGGTACAAGGAGCAATAATTTGAAATGTCTTATTCACACATAGAGGCACCATCACCTGTAAATATTTACAAAGCAGGTTTGATGTCAATTCGTTTTGACAGTTCCATTCTGAACACAAACAAACATATGATCGTATGTTAGCTTTTTTAAAAACTTGGCTTGTTATGTGACCGTATGTTCTGGTGTATGCACTTTCATCCTGCTCTAAGAGATTGTTCTCTCATCTTTCCTATACGTGCACATTAAACATGGCATATTGAGTTGGCTGATGCTGTGCATTACTTTGACACAGTATGACTTAATTTTTCCTATCAAACATTTGATATCCCTCTGTGATCCATGGAGTCAGACGGGGCCAAAAGATGAGATCCGTCTTCACAGTCCTCCATTAATGTCCAACTTTGCAGGGAGACTCTTGAGTCGGCTGCACGACCTATTCATCTCTGCCATGGGCAGCTGTTAAGATGACAGAGCGTGCAGAGATAATAGCATGATAAAATGTGCACGGTTATCATACTGTGACTATAGGCAGAGCTCGCCTCATAAGATGAATGCACACACCACTTAATGCTTAGAAATTTTATAAACACATTATGTAACAGACAATCAGTCTTTTCAAATGAACACAAAGTAAACAGTACACAATGTTGGCACTACAGCAGCTCAGTGTTTGCACAGATCATCGTGGTGCTCAAAGGCCACAAACCTGATCCCAGCAGCAGCTCCTGCCAGACGCCTCATTAGCAGCTCCATAACTCATCTCGTATTATCAACCAGTGTATTATCTCCTAGAGCACATTTGGTCAAGTTAATACACTATAATGTGACGTTAAATTTTCTTCACACCACCCTAATACTTCATAAATGAAATTGTAGATAATGTTTTTACTTTTACCCTATCCCTTTTACCCACTTTGAAATTGTCCTAATTCACTGAAGTGTGCAAGTCGTAGATATCAATTCTACTGTTAGCAGGAGGTTAATGCTGAGTGCGACTAATTGCATATTGCATATTGTTCTTCTGTGGTATCACGTTTGACAACTTCTGTCAACTCAGTGTATTGCTGTACAAATGCTACATGCTAGAAATGGAAGAGGATTTTAGTGACAGGTCCATTGAGGTGATTCATGCCTTTAACATCTTCTGGAGTGCGCTTAAGGAATAATGACAGTCTCTCTTCTCCTCTCATCTCTCTCTCTCTCTCTCTCTCTCTCTCTCTCTCTCTCTCTCTCTCTCTCTCTCTCTCTCTCTCTCTCTCTCTCTCGCTCTCTCTGTCATTATGGATTCACACATGATGAAACCAAGTTTTTTTTAATAGAAATTTTAAAATGTGCATACAATTGTAATAGCTTGTGTTTTTCTTCAACATGCTTGTGACTTACACCCAGTACTTTAAAATATTTGCATGTTCTCAGTTGTTTGAAATAGGTGTGGAACAAGTGAATGGCCTAATATGAACCATTCAGGACATCACTCAATATAACTTTGCCCCACTGACTTTAAACCTTGTTTATAGACTCCATCTGCAAAGCACTTTAGTCTAGGAAGTGATTTAGAGACTGTTTCTGGATGCATTTCAGTTGTTTCCTCTGCCTCTTTAAGTGGAAGAGGCCCAGTACTGCCCACAAAGAGGATGCATATCCACTTTATCTAAAATGTATTTGTTGATTGCCGACACCTCAAGAGCTGGTTGCTCCAAGAGTCATCCACCAGTGCCCCCAAAACTCAGAGGAAAACAGCTGCCATTTTATTTGGGGTACAATAATAGGAGCCGGAAATAAGTCCTAACATGTGGGAGAATGTCCAGTCCCAAATCTCAGAGGAAAAGCCTGCCGCAGAAGAGATATTTAAAGGCCTCAAAAGCATTCTTGTTAAGCTACAAATGCTCTGTGCCCCGGCATGAGAAGTTGTACCTGATGAGTGACATCACTCATTAAATTTTTTTCCCAAATGGAAGACCTCGCTCAAAGTTATTCAATGCAGTCTGCTTTGTCTGTGGTCCTTCCAGTGTGATTCCAATTTCTAAAAAAACTCTTTTACCGAACTTAGCCTTGCTGTGTCTAGCTCGTAACGCGTCATGTGCAGTTGTTGAAGTCGAATTATTTTACCCCTTTGTGACAAAATAATCTGGAGTCTCAAAGGAACTAGGCTAATCAGATCAGAGGGATTGTCAGAGCACACACTGCCCCTCCTCACAGGCAGGACAGTGGCAGGACAGTGGAAGAGGAAGGGCCTGGCATCATGGGACCATCTTTTCTCCACTGGACTGTCATTCTCTGAAAGCTGCTGTTTGTGCTGCTGGAGACTAAACAGGAGTGACTTTTTCCCAGCAGCATTGAGTGGAAAATCTAAGAGGAAGTTGCCGTTTTGTTGTTAAAATAAATTAAAAGGCCCATTACAACTGTTTCGCTTTAGATTGGTGTGTGTGTGTTTAACACTGAACTATGAAAATGTGAGCTTTATGAATCTGTGCTTTGTGTGCACCTGTTAGTTTTCCTATTGCTGTGCCATTTGTGTAAGTCGTGACTTGAAGCGTCAAAGACACTGTGTGTTTTTCTTCTTGAACCTTGCTTGTGTTTGTACATCAGGGGCGTGACATGCAGTGGCCCGGCTGACTCAGCCAATTGGCACTCCAGTATGGGAGGAAATGCACCGGCCCTTGTCCACCGGCAACAAAGAAGATGGAAGATGTAAGAGGAGTGTGCACACAATGAAGAGAGAAGATTCACAGGACAACACAGGCTGTAAATCAAGCTGAGGGGAGGTATCCCGCTCATTTCTCTTATTTTGTTGCAAACACTGCCTGTACTGCATTTACAAAGAGACATAATTCACAGTACACCGTGAGAGTTAATCTTGTGCTCTCTGCTGCACTTTATAGGTATGTATATGATTGGCTCCTCCTCCCACCTCTTGGAGAGCGCAGGCTGGTTGACCTGGGAGGAGGGGAGAGAGGGGGAAGCAGGAGCAGACCGAGCTCAAATTCATTTCTGCCGCTGCTCCTGGAAGTGCAGCACATTGAGGAGCGTAACGTGAGGAAGCCAGGAGCCGGGAGCTGGACGCACAATTTATCAAATGGATTATTCTCAGACACACTTGAGAAGTTTGACAATAGCAGAACACCCTAGGGACTTGCTCAGACAACTCCTTTGTGACTGTGACAAATAGGAGGAAAAGCTGCCTGTCATTGAAGCAGATATGGAGTGACTGAGAGCTGTTTGCTGCTTGATTCATTCACAGTTCGGTTCACTCTGACAGACCTGGGGACTGGCAGCAACAACTGAAGATGTAAACATGTGGGGTTGAATTTTAACGGCTGCCTCTCACACAGTTACACCACACTGGGATCCAATAGGTAAGCAATTGCTCTATTCAATTTGGCCATATTTCCCCTTGTTTTTAATAATGGTAAAGTTAAAATTCCTGTGGTATTAAAGAATTTTACTTGCATCAAAGGAGGACAATTTGCAAACAGGTGACCGAGAATCACTTACAATCACTCACCAAGAGTTGATTCGTTCAGTCAACTATGTAGGTCATCTGTTTGTCTATAGTCCTGTCCAAACACAAACTGACCTCACATGCATGTGCTATTACTGTGCCTTTTATGTATATAACTTTTTTGACAAACAATTATGACTGTGTAACATCCTTAATTTTTTTTTTATCTGTTTAAGCAGAAACAAGGATATTGCTTTTGTTGATTTTGTTTGATGATAATTTAAATATGTTCCCAATCTTTGTAAATTCTACCCTGCACAAGCTCCACTGAAGACAAATGTGTCGGCCAGCTTTAGTATACATTGTGTACATTAATCATGCCGCTGTGGGGCCTGCTTACTTTGATGATGATAATTGCCTTAAACGTAACACTGAATGTTGAAATGTGTATGAAATACTCTGACAGCCCAACCACAACAAAAGTGGTGGAGACAAGCACCAGCTGTAGTTGGATTGAAATGTAAAATACATGAAGTTACCTTTTTATCTGGGTTCTGTAATGAAATGCCAAAGGGAAACTGTCAGCCTGTTAATGGCCTCTACTCTAGCATGTAATGTTAATGGTACGTAATGGTGGCGATGCTAATGTTTTGTCACTGACCACAGAGCGATGGGACATGCATGAGAAAGCCTTCACAGGGACACCAGGTTTCTCACAGTCAATTCATCCCACGATGCAGGACTCACCTTGCTTTGAGTTTTGTGCTTGTGCGCTGGTCGTATTTCTGTTGGCAAATCAAAGGTCAATTAAACTATTAAAAGAAGATTTACAGACCCTGCGTCCTTTACAATGTTTACAGTGCACTCAAATCTTCAAAGGCAATCGATTAAGTGGCCTACGCACTTTTTTATTTATAGACACTATAGAACACATAGTTTGATCGTAAAATTGGGGAAATCTAAACTGCTTCACAGTAGGAAAATGCCTCTAAAATGTTTCCATGATTTCCTGTATCAAGTCTATGCATCTGGCACGGTGGGCTTAAAAATATTTCTGCTGATTGTAGCCCGCATCAGGAAAAATCATCATCATTACTGTTATTATCATGGTCAATTTAACTTGGGATGTAACTTTGCAACTTGAAACTTTGATGATCAGAAGACACACCTTGGGGTCTGACTTCACTCCTGCAGCTCGTTTCCACTTCTGTTAAACTCGGAGCGGCTCCTGTGTTTGGTGCATGTGTAGCTGGTGGCGTGCTTTAGTTAATGATACATAACAGGAAAAACAGTGAGCGGTCGGATCCTAAGAAAAGCGTTATCAGCGCCGATCAGTGGACTTGGACCTGTCAGTGATTGAGATGGTAGACATTTTTGCAACTTTAAGGACTATCAGTGCCTGCAACGAGATGCAGTTCCCCATGATTTAGAGGTAATGTGTCGTTTTGGCCGGACACTACGAGAGCACAAGGGTTCACTTTTATTGCTTGCACTTAACCAGTTTGCTGCTGAAGCTCGCAGTGACAAATCAGAGCGCGTTAATGAGAGTGGCTTTTGAATTTAGAAATAGGTTCACATTTTATCATTTGAAGATGGATGCTAGGAGCCCAAATAACTATAGGAGATTCACTGTTTGTGAAAGAAAACTCTAAACTTATGAGTCACAAATATTGAACCACGTGTAATTATTTGTTAAGTGCGCTTACTTGCCATAGTAAACTTATGGTTTTTAAAGTACTTTCAATGGTCAACAATAACAATAATTTCATTTTTTTGTTATTTTGCTGACAGTGACAATAGTGAACTTTGCAGTCTTTGTTTCTCATGGATAAACCAAGTAATTACAGAGATAGTCAGTCTGAAGTCTGACAGCAAATTGTACCACAGAATTCTGACCTTTTTAAGCTATATGGAAATATGTACAGTTACAGTTACTACAGTGGAATAAAGTGTTAACATACGCACAGTAGTGTACAGAGGGAGCATCTCTGGTGTCAAAGTCACAGATTCAAACGGAGGACTGATGCCGCATGAGAATGGCCGATGGGGATCTCATTTACTGATACGCCAAGCTTAAAGAAGAGGGAATGCTTGAATCTGCATTATCATTCAGATGAAACGCTGCACAGAGCTCGACTCAAACAGGCCTTCACCACTGATTCATATGTAAATATAGTAGAGAGCTCCAAATTATGGGTTGATGTGATACTACTTGGAGATGAAGAATCATTTGAATGGCAATATATATCAAGTAAAGGCCACAATCCAAATTCATTTTGATTCCTGGCCAAAGGTATTAACAAAAGTAGATGTAGAAATACACACCCAAAAAAACAGTCCCTTGTTTATCTTTGATGGTTTGTACAAGAATAAGAACATACTGCTTAGAGCACAGCATCATTTTTATCTCTGTGGATGTTCCTTAAGGGATGAATGTGTTTGAAGTTTAATTAAATATACAATGATCTTTTAAACCCCTCAAATTGATTTTTATACTTTTTTTATGGGCAGGGGGGTTTTGAAGTAAATTTGTTAAATGTATTTTGATTAAAGTTTTATTTCCGTTTTCATTACAAAGCTGGAGTGGCTTTTGGGCTGGTATATGACTGAACTCGAACACTTCAAACACAGTTACAGTACATTTTTAAAAGCTGTCTGACAAAGCAAAGCCAGTAAAAAAGGCTATGGAGAGGGGGAAACTTGAAAAGAAGCTATAACAACAAACAACCAACCAACCAACCAACCACTAAGAGGTACGCATGTTTACCTTGAGAAAAATCACCAATTAAAATGGCATTAAGAAATAAATAAGCAAACACAAAGCTACTTTTACAATACCATAAATATAGTGCCAACGCTCTAAATGTACAACACTACACTAATTGAATGACCATTAGGTATGCCATGTGTGATGATTATTATGAAAATAAACATCATGACAAAACAAAACAAAAACGTCTTTTTTTACTCCCATTGAGCAATACATCATCCTCTATGTGACCAGCTTTATAAAATCAAACTTTCTGAATGATGAGGTAAACACTGCATATAATACTGCGTCGACGGGCAGATAGAAAACAAAAAACGAAACCTACATTTGTAATTATATTACCACAATACCACAATTATATTGTGACCTGAATAATCACAAGTGACATCCCTAATGACCACTGCGTGTCTGTAGGTCTTTGGCAGGGTTGTTGCATGGACTGACACATTATAAACACATGGTTCATATTTTAAAATCGCAATTCTTTGGACTATACAGACTCTAAAACACATACGTAAAGACTTTTATAACAAAGACCGTAACATTAAATCAAAATGTCAAAAAGAGGAAAAATAATGTTTGATTTCCTTCATAAATATTCTCTATGTAGAAGCCTTCAATCACCATGCAAGCCTTTTATTTGGTTAATAATGTATTTAAAAAATCTCAATAGACAAGTCGGCTAATCAAAAAAGTAATTTCTGAATAGCCCATTTCTAAAATAATCTTTATTTGCAGTTCTTCAGAAAACCCTCACTTCTATACGTTTTTGTTTTTGCAGTGCGGCAGTGACAACAATGTTTATTGTAGTGCGTTAATGGTCAAATAAGATTCCCAGCGTTGCAGAGTGTTGATAATACTTGATGGATCTGTTGTGACAGGAGCAGGAAACAAAAGATAAATGTGAAAAATGAGCGTAAATAGCAGGTGACAGACAAGAGGAAGAGGAGCTGATAGTGTGAAATAAATGTAGGTGGTTTGAATGTACATTGTTCCTTAATGAGGACAGAGAAGTGCTCATTAATCAGACTGAGTCAAAGCTGCACATTGGGGACAAATAGAGAGACTGACACAGACCCACACGCGGTAAGGGAAGGTGAGAACGTGCTGGGATTTTGATTAAACTGGGATCATGGCGCCCACTGCCTTGCACCTGTTTCTGCTGCTCCTGCCGCCGCTGCCGCCGCCACAAGAGCGTCAGATTTCATTTTTTGTCAAGTGGCGGTGGAAGGCGAAAAGACTTGACAGCCAAACTGTAACTCTGCTAATATTGGAATATTGGTAATGTACTTGTCGGATAGAGTCCTTAAAGTGCTTCAAGTCTTTACTACAGCATCTGAGTCAGTATTTCAGCCCAGTTCAGATGGTCTACAAAGAGTTTTCCTAGTTCTTTTAACTGTCCTCCATCAATCAATCCTTTTAACTTAAAGTGGGACTAAACACATAAACTCAGCCCCCAACCACAGTGCAAACGGGCGGTTAAACTAGGCAGTGCTTGGACGACTGAAGGGGAAAGTCAGGGAGGAGGAAGGGCAGGGTCTGGACCATCGAGGAACAGCTTGACAACTTGAGCCTCTCATGACATCAGAGGCGTGTGATCACAGGCCTCTGGAAGTGCACTGGCAGAGTTTAACCAGAGTTGGCAGCACACTCAGTTATAAATGGCCAAAAAATTACTGGAAACAGTGTTGTGCTACAAAAATCCATTCACACAGTTTAGAAGCAAAAAACTTGATCGCATTTTTTTGTCTAACTTTATAAATACTTTTGAATCTGAACTAGCTCTATCCATACACAATATACAGTGCTTTAGTCTTCAGAGCTCTAGCTAAGTCCAAGTCTAGGGCGACTCCGTGGTCTACAAGTTCAGGTCATAATCTCCCTGTCCGGAGTTTAAAGTGTCATTTACCAAGAACTGGACCTACGTAGACTTGTACTTCGTCTCAAACTGTATTTTTTACTCATCACAAAGAGAGTATTTAACTTATTTTTTAGGTATTGTTTCCATGCTTTTGATTTTGTAAATGAGTGTTTTTATCCAAGAACAAGGTTTTTGGTATTATTTCTCCTGAACAGGGGTGTCCAAAAAGAAGATGGAAAAAATAAATTGATACCCAGTAATAATCAGCACTAAAACTAATATACAAACTAATTACTCATTTCAAGTATTGATACTGAACAGGACAATGTACCTTTCCTGAATATTTTTAGAATGGTCTTCTGCTGCGTACTTGATGTAGACTTGGTTTGGTCCTGTTTCAGTCCTGGTTTAGTCCCAGCCTTGTCCATGTTTAGTTAGTCGTAGTTTATTGTGACCATACCTTTAATCTATATCAGGACTAGTATACGACCGCATGGTAATATATTTAAGAAAGTACTATTGTGTTCAAACGTACATTTGGTATAAAAAAGGGATGTTTTTTCATCATTGTGGTATAATTTAGTATCAATCCTTTTCCTAAAGTGAATACCAAAACTTGAGTTTGAAATGTTACTACTGAGGCACTAACAGGTGCAAATGTGTCAGTTGCACTTCTGTCTTGAAGTGAACTAATGATGCAAAAATGCTCAAGTTATGTTTTGACATCAAAAACCAGTGTGTGGAGTTGAAACAGTCTTTTAATGGTCTTTGTGGTGTACAGCGATAAATCAAACTTGAGCTTAAGGACAAATAAGGGCCTTAGTTCAGCCAGCAAGACAAACCAGATGTGTTGTATTTTTGCCTCTCAAGAATCTTTTCACAACTTTTTAGTGCTTGGTGCACCACATGTTTTAAAACGACTGCATTAAATCATCATATTAATTGGATTTCAAACATGTATGTATTAATGTAGCCTTAGATACTCAGATACATCAGATGCTCAGTCCATACTTATACATTCAGAAAAACCCCAGTGCCATGTTTCTTGGTCCACTGTAGCACTTAATTGCATATGTTTTCTTTTAAGCTCCAATTATTAATGTCCCTCAGTCCCCAGTTTCTCTATGGATCAGGTTTTATGTATTTAATTAAGTAACATTTTGGAGCACAGTAGGTTTTGGCAAGATGTCTGTGGCCTGCCTTGTTAGAATTGGGCGAATGAGGCAAGACTTACTTCCAGTCTTTGTTTTTATTAGATTTATTGCATAAGCCTATTGTTTTACTTGATTATTATATTGTAACAAGAAACTACTAACTTTAGTTAAGGGCTTGTGGAGAAGTTTATTGTTTGACGTTTTGTATTTGCATCAGTGATTCTGTGCTATTGATGCAGCAAATGAGTTCCATCTGAAGGGTCAGTAAAAGTGCAGAGGACTAGGTTAAGTCTATTGCTTGTTTATACAATTGGGGTTAACACGAAGGGCCAACCTTTATAGGAGTGGATAATGGATATAGGGCAATGACTCCTGTTCTAGTATATCACAGGTTGAGATTAATGTGTGTTTACATTTGTGACGTGGGGTCTCAGGTATTTCTTGTTTATTCAGTAGTGTATCATTCTTTTGAGGCTTTAGGAGTGTCAGGAGGAGTTCATTTGCTGTATAGTAACTTTAAGATGAATACTTTGATGTGGACCTTGTCTTGTGAACTTTGTGTTGTTCGTAGCGTGTGCAAACGTCCCCGACAGCGAGACGTTGAAGTATATCAGCGCCTGGCAGTTTTTAATGTTTTCCTCGTGCATTTTAACTACCTGCTCCTGTCGTCCCCCAGGCACTGTGGCCCCGTGCGGTAGAGCGCGTGGAAATGGAAACCAAGGAGGTTCACACTCTCATTAATCAGACGGAGAGCTTTAGGAAGGAGAGAGGCAGAAACTGACAACTAAGAAGCTGCATCTACAGTCCGTCCGCCGCACAGATGGAATAATTTGTGCCGCACATTAAGTCGGTCAAACACACGGTTCTGCTGCCAGCGCTGTTTTTAAAATATAGAAGCTCATGCAAAGGAGCACGTTTCATTTGAGTTTGATGCACAAATTTACCTCAAGATGTTCTTTCAGAATCCAGTTCTATCTGCAGTCAGGAGACGTCTGTGCCAGACTTGTCGCCTTTACCTTTGACACAACTGAAATAAGGTCTGTGTAGTTACTTGGGACACACATGCAAATGAGACACAGAAAAGTTTGAAAGTACAAGAAGGCAAACAAGCTGCATTTTATCCAAACGTATGAATAATAGATGAACAATGTGAAAGTTTTCAAAGGGGTTTGGAAGACATTTACAAATTATTAGTGGCAGTGTGCGTAATTTGGGGCATTAGGGATGGGCCAATATAAAAATTTTGGAGCCGATACCAATATCCGATACATGTATTACTGTTATGATGCCAATACTGATAATAAGACAGATTTGTAAAGTTTCAGTAAAGTTCACAAATTGACTTTTTCACACACACAAAAAAAAGAAAGTAAAATGTATTTATCTGGGATATTTAAAAAAAATCTGGTATGATTGTATGTACATACAGATACATTTTTTGCCTCCTATTTCTATTTTTACTCATGGGTCTGTTTAAAAAGACTAATCTTATGCACTGAGGACAAACTGGGGATGATACTGTTACAGAAGATAGTTTCAGTTACAAATAGTAAAAGAGGACCTGCTGTTGCTGCTGAATATTAAGATAAAGTTCACATAGGTTTTTAATTAAATATTTATGTAGAAAGTACAAAATAATGCTATATTATTTGCTATAACTATAACTACTAATACAAACACTAATAATATTACCGTACTTCAACTAGTGCTGCTACTGCAAAGTTATAGGATTGGGTCCAACAATTAGATCATCTGAGAACCACAAGTGTAATTAAACCTTTTACAGAAATCAAAGACTGTATGTAATTGAGGCGAGCACAAATCCTGTTGAATAATAACTATGATATTGTAGCAGACTTAGCAATGTGCTTATCCACACCGCGGCAGGACTTGAAAGAGGATTTCACTTCAGATATCGGTCACAAGTGCAAATATACGAAATGAGATAATACAGGTGGTATGGAGGATTGCAGTAGCACAAAGACCCTCACATGAATTATTCTGTAATTACATTTGGGGGCGTAAGGTCCACAAGTGTGAACAAAGCAACGCCTGGTTAGACTTTGATTAAAACACACTTGTTATTCATACGTTTCCTAAAACAAAAGGACCAACTTTGATCTGAGTGTTTGAGGAGATACCACTAGACAAGGAACAATATTTTATGAGAATTTCAAATGTCACTGAAATGTGAAGAAATGTCTTTGATGGATTTGATCAATTTATGGCCTGATGTTGTATGAAAACTTCAATATCCTGCTTTTTATTCAACCATTTTTCTAAAATCAAATTCCTTCAACATTCGATTTGTGAAGTATTTTCCCATTTCTGGCTAACAGCACGTTCTTGGAGTGATCATTGCATTTTGCCACTAACCAAAACTGTAATGGTTATTGGTAACTCATTGAACTTCAAGTATGTAGAAGCAATAGCATGACAAACAATACTATCTTACATTTCAAAAACACGTCCATAAATAGACTCAAGTACTGCCTTTTGGCTATGACTTCTCCTCATTGGACACAAGTGAAAACAATTCCAGTGTATACTCTGTTGTCGAAGCAGGGTTCACAATGTTCTTCCTTAGCTTTTACATATTTATTTTTTTAACAGTGCTTTTCCAATTTAAATTGATTGCACTGCCATACTCATAATGTGATTTTAAAAATGTAATCACACTGGCATTGAATGATATAAACTCTTTTGGAATATCTCATGGACCTGTGCTTTTCTGGCAAAACCTTTTCCATTTGACTATGTGGAGACATTCTTTTTAAATTAAACCTGGTCACTGATTATTACCACTTCCTAGTACCTCTGCCAATAATTTAAAAAAACAGTATGATTTCGAAATCACAAAATAAAATAAAACATTTGATTTGATGTCAGGTCTCTTTTTTTCCCAAATTATTTCTTAGTTTGGTGGACTCGTCTCTAACTGTACTGATGTACATCATTGTACATCAGTACAGTTAGAGACGAGTCCACCAAACTAAGTACTGATGTACATCATTGTACATCAGTTAAGTGGCAGTTTTTGAAAAAATTCAAATAAACACAACATCATCAACAACAACAACAACTGAAAAGTAAAAGTTGAAAATTACAGGAAGTAGAGCTGAGTTCTAAAACAGAATCCCTCTGTTATAAGTGACATTTCCTTACACGCAACTGACACATTTTCTGACAGTTTAAACAGCCATTTAAAAAAATAAGTAAGTAAGTAAGTAAGTATTATTATTTATCAAATCATGACTATTGTGTATTGTCAATCGGGTTAAAAATAGGCCACATCTTTTGTAAAATCTTAAATATAATCATTACATTTTTGTGAAATGTGCAGTCTAACCCGTCATTATCTTTAGTGCGTAGACTTTTTCCCACCAATGGAGGCGTTTCACTCATTCTGCTGCACATAATTGTCACATACGGGTGAGGTTCAGCGTGAGGTCCAGCTACAAACACAATTCACCTAGTTTAGCTTTGTTTTACAACTTAAACTTAACTTGACTCTTGTAAAGTAAACTGGCAAATATTGGGACAGTGGATGCCCTTTCATTTATCTGAGACGATCAACAAAGACCATGTGACAAAAGCATCTAACCAGTTCTGCATGTGATAAAATTATGCTGATCACTTCACTAACGTAGATAACTGACTGGCTCTGCTAAATACAAAAACAATAAGAACAAAGCTTAGGGATCAGATTGCAAGGCTTATAGTGAATTAGTGTCTAAAACCAGGTCAATGTAGAAGTTTTGGTCATTGATCTCTACATCTAGTTCCTCTCTACCATTCATTTCTGATTCGCCTTGTTGTTTTTGGCGCACATTTCTGCCATACAGAGATGTCCAGCTGGCTTAACCAGTCATAAAAATACGTACCTGCCGCACAGCCAGCCTCTCGACATTATGCTCAGCTGACTGATCTGCAGCGCCCTACTGTGAGTAAGCTATTACAGGCAAATTGGCCCTTAAATCTCAGTGGAGTATTGAGAACAACCTTGTAATGTCCTGTTAGTCCCAGGCAGTTGCACAATACTATCTGGGGTTTCCTCCTATTTTTAGCCCGCGCTGTCTTGCATTTGCAGCTAGTAACTCTTCTGTATTGTTTAAACTTGTAAATCTGACATATAAAAGTTATCATTGTCGGAGATTTACTGCCAAGGCTATATTGGGCAACATTTCACTTGTGGCTTTTCTGGTTATGTAACAAAAGCAAGTACATCCCACAACATTGCTTTCTAATTAGTCATGCAGGCCTTCACTTATTCTTCTGTTTGAGAAATTTACTTTCCGAGCGCCTCAAAATAAACATCCATTTTATTGCGACAGACTGTTGGACCTGCGGGTCGAGATGAAAAAGGAGGAAAATTGCGTTGAAGAGACGGAGACTGGGTTGAAAATGGAACTGTATGAGGCAAACGCAGGACGAGGCTGTTTATGAGGTAAAGGACTGGTTTGAATTGAGGATGAAAGCTGTCAAATCAAACACAAGAAAGTAGTATGGGAAAGAAAACAAACAGCCGGATTTACGTCAAGGAGGAAAAGCTGGGTGAGAAGGACAAACAGCTAAAGCTTATTCGAAATTGAAAGCAAAACAATATTCACATGACATTATATCTGGGCTGTAATAGCATTTTTTTTAATTTGATTTGTGTTTTCAAAGCCTTATTCAGTTCACCCTTTAAAACGTATGCACAAGAGCATTAACATTTTAGAGAAATACCAACTGCAAAACTAACACGAGGACCCCATACATTTCAGAGCATGTTTGTCGGGGTCTTAAAGGGCACCAACTTGTCTCCACTGCAATGTTTTTTTGTTGTTGCTTTGCCTGGAATGTTCCACAGTATGTCATTACACGTATCGATCTCCACGGAGAAGACAAGGTGACACCGCAAAGCAAACTTATAGGTCAGGCTTGTGGAGAGGCGACTTGCTCACAGTAAGAAGGCCGTATATGATTTCTAAGGTATTTTTGAGCAACAGAAGCACCTTCAATCACAAGATATATAAATGTAATGCCTTGCTGTGTAACAATCCAGGTGAAGCACCTAACTATAGAGTTTTCATGTTTAGAAGAAAGGCTGTTTTGTTGTTTGTAAAGGACATTAGGTTATAAATTGTATTAAAATAAATAAGGAGAACCTTTCTGATTTGTCATTTGCAGCCATTCATAGTTTGATTTAAGTGCGATTAAACTTGCAGCCATACACTGATGATGATAATGATGACAACGACGAAGAAAGATGGTCCTCACCTGACTAACATTTGAAATTTTGTTTCAATTCTATACTCGCCAGATATACCACATTTATCATTTAAAAAACACAAAACAATTGCACTTTCTTTTAAACCCTATGGTCTTGAATTAGTTCTGAAGAAGCTCGAGATCATTCTAAAACTTTTCATAAAACGCCAACATTTTTCCTGTTTTGGGATTTTTTAGTATCTAGTTTCAATGCTAGTTTTGGTATCCATTAGTGTCTGATTTTCGCTACTTTTGACCACCCTACTAACAATATTTAAGACAACATTAATGAAGTTTAGACTTAGTCATTCTGATCATAATGTGGTTTGCTTTCATATGACTTTGCAGTGAGTAGCTTGTCTAGTTTAGCTCCGGGGGTTGCCTGAGCCCCTCCACATAACTCGTGTTTGTTTTTCAGGCATGGAAAGCATCCGTGTGGAAACATCCTTGGATGGGTTGGGCCTCTCTCCTGCGTTTGACCAGGGACTCATCAACAACTTCTCGTTTGTTTCTGAACTCAACTCGCTCAACAGTTCTCACAGCGGGGGCTCCTTATTCGGTCTCTTCTCTGAGAATGGCTCCACCACCGGCTCACCCCACACTCTGCCCCAGCCTAGGGTGCGGGACGTGGGGCTGGCCCGGGCAGAGATCGCCATCCTGGGGGTGATCCTGGCCCTCACTACTCTGGGGAACAGCTTCGTGCTCTGGGTGTTGCTTCGCCGGCGGAAGCACAACGCACCCATGCACGTGTTCATGGTGAACCTGTGTGTGGCCGACCTGGTGGTGGCCTTCTTCCAGGTCAGTTTATTGGCTTTGGGAAAAGAGCTGGGGAATGTTGTTTTTCTGCATCACATGTTCAGAACAGTTTTTATGGTCTCTTTTGAAAAGATCTGGAGATTTGACACGTTAGCAATATGTTTACAAAACACCTCAGACCCAGTGGTGGACATGGGTTCAGTCTAACCTTGAGTTAAACTTTTTCAATAGCGGTACTTGTGTATACGTGACAATTTTCTAAGCTAGACTCTTTGATAGGTGTCATTAAATATTTGTACATTTATTCTGTGTGATTTGTCTTGAAAAATTAATTTTATCCAAACTGAAGTGTCATGCTACTGAATATTTTCAAAATTTGCACCGTGAAGTGAGTTGAAAAACGTGATTCATATGCTACTCGGTGGCCGTAGCATCGTGAGTTTGAAAGGACATTTGCTGCAATGTCCTTTCCCAGTCTCGTCCCCATTTAACTCTACAATGATAAACGTATTTACTAGTAGTGACTCAGCTTCGTATCGGGTTGCTCTCCACTGCTCTTCGGTGTAGTTTTTTTTTTACATTGTTGGCATATGCATTTTTATAGACGTTTGGCACATCTGCAATAAAAATTGTGGATTTCTATGGTATCAGCCATTTTTGACGTTCCATCCTGAGCTCTATTGTAGTGATGATGATTCTTTGCTGACCGTTGGTTGCCGCAGTTGCTTTGTACACTTTTAAAACTGCATTTGCTTTACTGTTAAGGTCAAAGTAATGGCCATGTACCACTCATCTTTAAATGAAGAAAATTTACTGGACACACATTATGGCCTCATTTGTGTGGCTTTAAATGGTCTCTCAATGTTTATTGACTACTTATCAGGCTAGCCAAGGCCAGTATTTAGCTTAAGTTATTCTTCCCAAATTATCATTCAATTAGTGTGCTAATGCATTCCCTATTCCAATTTACTAATGGCTTTATCTACATTCATGGGTTTTGACTATGACCTCTGTTCAAGGGCAGCACATATTTCAGATTACTTAATTTGTTGGAACATATTGCATTGGTAAACTGCAGTTTTGAGCCTGACACAACTAACATTTGCTCTGTATAAATATAACAATGTGATGCAGTGCAGGAGTGTAAAAATCTGGGAGGTATTCGGAAGAGACCCATGTCCTGCAGCTGCTCCCTCACTGTCTCGCACGCACAGTCCATGTGATTATATGAGTGGCCCCAGGGGAGACATGAAGCCAAAATGCTAAACAATATTTGTTTTAAGGTACAAACATAACAGAAGTATAGTGTTATCTATTTGAAGTCTGGAAATGGTCAGAGCAAATATTGATGTATCAAATATCACTCTTTGTCCCAGTAATTTGATATTGTCCTGTTTTCATTGTTGTATGTCTGTTTCTATAGTAGCTCATAACACAAAGAGACTTGTATTGGCCGGTCGGACATAATAACCTGCTTAAAAGGACAGTGTCAGGGATGTGGAATTTATCTCCACTAGATACCACTAAATCCTAAACAATGCACTGGTGTTATAATGATGGCCTTCATCTCAGTGTGCTGACAAGTGCACTGGCCTAAGATTTGCATGCTTACAATACACTAATCCTTTTTTTAATAATCAAGCACATTTTAAATCTGTGCCCCTGTAGGTCCTTCCACAGCTGATTTGGGACATCACCGAAAGATTCCAGGGGCCCGATATCTTGTGCCGCTGTGTCAAGTACTTACAGATAGTGGGCATGTTTGCTTCATCTTACATGATAGTTGCCATGACAGTGGACAGGCACCACGCTATCTGCTGCCCTTTGCAGGCCTATCGTGGGGGAGTCATGTCCCGCTGGAACACACCGGCCATGGTGGCCTGGGGGCTGGCCCTAATTCTGAGCATACCACAGGTAGGAGCTCAGACACATACTGAAGAAAACACATGGTGAATAGGAAAGAGGCACGGTGGGGTTTGCCCTGTCACTGCAGCCGGTCTCAAGATGTGTATTTTTTAAGTCAATGTACCTCACCTCAATAAGTTTACTGGTGGACTGACCACAGGTTTTGTCTTGGGCAGGTGTTCATCTTCTCCCGTTCTGAAGTGGCCCCCGGAGAATTTGAGTGCTGGGGCCACTTCACCGAGCCGTGGGGACTCAAGGCCTACGTCACATGGATGACTGTGGTGGTATTCCTGCTGCCTGCGCTCATCATCACCATCTGCCAGGTGAGACTGGCCTGTTTAGTTCTGGTGCAATTCAAAGGCTTAAACCAGCTTCTGCGTTACATGAAAGATTATATAATCTCAAAACATGTGGTGTGGGTGTGGGGCTATTTGTTTTTAGGAGGGGTGTATTTGGCAAACCTTGTTCAATAACCCAAATGGAGCTGCAGTTGGTGTTATGTGACATCCCAAGACACATACTGGGCTGCCTCCATTGGCTCCTGCTGCAGCTCTATTTTAGGGAGACATATTTCCTAGGTCTAGCGATTTCCCCTTATTAACACAGCATTTGGAGGACCATTGCTGAGGGCGACTGCTTTTCAAAGTGTGCCACTCTGGGCTCCTCCTGCCAGGAGCAGGAATGTACCAGATTTCAGCCAAACATGGAACTCATGGCCTATTTATGATCAAGTTTACTCGCAGCTGTAGCTCTTGTTTCTGCTGAAGGAACCTCACAAAGTTAAGCATGTGTTTACACGATAAGTGTCTCACTTCATTTTTTTTTTTTTTTGAAACCACAATTTATGTTCTCATAAATCTCATTTAAAACCTAAAGGTTGCTGATGATTAGTAACAATAAACTTCATAATCAGTCAAAATGAGTTTAACATCTGTTATCGTCTTCTCTAGGTAATGTGTGTAACGCAGTGTGAGGTATTACTCAGCTTTGGTTAAACTTTACAACATTTTTCACATTTTATAGTGAACGAAGAGTTGTATTTTGTACTACTTAAAGTTGTCAGGCATGAATTTGGCAGGTCATTACAAGCACACAATCACACTTCCTGCCAATGTCAGTGGTCATTGTAGCTGAAAGGCAAACAAGGCTTTACCAACATTTGGTCATTGTTCTCAGAGTAATTTTTTGACTGTTTTAACCTTTTTTCTTTCAGATAAGGATCTTCAGGGAGATTCACAATAATATCTATCTGAAGTCAGAGCGGATAGTAATGGCTGAACTGAAGAAAAACAAGATCCTGTTTCGCTTTAATAGCTTTAAAAAAGATGAGGAGCGGAGCAACAGGGATCGGACGCAACGGGCGTCTGCGGCAGGGAACAGAGACACAAGAGGGGCCCACCAGCTTTTAAAGGGTGTCAATAATAATTCGCACACAAACAGCAAAGCTGAGTGTTATGACCATGTGCCATCCTCTCTGCAGTGCAGTAGCTGCCACACTGAGCATGTAACAGCCAC
The DNA here is from genome assembly GCA_015082035.1 of Chaenogobius annularis. NCBI lineage: Eukaryota > Metazoa > Chordata > Actinopteri > Gobiiformes > Gobiidae > Chaenogobius > Chaenogobius annularis. The sequence continues at coordinate 427,545 of BJKM01000180.1, read as the reverse complement.
AACTGCTCTAAACAACTCTGAATGTCAGGAGCCCCATACCTCTTACGAAGTGGAGTCCGGCTCTGCTCACTGTTCACTTGAATACCCCGCCACAGCACAGCCATGCCCCAGCACCCCACCCCCCAGCATCACTAAAGCTATGTCCAAGACCGTACGCATGACTCTGGTGATTGTCCTGGTCTATACTGTCTGCTGGTCGCCATTTTTTATTGTGCAACTGTGGGCAGCATGGGACCCCGACCCTCCTGACCAAGGTTAGTTCTGTAAATGTGATCATGTAGACTGGTGCTGAAATACTGGCACAGGCGGTTTACCTAGTAGGATTACACTTTGACTAGGAATGGTTTGGCAATTATGCGCCATAAATAGCCCTTGGACACGCCCTTTTGATAAAAAGAAAGCAGAATCATGAGAAGAAAGAAAACCATTCATGTCATAGGTCATATCATATATATATATATATATATTGTGTGTGTGTGTGTGTATACGTGTGTGTGTGTGTATGTGTGTGTGTGTGTGTGTGTGTGTATATATATGTGTGTGTGTATATATGTGTGTGTGTGTGTGTGTGTGTGTATATATGTGTGTATATATGTGTGTGTGTGTGTGTATGTGTGTATATATATATATATATATATATATATATATATATATATATATAAATAAATACATAAATAAAACCTTTGCTGGACTCCTACTTATGGTTTCACAACAAAAGCTTTGCTTCTGCTGCTTCGCTCTGGAGTGGATCGGTGTATTCACTGTCCTTAGTGAACCATACAGGCCAGTTTAAGGGATCTAAAGCGGACCCTGAAATGTCTGCAAAGTCTCCAAATGTCTCTAAAGCAGACTTGCTCTCTTTGGCTCCATGAATGCTTTAGTGAGAGATGATTGGACTAGAGAGAACACAAAGCAGCTATAAAGAGAACATAATAAATTCTCACCAAACACTCACTTGATTATGTGATCATTTCCAGTGACGCTGCCTCATATGTTGAGCAGACATGCTTGGCTAGCTTAGGTTTGCAAATTTCCAGTGCATCTAATGCGGTGTGAAATAATAGTAGAAAAAGCCAGAGCTTTAGCTTTAGCCACGTCTCACAGCACCACAGACTTCAAATTAGGCCTACAAAACGTCTTTTTGTGACATGCTGAGATTGGCTTTATGATTAAAAAGTAAGCCAATAATTCAGGTACAATTAAGATTTTATTTTTTAAGAAAACATTTGTTACGTTTGGGTGATGTCAGTTGCTCATGTTGCAGATCTCTGACAGGCCCTTATGAAGACGCACGCCGCCATTTAAAGATCCGTTCCAAAGCGATCTTAGACAAACCGGTCTGGAGAATCAGGGCCAGTCGAAACGTGGCTGCAGCTTCTGTCTGTTAGTGTCTAGTTGACATGCTCCTAAATTGTCATTTCAAAATGCAACACTTTCTTCTGTTAATTTGTATATTAATGTTACAGATATTATGTATTATTTGTATTGTTGGAGTTTAAATATGCTGTTAAGTTTTGGAACTTAAAATAATGACTATATATATATAATGCACATTCTTATTTTTAGATAAGGGAAGTCAGATTTATACATATTATATAAAACATTTCTACATAAAAAGAAAAGACTGCAGACATTTTTTTTTTTAATAAACTGCATGTTCTATTTTTTTAAAAGTGTTTTTCCAGCATTACTGACGATCATTCATCTGAGAAAATACAACAACCTTAATAATAGTGATATTTTAATAATGATTCTGAACATTATAAATATAGTTTAGTGCTCTGAAATAAATGGTCAAGAGAACAAGCGAAGAAAATGTCCTGGGAACTGTTTGACTCTGAAAGTAGGAACTCTGATTACTTCTAGATTTAACTGTCTCTATTAAAAGACCAGCAAATAAACAAATACTTTGCTCGAAGCCCCAACATAATTTGGATTAACCACATGTTTACAGGCTCTTCTCCCTTTAGTAATTTTTTTTGTCTTGTGCTACCCTATGTTCTAATATGTATGTTTTATGCTGATAGTAATACTTAGGATACTAATATTCTAGATTCTTTTAGACAAAGGCAACACTTCAAAAAAAATCTCCAGCGTCAACTTTTCCAAACCACTATCTGTGGGTGATTATTCTGGCATGAGTTGGTTTTGTGAGGCACTAAATCACAACTGACTAGTTTCTTTTTTTATTTTTTGTACTCTTTTTTTAACAAATACAAAACAGTAACAATAGTGAGGACAACAAGAACATAAACAGCAAAAGACAGACAACAACACAGACATTAGACAAATAGGGACAACAGTCCAGAAACTTCAGAGGGTGTGCGTGTGTGCATGTGTGTGTGTGCACGTGTGTGTACATGTGTGTGTGTGTGTGTGTGTGTGTGTGTTTGCGTGGGTGTATGTTTATTTGTGCATATGTGTGCGTGAGTGTATGTGTGTATGCATTCAAACTGAGTAAAAATGTGTTATATTATCATTACCATCATCACAATGCAACCATATATTGTCGTACATGTAGCTATAGTCATACTTTTAAAATAGCAATCATTATATACCACTACCCATTGTCATTGCATATATATATTGCATATATAGACTGACTAGTTTCTCTCTGATCTTGAGTTAAACACTCAAGAAAAATAAAACCTGCTCATATCCCTATCAGCTTTTGTCATCACAATGAGAGTGCACACAGGAGATCTTTGCAGGTTTCTCATGTGCAAATACGACACATACATTTACACCCTGCAAACTTGCCCAATAAAGCAGCTGATCACTGTCCCCTTTTTATGCCCCATGCACTCGCGACCCAACAATTTCCCTCAGCTGCTCCAGTCAAATCATGTTTAACCTGTCACACAGAGGAAATTATTATTAGAAAGAAAAAAGCAATACAAAAAGAGGAAGTCTGTGTTAGAGTAGGCCCACAGGGATATTTCTGTTTGTGATAAATTGAAAAACAATATGTGTCCCATATTCAAACTGAATTTCTGTGGTCTGTCTATTTTTGGTTCGTATATAGTGTACGAAATAGTCCTGAGGCTTTCAGTAAATGTACCTGTATTTGTTCCAATAAATATTTTAGTAAAATGTGCATATGTCTGTGTGTCTCAGCAGGCGTGGCCTTCACCATCCTGATGCTGTTGGCCAGTCTGAACTCTTGCACCAACCCCTGGATCTACACAGCCTTCTCCAGCAGCGTATCCCGAGAGCTGCAGCACCTGCTCCGCTGTGGCTCTCGGTCGGCGCGAAGGGGCTCGCTGCCTGATGACTCCACCGCCACACACACCTCCACCACCAAGGACAGCATGTACTGACACAGACTAATGAACATCACACACATCTTTGAGGAGCTGGTTCTCTCACTACACGTCTGCCCTGGGACAGAGAGCTGACCTTCACCAGATGTTTCCACAGCTGCACTGTCAACAGGAACTATGTGTGTAATCACACAGCCCCTCCTCAGCACAGTGAAGGGTGTCATTGATGATCTCAGCACTAGATTATGGGACACCGGAGGATACATTGTGACAGCCTGTGGCAGCATCTGCAATTCAAGATGCCCTTGAATGTAAAGATTCTTACCTCGGCTTCTGTTGAGTACTTGTGCATTAACATCAACAAGAGTTGCTTGGCCTTTTAAGATAGTAGTGCCACAAGAATGCAAGGCCAGACACTGCATATGGGCTTTGGCCACACCTAATGTGTAAAGCAGCACACATCTGAACTACGGCTGTAGTAAAAAAGCGAAGGAGGCTCCCTGACAATTGGAGAGACAGACAAGAGGATGACACGCAGGAGCTGCCCCCAAAAGGATGTAGAAAAGAAACATTGTAATGTGAACAAACTTTGTTAAATCAAAGAAAGTGGATTAGAGTTGGATGATTGGATCTGAATTAATATTCTCTCTAGAGAATCTGGTTTGAAAGAATAATAGTGATTTGTTTTAGTAGTGGACAGACACGGTGAAAACAGATGCTGCCCCTTGAGAAATGCAGCTTCATAGATCAATGCGAACAGGTTGACAGCGCGACGGCACACTCACAAACAAACACATGCAAGAGGGCAGTACAGACCACAATTACACAATGAACAATCCAGGTTCCCGCAACCAACCGGGACACAATTATGTGTTGTATTCTGTACGAACACAAGTATAAGGTACACAAATTAACTTCCTGTTAGCTCCTGGACAAACATGGACATTAGGGGCACAGGCAGGAAACGGGGCCATTCCATGTACAGTAATGACTGTGTAAAGTGTATTTATTTAAACATGTGGCACATGACACATTATTACAAAGTAAGCTAGCAACATACTGAATGTAAGTTCAAGATTGTCTTTTAGTAGCAGACCATCAAAAAAAAACAGGTCTTTAAAGTGTCGTTCTTGTCGTGTACATAATTAAAACTACACTATAACTTATTTTTCTTTTAATAAAATAAAATAAATTACACAATTTAAATAATAGATTGCTACAATAATTTTAGAATAAATATTTTAGTTGTTGAAAGTATGTTGTATCAAGACCAGGGGATTACAGATTGAACTGCAAACTACATTTATTTCTGTTTTTTCAATTCCAAAAATACTATGCTTATGTTGAAATAGTATTTATTTTACAACTGTGTTGAAAATGCTAAAACAAAGACATATTGAAAAATATTATTAAATCTTAATTAGAATGAAATAGTTTGTTATTTACACATCAAGTATCGACATTGTTATACTGATGAGAGTTTGCCTTTTGAACTGAGCTACTGCAAAAAAGTACATTTGTAATCTGACCTCAGATCAAGTCACTTTTCCATGTAGTGTGGACGTAGCCAATGTTCAGTCACTTCATGTCAGTGTTTGGAAAGAGACAAGCTCTTGACAGTGTCTGTAACGTCCGCTGACATTTTACCAGGGGCTCCCTCTGTGGATCAGTGTTCAAACGATGTCAGCACTGTTATTCTTAGATGGAGCTACTGCCGTCTGCAGCAGGATGTTTGGACGTGTTGTATCATACCGTGAGCCATATTTCTATAATGCTCTATTTATTACTGTAAATATTATCATAAGCTCAGTACTGTATATCTGTATGTACAGTTTTGATATCACTTTTGTGCATAAAGGTATTCTGCCCATCAAATGTTTACTTGAAATCATAATATGGACTTTATTTTTCACTTATTACATAAGAACAGTGGATATGCTAAATGTATAGCCTATATTATGGCCAGGCTATGTATATAACATGTGTAATTTTCCTGGAAGTAATGAGCGCTTCGTTTACGATGTGGCGCTGACAGGATATCTCTGGGTCGTAGCAGAAGCCTCACCTCTTCCCCGGCCCGGCCTTGCAGTTGGGCCTTGGAGCACGTCTGTCCACATCTGCTCCCCCAGACACAAACGGGACACTTTGATTTTGTGCCAAACGAGTGGCTCATGGCAATAGCACTCCGGGACTGACTTTTGTTTCATCAGGAAATAGACTAACTTCTCCCAAAGCGTTGGGGTGTCCCTGTGTATTTCTCTTCCTGTCGGGAAGTTGAGAGGTCAAATGATGATTCTTGTGTTGAAAGGACCAAACTTCACTTACACACAGATTAATGGCACAGGTCCATTAAACTTTTACAGAGCAGGGCGTGAACTTTTGAGCTGCAGTGGACTCTCTTTAAGCGGAAGTACCTGCATGGCCACTTGACAAAATTAGTGACAACTTGCTCTATGTTGCTTGCTATTTGTGAAAGCAACAATGAAGGATGTTATCAAGCTGATATAATAGGTATTATTGATATGACGACTAGCAACCAAGGGTGCGTTCACACTTGCTGGAATTTGTTTACTCTATGTGAACTCTGGAGCAGTTGTCCTGTTAGTACGGTCCCCTTTGACAAGTGTGAAGACAAAACAGTATGCACTTAGTTAGTACCCTAACCCTAAAACCCTGCTTTGGATGAAATTAAGTAGAATATAAGTGTGAACCCTAACTTGCTAAAATATACCCATGAGCAGAGGTGGGTAATACTCAGTTATAGTTACTCAGTTACATTTACTTTTTGAAGAAATGGTATCTCACAGAGTAGAGTAAATGTTTTGGTTCCTCTTCCCACTGTGGGTCCACACGTGGCTAAAGTGTGCAGAAATCCTAATTAATATGTGCAGTGAATCCAAATGTAGTGTGTTTTATTTTAGTTTTTAAAAAATCCTCTGCAAGGGATTCTATTTTAGGCAGTCCAGTTTATTTATCCAGTGTGGATGAAAAAATAATTTTGTATCTGGAAGAGAATGGACAAACAAGGCTGATACAGTGGGAATTAAAGGGAAGATTTGCCTGAAACAAAGACATTTAAAGTCAAATATATAAATGTTGTCTAACTTAAATCTGAAATGATTTAAGTTAGATATGAATCGTGTGTGGAATCAAAGCCTGTTTCCTCTGATGTCAGTGTGTTTGATGGATGCTTCAGACTGACAGCTCAGACCTACCACATACAGTGTATAGTGTTTGTCAGTCTACCTCAGGAACCACCTCTGTCCTGTCGCTCACTGCAGCCTGGACTAAAGTGATATCTAAATTCAAGGTCACTTCTTTATTACAATGGGTCATTGTTTCCTGTCTGGGCTGTTATGGGGTATAAGTGAAATAAACGATCCTGCTCTGATGCTGTCACATGGGGCAGGGAGCTAGGTGCTCTCCCCCCTTTCAAATCAATCCAGTGCTGGTTAAAAATGGTACATGTGAGTGGCTCCAAAGAATGGCGGCGCCCCCAGCCTCAAACAAAGTCAATGTAAATCACTGCTGGAGCCAGGAGCCTTATACACAGGCTACTGCATTTCCTAAGTTAAGAAGCCCTAAACTGACCTGGCCATCGGCTGAGCTCATACCAGACAATGGGAGGTAAAGGCCTTGTATCCTCTTGTAAACAAGATGATTATTTTTTTTGCCTCTCTTGGGAAAAACTATAGCCACAAAAATATTCTAAAATAGAATATTAAAAAAAGAAAAGAAAAAAACCTCATCCAACCATTTGATGGAAGTCTAATCAAGTCTTCTGGAAAAAATATTTCTGCAATCAAAACATTTCGACTGCCATCTGGAAGCCATTGTCAATCTGAACTTAAAATGCTATTTATATTAGCGAGAAGAGCAACCCCTCCAACCATTTGTTTTGGATACTACTTTAATTTCACTTTTTGAAACCATGAAAGGTATAGTTGTGAAAGAGTCACCATAATTGTTTATCATACTTCAGACTGCATGTGATATGTGATCATGTGATCATGATAATAACATTAATATAAATTACATGAAAAGTACATGAAAATGTGTATTCAAACCTAATTAAACATTTTATATTGCTGAGACTTCCTCCCATTTCCACCAAAAGAATATTTAACAGTAGACTTACATTTTGTCTAATCTGTGCTGACTTTACTTTTGGTATTTGTCCCTTCCAAAGATTTATTTTCTCACATCTTTTTCTCACCCTTTTAAATAAATACAATGTTTGATCGAGAGTGAGATATAGCTGCTTTTGGCCAAATATAGTCACACTTGTATTCATATTTTTCTATACATACAGCATGAGAGGAGAAATATTCCCAGGATATCCAAGGAGATCAGCTGGGGTTTATCACTCTTCCCCACCTTGTTTTGATTATCAAAGACTGTCTTGTATTCACAAGAAAACAAAAGCCTGCAATTTCTTTCTAGTAAAAATGGTATGCGGATAGAGCCTGATAAAACTGTATTTTATACAGACATGCTTTTACAAGATTAATGGGCCCACTGCTGGTTTGTTGTGATGTGTCTGCTCCCGTTTAACTGGATGGCCCACTGCCAGCTCTGAACCGAACACAAAGAAAAAGCAGTCCTTAGACGTGGCTGACCTCTGACTGTGATATGTGAAGAGGTGTCTCATGTTGGAGTAAAGGCATTGGTGCTTTTCTCCGTATAAGATTGTTTCTTAAAAGGCCACTCGACTGGAAAGAGGATTATTAGCGAGCCCAAAGAGGACAAAAGCACTCACATATGGGCCTGTTATTGACTTTATCGACTGTCTCAAGCATATGCACAAAGACTGCAGGATAAAGAGGAAAAAGTCTTTGAAAGTAAGCACAGGGGGGAAGAGGTATTGCTGTGGACGCAAGTAAAAGTGGATATCACTAATCTTTACCAACTGAGTCTTCAGTAAAAATTGTTTGATCATTGTAGAAGCACCTTTGTTTGCAAAGGGAACTACTGCAGTCCAAGAAAAATCAGACAAAAATAAAAAATACACAAAAGGGATATAATAATAATTAGGCTCACAAATTCTCCAGAGGTGGAAGAATTACAAAATTTTGCTACTTAAAAGTATAAGAGCTATCAGTTCGGAAGATGGCTCGCAGTTAGCAGTACAAACATGTCAACAGATTACATCTCCTAATGTATAGTCTTTAAAAATAACCTACATTTGCATTTTGATGCTATAATCTAGGCAAAGAAACGATCTCTCCTTGGAGACAAGCAGGTGGTGGATTTCCCACCAGAAAAGTTACACAGTCCACCTTTAAACTCACTGACTTGAGAGAAAGTAGCCCTGTACTGTAAGATTTTTTATTTATTTTTTACAGAACATGTTTTTAGAGTATGTACTAAACCATGACATACTCCCCCCTCACCACCGTGGACTTCTTCCGCTTCCTCTGCACCACCATCACCCAGGACCTCAAGTGGGAGCCCTCCATCAGCTCCCTCATCAAGCAGAGGATGTACTTCCTGCGGCCGCTGAGGAAAGCCAAGCTGCCAGTGCAGATGATGGTGCAGTTTTACACGGCCATCATTGAGTCCATCCTCACCTCCTCCATCACCGTGTGGTACGCTGGAGCCCACAGCCAGGGACAAACAGAGACTACAGCGCATTGTGCGTTCTGCTGAGAAGGTGATCGGCTGCAGACTTCCATCCTCTGCAGGACCTGTACGTCTCCAGGGCTCTGGACGAGCAGGTCGGATCACAGCTGACCCTTCACATCCTGGACATGGACTATTTGAACCACTCCCCTCAAGCAGGAGGCTACGGTCCATCCGGACCAGAACCTCCCGCCACAAGAATAGTTTCTTTCCCTCTGCTGTTGGACTCATGAGCACCTCTAAACACCTGCCACTTTAACTGCAACTATTCAACCACTCACTGCACTGTCACTTTCTGCACTCACAACTGCAAATTTAACTGTAACTCTTGTGTACATAGTAATGCCTATTTTTATTTTATACTACAGTCATTTTAAATTGTTTCTTAATGCATGCCCTTTTGATTGAATATATGTTATTTTATTATTGCTCAGTGTTCTATGTTGCACCTTAATGCCGAGACAATCAGAAAGAGTTTATTGCCATTGTCAATGAACAAAATTCAAAAACGTAGGAACTTGTCTCGGCCTTAAGGTGCAACATAAAACACTGAGTAATAATAAAACAACAACATATATTCAATCAAAAAGGGCATGCATTAGGAAACAATTTAAAATTACTATACAATAAAAATAAAAATAGGCATTTCTATGTACACAAGTTTACAGTTATGTTTAAAGTTATAGTGCAGAAAGTGACAGTGCAGTGAGTGGATGAATATTGCAGTTAAAGTGACAGGTGTTTTCAAGTGTTCATGAGTCCAGCGGCAGAGGGAAAGAAACTATTCTTGTGGCGGGAGGTTCTGGTCCGGATGGACCGTAGCCTCCTGCCTGAGGGGAGTGGTTCAAACAGACCATGTCCAGGGTGAGAAGGGTCAGCTGTGATCCGACCTGCTCGTCCCAGAGCCCTGGAGATGTACAGGTCCTGCAGAGATGGAAGTCTGCAGCCGATCACCTTCTCAGCAGAGCGCACAATGCGCTGTAGTCTCTGTTTGTCCCTGGCTGTGGCTCCAGCGTACCACACGGTGATGGAGGAGGTGAGGATGGACTCAATGATGGCCGTGTAAAACTGCACCATCATCTGCACTGGCAGCTTGGCTTTCCTCAGCTGCCGCAGAAAGTACATCCTCTGCTGGGCCTTCTTGATGAGGGAGCTGATGGAGGGCTCCCACTTGAGGTCCTGGGTGATGGTGGTGCCCAGGAAGCGGAAGGAGTCCACGGTGGTGATGGGGGAGTCTGTCATGATGAGGGGGGCTGGGGGGCTGTGGCTTTCCTGAAGTCCACGATCATCTCCACTGTCTTCTGGGCGTTGAACTCCAGATTGTTTCCGCTGCACCAGGACACCAGCCGGTCCACCTCCCTCCTGTAGACGGACTCATCCCCGTCCGAGATGAGCCCGATGAGGTGGTGTCGTCCGCAAACTTGATGAGTTTTACGGAGTCATGGCTGGAGGTGCAGCAGTTTGTGTACAGGGAGAAGAGCAGAGGAGAAGAGTACACAGCCCTGTGGAGATCCTGTGCTGATAGTCCGAGTGTCTGAGACATTCTTCCCCAGCCGCACGCACTGCCTCCGACAAGTTCCTATGTCTGTGAATTTTGTTCATTGACAATGGCAATAAACCTTTTTGATTCTGATTCTGAAAACAAAATACTTCAGAAGCCTATTTCGATGTTTTCAGTGCATATGAGTGCCAGTGTACACTCACACTTAAGCAGAACAATATGTTATTATTTCAGTGGTCGGAAAGGGGAAGCAGGCGTGAAGATACAGTCTGTTTTTTGATTATTGGGTTTGCTCACCATTTGTTTTTAGGCTTTCCAAAATGTGTGAGCAGTAAAAACAGTGGTTATATGAGGTACAAAGTGTGACTTCATGTGAGAATCATTCGTGCGACAATCCCTCCTTACACATTACTGGATCTCAGTAATGTCTCTGGTGTCACTCTGGTTTTGCTCTGCCTCAAAACCCAAAGCCCGTTCCAAATCCTGTCCTACTTTATGCACTTTCTCACCATCTCACCTCTTAGGCCTTTGAAAATGTGTCATAATAACATTTACTACAGAATATGCACTCATGTAAAGCAATATTCATCATTGTTTTCCTGGATTCTTCTTCTTCTTCTTCTTCTTCTTCTTCTTCTTCTTCTTCTTCTTCTTCTTCTTCTTCTTATTATTATTATTATTATTATTATTATTATTTAAAAGAATATTCAAGCCAAATTTAGTCACCTCCATTTTACTTGGAAAAAAGTTTTATTCAAGTTAGTCCTATAGGGCTTTGTATATTCTTGCTATTGTGCTGTATTAAAGCCATCAAATTTTTAATGTTTATTTCCAGAAGTAAATTGCTAAAAATATTGAATACAATGGGAGGGGATGGGGGAGATATTGCCCCAGTTGTGTGAACCTGGGCTAAACTTCTGCACAGGAAAGACCAGTGTCAGCACTATTTTTAATTTATTTTATTTAGACTTTCATTTATTCAGTATTTTCAATGTATTTTATCACACACTTATTGCCAATTTCATGTGGGTCACGGGGTCATGAATGATGGACGGGAGATGCATCACAGCCAATGAAAAACATGGACCTCCCTTTGCATTATTTAAGGGAAAACAATGAGCCCACCCTTCCTCAACCTATACGATATAGAAGTGCAGTTGCAATGACTAGATTTCAAAAGAAACCAGATGCATTCTTGTGTGCAATAGCCTTATTATAATATATCCATGGCAATAGCACATTATGTATGTACATATAACATCTGCGCATTATTTGTAACTATTAAAGGATCAAAATAAAATAGCCCTCTGCCATTTGCTAGTTATGTTCTAATAACCCCATTTCCCACAGTAATAATACCAGTGTGGATCCAATCTGAAAGAGGGTTTTCTGAACAACCAGCAGTGCCAAGGTGATAGAAGACAGATGTCAGGCGCTTACCCCTCAAGAGCGACGCTGTATTTCCTGACAGACACAGAAAAGCTGTCATATGAGAACGTTGCAAAATTCTCTCGACACTGCAGTGTTTTTGCTGGAGGGTCATGTTACAAATATACAGCATTAGTCTTGAAGGGGCGGTGAAAAGTTACATATGTTGTTCAGAATGTAGAAGAGATGGACTGACATGGACAGCACAAATGCATCCGTGGGGAAGCTACTCATGTAAATATGATAGATTTCAGTGATGAAATGAGGTGTTCCTCAAATGTCTATTATACATTTAATTGTTTTACATTAACTGCTGCCTATAGACTACAGTAACATGTTACTTGGCAGTGTGCGCCGGACACTAACCGGCTTTGAGGTCTGACCTGCAGCACAAAGCTGCCCCCGTGTGCTCAACGGTTGTCACTGCAAGTTATTTCTTGAGTTGTTAAAACTTGCTTTTAAATTAACAGATGGCCACTGATTGTCTTACTATAGATATGGAGGCTGTTCCATACGTGATACGATCCAGGATCAGTTGCTATCTGTTTGTACCATCTTGACTGTCGAGGAATTCCATAGACAGAAATACCCATGTTCACTGAGGTCTCTCCAATAAGAACTCACCCTCCAGGGGTCGACCACGTGGACAAATATGACGTACATGAAAATCTCCATTAAAGTTGTTTTCATTTGAGACATGTAATGCATTTTGGCTGAACCCTACCAACTGTATACTTTACTTTTACAGAAGAGGATCGGACTCAACTGTTTGAGATTATCTACTCGAGCATCTATCACACTTTTAGCTATAGTCTAAGGAGATTTGAGTTCTCAGAGTCAGTTTCTAAGCCATGATCTAGGCTCTGAAATCTAATTACGTGCAACAATGAGATCTACACAATGACAGCATATGGTATTAGAGGAAAGGGAACGTCAGTCCGTCAGTGGTCTATTGCATAAAGAAATACACAGAGAATACCAAAATGAAAAAGCCATTTATTCATTTTCATTTAGCACCTTCACACCAGCCAGTGCACTCACATTATTGAGATTCCTTAAGCATTTTTGATCTTTGATCAGTGCATCCAGGTGGTTTCTGTGAACTTCAACCTTGTGGTCCAGGTTTATTGGTGAAGATTTAATAAACATTACAACAAAAAACGTTTTGACAAGACAAATCCACTAAAGAAAAGCCGTCGATGGCCAAGACTGAGAGCACAGACATGGTCTGAATAAAAGCATAAGAGTGCAGAAGACTTTCCTCATTTGAGCAGACTCTTTGACAGTGACTTAAAGATGTTGGTCAATTCCGATAAGAAACCAGTCTTTCATAATTATTTCATCATGATCCAATAGTTTGAACTTTGTGTTCATTGTTCAGTTTATGCCTGGATTGTGCTCTTTGCACTGAAAGCCAAGTAATAGACCAAGATGCCGATGAGTGCAGCCACCACCTCAGTTGACACCCAAGGGCCACTCCAGGCTCCCTGCAGAAAGATTAAAACAAGATTAAAACAAGATTAATGGACAGAAAATAAAACTTTCCCATACACAGCAACAATGTTGAAAATACTGTTTAACTTGGATGTTAAATCTCCCTCCGCAGACTAAAGTAACAATATTGGGAACAATGCAATAACTAAGAACGATTATTATCATTAAATTCAGCTTGTCGGTAATGTGTGTGTAAAATTGCACCAAATCTTTTTAATCAAATCTCACCCGGTGGTCAATGTTGACGGAGAAAAGAGGCTGGATGGCATTCACATCTTCATTATTCCTCTGGGCCTTAAAATAAAACATTAAGTTAATACCCGTTTGGGGGTACCTCTTTTTATGACTGAAAGGTTGAACACACACCTTGCGCAGCGCACTGTAGGACTCTTCATCGAAGAATTTGACCGGATATGTCCCAGAGGCAGCCTGTTTGTGAGGCATGCTCCATGAAACCTGAAACCAAATCAAATCAAAAAAGTGCAAGGATTGCATCAAATGAATGTCCAGTTGTCCACTAATACGCAAGAAAGATCTAATAAATTAGGACATTTATAGCTATGCAAACCTCCAGTCATCCAGACAAGCGCTCAAGCAACTCAAGTCTCAAAAAGTAGTTTGGACAAGGTTGTGAGGAAGACCTTTAACCTCTTATCCAAAAGGATGAATCCATTCTGAATTGGTAACGTTTTAACTCAAATTTGTCCCATTCAATCACTAAGTAATTGGTGTCATGTGTCCTTTACTTGAATATTTTAACTACACTTGTCTCACCTGGTATTTGCCAACGTCCTGGCCTCGAGTCACAGGGAACTGTCTGCCATTCACATCTGCATAAAGGGTCACACTCTGGGGACAAAGAGGGAAGTGTTACAAGTACGTACTGTTATTATCATCTAGTAATAGGTCAGTGGACATTCATTTTACCTGCGCCCCGTTTGCGCAGGTCAAGCTCAGTTCAACGATGAAGACAGACTCTGAGGAGATGACTGCGTCTGACGTGGTGTAGGCCGATGGAGTAATGACAGGATCTGTGCAGCTCTCTCCTGTCAAATATCATATTACATATTAGTTTTAACATTTAGACAGTCAGCATGAAGCATGCTAATGCAGCCGCTCAGAAAGAAGGCAGACTCACTTATTCATACGGGAGCTTTGTAACTAGCATCAGCATGACTTAAAAGCCAAACAACTCGTTTATTCCCAAACACAAACGTACCTGAGCACACAGCCACAAGCAGAGCGAGGAAAGCCGCTATCCGGATCATGTTTGAGCTTAAGATTTGCGGTGTTCCCAAAGAGAAGGTAAACTGCAGCTTCTTGGTTTCTTCAGCAAGCGAAAGGAAGTCCACCTCAGCGTAACGCCACAGCGCATGCGCACCGGTGACGTAGCCACTCACGAAGCAAAGGATTATGGGATTGTCATGTGTTGAACACGTCAGCGCAAAAAATTAAACAAGGCTAAATATTAAGTGGCTGGCCGAATGTGTACACTAACTTTAACGGTTTAGCGACCAATATCTTTTTCTACAATTTAGTGTAAACACATACTTTGAAGACGTACAACTACAGTAGGTGGCGAAAACACCAAAGAAGTTAGACGTACAACTACAGTAGGAAGCAGTAAATGCACCTTTTCAGTAGGCTGCCAACCGCCATTAAAAGTAACAGAAGAAGCGTGGATCTATTATAATAACGAGAAGAAGTCACTGAACCGGCCAATGTAGACCACAATGCATTGCGAGAGCCGAAACCACAACAGCAACAGGTCTTTATAATAGATCCATGAACTTGACATAACACGATTGAATGAAGCAGAAGAGCTGTTTATATGTACTGTTGACTCGAGAATATGAACAAAAACACTCTTAAACCATTACGCATGGTTTTATTATCAGGCCGCCACAACTTTTCTAGCGTTAGCTTGAGTCAATATCACAGTCAAAACATTTCATAATCCAGAGCGTTAGTTGTTGACTGTGAGATCTATGACTTGTATGGGGATTATTTGTTCATAAATATGTGCGGACGGATTTGACCAATATTTATGAATAATTAATAATTCTATTTTTAGCTAAGACTTTTTACAGCACGGACGCTAGTCACGTGACGCGCGGCGAGGAGAAAGTACGTAGCGATCTCAGTGTCTGAATCGCTCTGTGATTGAGTGAACTGTATAGTTTGCTAAATAGTGCAGGACTATGTAGTGAATGAGGGGTTCAGGGGATGAGAGTGGACTTTCGGACGCAGCCACTGAATTTCTATGCTCTCAATACGAGATCTACCTGCTTAACCCATGGTTTCACCGCCCCAATAAAACATGTGATATGTACTGCAGAGTTTACCACCGGCCACTAGAGGCCACTACAGGTTAGGCTCAGTGAGTAGGCTGCCATATTGTTTTGGACAAAGACCTTGTCACCGTGGTTGTATTTTTCTGCTCTACTTAATACCTGTATGTCTGTTTAATATTATTATTATTATCAGGCTCTGTTGAGTTGGTGTTATTATCTATGTTATGTAAAATCTAGCAGCTTTAGCTTATATTTCTATTTTTGTATCTCTGCAGGGCTTCTTCATCTTTGTCATTAAAAATATTACCTGACATGCGTTTAAGACTGAAGATGTTTCTGAGGCCCTCGCGATTGCTCTTTTGGCTAACCACGGATTTGTGCATCAGAACCCCCCCTGTCATGGCTGCGTTACCCCAGGCCCCGACTCCTCAGGGCCCGAAACTTGATCAGCCCAAAGTCGACGTTGGTGTGTCAATTGAGGAATGGAACATGTTTACTCGTCGTTGGGACGTCTTTCGCACCGGCTCAGGCATTGGGGACGCCCAGGCCCCTTTCCAGCTGTTTCCGTGCGCTGGACCTGATCTCGGTGATAGTCCGTTAGTCTGTCTCTTCCGGACCTGTACCAGAGCTTATTGCCGCCATTCGTTCACTGGTTGTCATTTCGGTGACTGCATGTGTCCTGCGCACCGAGCTACTTCAGTTACACCAGGAACGCGATGAAGCATTCCGTGCCTTCGCTGCCAGAGTGCGGGGAAAAGCAGACATGCGCCTACAGTGCAGTGTGTGTGGCAGGAATGTGGACTATACCGATCACATTATACGGTATGTTTTGATTATTGGTATTTATGATTCTGACATACGCCGTGAAATACTAGGTGTACCTGACGTCCAGGGTAAACCATTTGACTACGTGATTGCAGTTTATGAAAGAAAAGATATGGCTCGTAATGCTCTCCCGTCCCCCACCCTATCTGCCATGTCGTCATTCCAGCGCATGAGAAAGACCCCACAGTCAACTCCTGCCCAGGGCCTGGCCCCGACTCCAACCCCAGCAGACAGGGCCAGGCAAGCCTTGTGCCAAAATTGCAAAAACACGTTTAAGGTCTTCACCTAGGGTTCTCGCAGCTGGAACACCAAACCTCACAAACTTTGTATTGACTGCTATAGAGCCCGTAGGCGAAAGAGGCGTCCGCAGCCATCAATTGACGGTCAACAGGCTGCTATGGAGTCAGAGCTGATTTCCCAGATATCTTTGGCTCATTTTGGAGCCCGCCCTGGCCGATATTGTCTCTGCCGAGACACAGTGGTATCACTAAACCCACACCCGTCAAACTCAATCACCACATTTTTTCTAAGGATGAATGGAGACATCCTAAGCTGAGAGACCACCCCAGAGTGTCAATCACTGTCAAGCTGGCCGAACCTTGTGGCAGTACCAGCATCTGAGGTTCTGCTAGTGAGGCAAAGACGTCCGCCATTGCGGACACCGGCGCACAATTGGACCTTTGGTCTCTGGAGGAGTTCCTGGCCTGCGTATTCTCACGTGATGACCTACACCCTGTCAATCTCAGTCTATCGGCTGCCAACCGCTCCCCCGTAGCTATCGAAGGAGCATTCTTCGCGAGGCTCCCGACAGCCCCCAGCAGCGGTGTGGTGATGTCCTGCCATTCCATAGTGTACTGAGTAGCTCAGTCCGTGCCATGTACCTCTCCTACTACTCGTTGCTTAACCTTGGCCTGTTGTCTAGGGACTTCCCATCAAGTGACAGCAGAGGAGATCCTGGAGTCGGGCATGGCCCTATCATTCATGACACACCTAACATGCCATGGTATGTCAGTACAACAAGCTCAACCGACAGCGGTTGCAAAGACCCGGATAGTCAACCAAGACGCCCAACGCTCGTGTCCTCAGCGTACAGTCCAAACACCACGCACTGTGGACTTACCATTCCCTTGCACACCTGAGAATAACCAGAGCCCTGGAGACGTACAGGTCCTGCAGAGATGGAAGTCTGCAGCCGATCACCTTCTCAGCAGAGCGCACAATGCGGCGTACCACACAGTGATGGAGGATGTGAGGATGGACTCAATGAGGCCGTGTAAAACTGCACCATCATCTGCACTGGCAGCTAGGCTTTCCTCAGCTGCCGAGCAAAAAGTACATCCTCAGCTGGGTCTTGATGATTGAGCTGATGGAGGGTTCCCACTTGAGGTGCTGGGTGATGGTGGTGCAAGGAAGCGGAAGGAGTCCAGGTGGTGATGTGGGAGTCTGTCATGAGGGGGGGCTGTGGGGCTGTGACTTTTCTGAAGTCCACGATCATCTCCACTGTCTTCTGGGCGTTAACTCCAGGTTGTTACCGTTGCACCAGGACACCAGCCGGTCCACCTCCTCCTGTAGTCAGACTCATCCGTCTCGAGATGAGCCCAATGAAGGTGGTGTCGTCCGCAAACTTGAGTCGTGGGTGGAGGTGCAGCAGTTTGTGTACAGGGGAAGAGCAGAGGAGAAAGTACACAGCCCTGTGGAAGTCCTGGCTGATAGTTTGAGTGTCTGAGACATTCTTCCCCAGCCGCACGCATGCCTCCTATCCGTCAGGAAAGTCTGGTGATCCACCTTGATCCTATCCGTCAGGAAGTCAGTGATCCACCTGCAGGTGGGGTCAGGCACGTTGAGCTGGGAGAGCTTGTCCTGGAGCAGAGCAGGGAGGATTGTGTTGAATGCAGAGCTGAAGTCCACAAAAAGGATCCTGGCGTAGGTTCCCAGGGAGTCCAGATACTGCAGGGTGAAGTGGAGTGCCAGGTTGATGGTGTCGTCTACAGACCTGTTGGCCCTGTAGGCGAACTGCAGGGGGTCCATTAGGGAGGAGGTGAGGGATTTGAGGTGGGGCAAGACCAGGGGTTCAAATGACTACATTAAGTCCAGTGATCCGGGGCTTCAGGGACAATGATGGCAGACTTGAAGCAGGCTGGGACATGGCATGACCCCAGGGAGGTGTTAAAAATGTCCGTGAAGATGGGGGTTAACTCTCCTGCGCAGTGTCTTAATGTGGTGGGAGAGAAGCCGTCTGGTCCAGCAATAGCCTGTGAACATCCTGTTCCTGAACTGAGAGAGTGGTGGGGGAGGTGGGGGGGACCAGGTTTGGGATGGCGGAGGTGGCCACCGTGGGTGAGGGAGTGGTCACATCAAACCTGGTCCAGCAGGTGTGCAGCGGAGAGTCTACGACGATCTCCCCCGGGATGAGGCCCTATGTCATCGAACATGTGCCTTACGGTGCCACATGGTGCCATCATATGGTAGTCACTCGGAAGCACGATGGTTCCCCACGTAGGACTGTGGACCTCTCACCTCTCAACAAGTTCTGTCAACGTGAAACACTTTCCACCTTGCACGTCGTATCCTGATGGACACCTGGAAGACTGTCACGGACGCTTGGAATGGAAACCACAGTGTGCCCCTGCGTAATTCGGATCACCATCTTGCCACCTTTATCATGCCCTTCGGCCGCTGGCGCTACACCAGGGCACCGCAAGGTTTCCTATCATCAGGAGATGGCTACAACCGGCGTTTTGATGCTGTCCTCTCAGACTACGAGCGCAAAGAACGTTGTGTGGATGACACTATTCACTATGACATTGACAACAACACTGGTGGAGGATCATCGACATTCTCACACGTGTCGGTTGGTCGGGCATCGTGTTGAACCTGGACAAGTATCAATTTGCAGAAAGGAATGTCGACTTTGCTGGTTTGGGGATTTCGGATACTACCATTGAACCACTCCCGAAATACTTGGTTGCTATTCAAGATTTCCCCACCCCGGACTCTACGACGGATATCAGAAGCTGGTTCGGCTTCGTCAACTAGATTTCCAACTACGCCCAGTTACGGGGAACAATGTCGCCATTCAAGCCATTCCTCAGCCCACGCTGCAAATTCTCATGGTCTCCCGAACTGGAGGAAGCCTTCAAGGTGTCCAAATTGGCCTTTGTTAGAGCCATCCGTGAAGGCATGGAGATATATGACATGCAGAGACATACCTGCCTCCGCCCTGACTGGTCCAGGCATAGTATTGGTTATTTCCTGCTCCAACAGCATTGTAGCTGCTCTTCTGGTATACCGTATTGATGCCAGGGAGGATGGAGTATCACTCTCGCTGGGTCACGTTTTCTGACACCGGCTTAACAGCGCTATGCAGCTATTGAGGGGGAGGCCCTGGCTGTGGCCTGGGGCCTTGAGCAGACAAGATACTTCACGCAAGGATCTGACAACCTTGTTGTGATTACCCACCATAAGCCCCTGGTGAAGCTCTTCGGCGACCGTACACTAGATGAGATAATGAATTCTCGCCTGTTCAGACTCGAGCAGCGCACCCTCCTATGGCATTTTGATATTGTGTACCTGCCGGGGAAGAGCAACCACGCCGCTGATGCAACCTTGAGACATCCTTCTCCCTCCAGCGTGAACGGCCTCTTATTGGGATCACGGAGCGTACCTGACGCCATGGAGTCAGCACTTTTGGTTTCCATCCGCGAAGATGCGCAAGAACTTGGAGCCATCTCATGGTCCCTCCTCGCAGGTGAGACGGTAGCAAATGCGGGACTGGCCCACCTCCTGTACCTCATTGAGCACAAGGGTGGGATTGATACGAATGGCCCTACCCTGACAGAGCTGTCTTATGATCTGAGAGTCCATACATGCACAAGATGGCGTCCTGCTGTATCATGATGGTGTTGTGGTTCAGCGCTGTGCATCTTCATCTTAAAGCCACAAACCACTCTATTAAAGACAGGGAAGTGGAGATTCTAAGCAGGGAGAAAAGATGGTTTGAAAGAGGGGTTAAGGAGGCAACCTTTGTTAAAAAAGAGAATCCATCCTTAAATCGTAATGGAGGTTTAAGATTCAACCTTCCGGTTGTTTATAATGGTTTGCTGAAACCCTGGAAATGGCCGGGGCATTCGGATGCTAATCAGGTACCCAGTGAGGAGGGAGCGAAAGTCAGTATACAGTAGGATGTTGATTGCCCATATCAGGGCTGTTAGTAAACAAAAAGAGTAGTTTCAAGTGAAACCAAAAACTACCTTTATCAGGAGGTCCCGCCCTGACAGAGTAGATATAATACCCGAGTTCCCAGACTTGATTCACAGATTGAGAATGACTCTTGGATGACAGTCGAAACGTTTTGTTTTTCTAAAACAGTCCCGAGTCCAGATGACTACAACTGAATCTTTTCCTACAATGGAACACTCCTGAACAAATGAGGGATTACACCGACCTGTAAATCTGTTTATTATTTTTATTATCAGGCTCTGTTGAGTTGGTGTTATTATCTATGTTAGTTGTGTAAAATCTACCAGCTTCAGCTTGAGTTTCTATCTTTGTTTCTCTGCAGGGCTTCTTCATCTTTGTCATTAAAAATATTACCTGACATCGAGGAGTGTATTTCTTCATGTACAACTCCACTAAAACTAATATGAACAAAGAATATCTGAATGTGTGTATACAAAAAACACATAATTGTCTTAACATTTACAATCTTAGTAAAGTGAAATGACAACCGGGCAAGTATGAACAGAATTTATATTTATTTCACATTTCTCAGACAAACTGCTGATTATTTAAATTAAGAAATTAAACATTAGGGGTAATTAACTGAAGACTAAAAATTTTACCAGATTTAGTTTTAATTTCAAGTAATACAGTTTTGTTTGGCCAGATAAGAATACATGTGCTGAAAGCTGCTGTCAATTTACACCTCCGTTTATATTTGTATCATCCTTCTCGTCATCGATGGAGTCTAGCTCTTCAGTCCAGGGGGTCTGCAGACTTAAACAGACCCGCTCTCCCCCGTCGCACATCTCTCCCTTTCTTTTGGGGAGCCTGGGCAGAGGGAGTGGAGGTGGTGCTGGGTGAGGCTTGTCGAGCAAGAAGCTCCTTAAAGACCGAGTCCATCTGGTGACACACATCCTATTCATAAAAAAACAAAAAAACAAGTAGTAACTAAACAGGCAGAAGTAGAGAAAGGAAAGTTTTGTACACCATTTTAGAGTACAGCATATTTGTACTAAAGAAAAAGTGATTTAAAATAAATACATGTATAAAATAATAAAATAAAAAAGTGCTCAATTACAACTACTGCTCCCAAATCTGTCCTTAAGTAAAAAAATCCAGAAAATAAATAAACATAGCTCAAGTTTCACTTTAAGCATTATTTTAGATCAGTCTTTTATACAAAACTCGATTAAATAAACAATTTAAAGCATATTAAGTTGTTTAAAATGGCAATCCCTTTATTCTTTGAACTCTGGCCAGAAGATGCAGCGATGTTTTATGTGTTTGTAGGTTTAGAAAGGGATGAGGAAGCTGTACATTGGGACTTGTACTCTACGCAGTACCCTGATGATTTACATTGAACTAATTACAATTACATTTCTAAAATTGTACTCAATTACAAGTACACATTTAAAAATCCACTCCAAAAAAAATCTACTCAATTACAGTAACGTGAGTATTTGTAATTCATTACCTTCCACCCCTGTAAATGTCCCAATAGTTTTTGTACTAACTCTTATTCAAATAAATCTGTAGAATGGCTTTCAGAATAATGAGAAACTTGGACCATTGCCATAAACAATAAAAAAAAAATATAGCATTAAAAACCGGAAGCTGAAACCCATGCATATCTTAAATGGTCTGTGGCAAACATTACTTGGAAGTGTAAAACAAACCTTGTCTAACTGTACAATATCTTCATTGGATATGCTTTCACGTAACCTGTAAACATAAAAATACAGAAACAAATTTTGTGTAATTCATCACACAAATGCCAGCCAGCTTGTGATAACATTTTGTGCAACTTACTCTTTGCGTATAATGCCAGGAGAGTAGACACGTCTTGGTTTGCACTGAGGTCCCAATGGAATTTGAAGCATTCCTTTTCCACTTGAACCAATGCTGCCCCCTGCTGACACTGCTGCCCACTTGCCTTTCTCATTTGAGGCACAACTGTTGGATCTGGGTCTCTCAGCCTTTTTCTGAATTGGCATAGAACTCTGATCAACAGAGAGACTCACATCGGAATCTAGAGTGAAGAACAGAGACTTTAAGTTGCCATTACGGCAGCTAAAAATGCAATATTTAGCTGACTCTTACAATCTTTACCTTGGGATGTTTCTACAACTTCCGCCTCTTCTTCCATGACTGGTTCACTGAAATGGGTTGGAATGAGTTAATTTATTGAAGCCTTATTGTTCCGTTCTGTTTTGAGATTTGCTTGAGATGGTCAAATTTTAATACATTAAATCATTGGGCAATAAACAATATGATTTGTTGTTTTTAATAGTCAATTATCTGTTTTTTTACCAGTCATCTTCCTCCGTCATGCACTTCTCATACACAGGTCCTGGGACTTCCCTCTGACTGGGGAAGATCAGCTCGTGCAGAAGGATGATGCTCTTCACTAGGTCATTGATCTGAGGCTGCAGCATCACCACATCATCCTCACTTGCTCCACGCACAAGACTCGGGCCAAAACACACAGCCAGATTGTACGGCTGCATCATGTTCTCGTCACTGTACTGAGACACACTAGTCACACAAAACAAATGCCAATTAAAGACAAATTTATTGCTATTCACCCAATTGAAGTATGATCAAATCAATATAGGCATATTTCAGCAAATTGGCCTGTATAATTTATTCTTACTGATGTAGGAATGCGAAAAGGTATCTCATAACAACGATGATGGGCTCCGGATAAGAAGCAACAACCGTTTTAAGCTGAGCTGCTCTATCAGCTTCACTCTTTATTTCTAAGAGGGAAAAAAAACAGCAATGTTTCTATCCCCAATTCACAGATTAACGTTAAAAATCCCATCACACACTCACGTGCATACTCCAGTAGTTGGCCTGTGCTCTCAAGAGGAAACAGTGGGTTCTTCAGCCCTCGAAAGTATAGTTTCAGGACTCCAGCCACTGAGTCCAGGTTGTACCTCTGCTGGGTCAGCGGGTCCTCTCCTGAAAGTGGAGCCCACAACACACTGTCCAATATTATTAATGCTCGACAGGGAGAGCTAAAACATAATACTGAAAAAATATATATGTATATATCCTACCTTGCTCAAATGCATCCCTCAGACTGTTCACTTCCATTTGAGATCCTGGAACCCGAAATATTCCCTCATGGTGAAGGCCTAGCAAAGACATATTTTGAGTTTAACCATTTTTCATTAATCCATTAAATTAATACAACCATAATTCAAACTATTAAATAAAAGTGCCTGCTATGCAGATTATGTTCTATTATACTTGATCAAACCAGACATTTCCATACCCAATGTGATGCATTTCCTTCAAAAAATTTGTCCAATGTCTGGATACAAATTAAATATTCAAAAAAAATGAAATTCTCTTTCTGGCCACACCCTTTGACCTTTAGAATGAAATATCCTTTTAAATTCCAAACAGAATCTCTTAGATATTTAGGCTTGGTCCTCACCAACAATTTTGAAGAAAAAAATATACCCCTCTTTTTACTACTATACAAAAAATTGACTGAGCCCATACTTAAGGTATTTACAAATAAGGAGTTATTATAATCATACAATTTTTAAAAAGTAATGCAATATTTATTAAAGCTTACAAATCATAGCTCTGTTTCTGAACCCTTTGGAGTACAAACAATTGGCTGGAGCCTTTTTGAAGCTGAGACTCTTTGGCCTCTGATGTCAGTTTTACTGTAATCAGTTTGACTGTAATTTAATTATTAAAAAGTAGAATCATGCTCTGCACAGAGGAAATCATATTTTAAATTCCACCTAGGTTTTCTTTGTGAAATATATAAATGAGAAAAGCTGGTGTCTGGAGGGATCGGCTGAAGTCACTAAAAAATGAGTTTTAGGGAGTTGTCCAGGTGGAATCTGTATAAAAGTCCTATTAATTTTAAAGATTATTTTAGGGTAATTTTATATTTGTGGGTTTGGAGAACAAACTGACTCTGATTCTTCCCAGAATGACTTATTTGACTGGAAATAAGTGGGTAACAGCTTTATTTAAGTACAACATATCAAGCAGCTTGCTCGTTCCCCTTTATAAACATGGTGGACAAAATGGAATAAATATAGTAAACTTCCAACGTCAGGGGTTAATGGAGATCTCTGAAGCATACATTTGGCGGCAAAGAATAAGACCATCACAAAAAATGGATGACACAAACTGCACCTGCAGTCAAGGACTGGACGTACATTATATTGGACATAAGGTCAATGGAAAACATAAGGTCAATGGAAAACATAAGGTCAATGGAAAACATAAGTAAAACGAAATCACATTTGTACTCAATTTGGAACTGGACAAATTTAACATGATTTTGTTTATGCATCTGTTCCGTGCTATTTCTGTTATGTTCTTATTTTGTGTATTGCTCTCTGTTAGTGTTCTTTGCTTTGTGACTTATTTTTCATACCATTCAGATTGATGAAGCGAATGCAGCTTTCAACAACGATTGGTATCTGCTGGCCTGAAGCCTGGAAGGTGAAAAAAGAAAACTGTAAATTGTAAAATGCCAAAATCTGGAAAAAAAATACTAATAAAATAAAAAGCTCCACCTTAATGAACGACAACAAATCTTCATTAAAAAGTTTCTGATTGTGCATCAGATTTGCACTCGACAAATTCTTCCTCACACGAGCAGATTTGTGTCTGCAATTTGAGACATTTTACAATTAATTTTGAGAGAAAATGTTTACACAAACTTTACAGTGAACCCTTTGTACCTTGGTTGATGTCCATTTGTTGCTTCAGCTAAAAAAAAAGGAAAATATTAAAATTTCAGTTCTGCTGCAACTGTTTCCAGTGTAGATTTATTTTTACTTGAAATACTTTGTGAGAAATGCAGAAGTGATACCTTTTTCCAAGGCAATTTTAAGCAAGTCATGTTTAGCTTGCAGTTTATATACAAGGGAACTGTTCACGAGAAAGTCTTTTACTCTCTGGAACAAATATGACAGCAAAATGTAACAGGTCACAAAGTCAACATTTTGGCATTCAAAGTAGCTTGTGTAACTCACAGTGAAGTAGGCAGTTTCCATCTCATGCAGGTTGGCTTTACGGCGGGCAACACTGGGTCGGACTGAAACACTCTCTGAGCTGTTCTCCTGGGCCATTACATTGAGCTCCAGGTCGTCCTCACATATACAGTCAACGAGCAACGACTGAGCTGCAGACATGCTTTTACTGGCCTGGAAAACAGTCGAACCAATCGTTTTTTCCCCACTGTATATTTAAAGACTTGTTTTGCAAAAGTCTGATGAATAACCTTACCCATTTTTTATTTTTTTTTCTAAAAAAATATTTTCATTAAAATTTCTTTTAAGTTACGTTCAAGAGTCTCAAATAAATTTTCAATGCAACCACTACATTATGTGATCTAATTATACATTCACCAAGTTTACATGATCAAGTCTCTTGACATTTAAATTGAATAAGCAGACAGTGGATAACATGTTGAACATGATATACTAACTTATGTGGTTGTTTACCTCCACTGTCTCGTCAGTCAGAGCTTTTAGCCTGGTCTGGATCTGTTTGAACCTGGTGTCGAGCTCACAGATCATCTCGTTCTCTGCACTCACTTCTGTAACCTGGACACGAACATTTCTGTTATAGAAACGGATGCATTAAAAACATTTAAAAAGGACACAGGGTCAAAGCCCACACCAGGTCTCCATCGTGGGGCTGATAGTTGAAGCGCAGGGGCATAGAGAAGGCGTTATAGTGGTCCTGGAGGAGGGTGTCCCGGTCGTGGCTCTGGTCCAGGCCAGACACTGCTCCCTGAAGCTGCTCCAGTCCAGTGGTGAGGTTCTGTTGGGCCCTCCACCGACTGGACAGGTAGGCCTGCATCACTCTGGTCAGAGTGAGGTGGTAACCCGTGTCTGCACACTGAGGAACAGTGAAGGAAAAGATTATGCAAACTTTCTAAAACATTTGCCACAAACTGTAAATCAATCACACGTGTGCGCACACACACATACACACACACACACACACACACAAAGTAATTTACCATAAAAGCACAGACGCTCATACATAATGAGAGGACTTTCTACTTGTCTAAAACCCCCACTTCTCTTTTATTGACGAACCTCAAACAAATTTCTTCCAACAGCTAGTTCCCCTTTTTGGTCAAGTTTAGGACTTGCATAATAAAAGATGATTAATGTTAAATAGAACAGGGTGAGTGAGCACGAAAAAGAAATACAAAAATACAGTTTGCATGTCATGGGGAAAGGCACTGGGGTATCCATTATTAGGACATTGCCAAACAAATACATGTTTATTTCTGTATGATACAGAATGTAGTGTCCAGACTGTGATGAGAACTCACGTCTATAAGAGTGGAGATGTCCTGGAGATAATACTTATTCATGGAGGCGTTGGCTGCAGAGAGGTTCAGAAGGTAATCATTTCTGGCCTTACTGCATTTCAGGTAGATGTCTTTTACCTTAATTTGCCTCTATAACAAAAAAACATGATAAAAGGCAAATAGAAAAAACTGCATAGAGAAATTTGCGAAACAACAAGGTCACACTTTTTCTATCAACCGCTCCAGTTTCTTGGCACCAGTTTTGTGTTTCTCCTCTTGTTTCTCTGCCTCTTTCAGCTTCCCCTCTGCGCTTTCATAGTCAGAGTGGTACTGGTAGTAAGTCCGCCAGGCCTGCACAAGCACAACTATGAGTTAGTTTGTCTTAAGGAAATGCAAAATCGCTCAGATGGTTTGGTTCACACTCACAGTCTGCATCTCTGTGGTGATTTTGAGTAGGCCATCCTGTAAACTTGCGCAAATGTCCCGACTCTTGAGACACAAAAACAAAAGTGTTAGGATTCTACCCCAGCGCTGGAGAATAGGTCAAATACAAGTTTCCTACATAAATCTGTCAAATTCAATTAATTTAAAATATTTGAGTGCATGCAATGTATCGTATTTAAAGTACAGTTACCTTTTTAGCTAGGCGTTGTGTGTATTCTAGGCAGTGACTGAGAGGCTGAATAATAAAAGTGCAACAGGTTTCACTCAGTAAATTGTGGTCCTTACTTTCTTCTCTGGTTTGGGACAAAAGAGCAACCCAGCTTTTGCTCACTGAATGGTTGCTCGGCTCTTTTCTGTGGTAAAGTTGAAAACGGAAAAAAAAAAAAAGTTAATTCATTTTCAAAACAAAAGATTTGTGTGTGGCAGAAATTACCGTTTTATTCTTGAAGTGAACCTTTCAGCCAGTTTTTCAAGTGATCTAGCATATTCACTTTCAATCTCACCCCTTCTCCTGAGATAATCTGTAAGGTCCTGAAGTTGCTGGCTCTTCTGTTCAAGCTGCAGGTCTAACACTTTGAGCTGGTCTACGAGCTGACACCGCACCTCTGACACAAACATGAACACAATGTCAGTTACATTACATTATGGCAAACGCTTTGTGAAACTGATTAAAAAAAAAAAAAAAAAAAAAAAAAAAAAAAAGGTGTCAACTAAACTGCGAAGTTGTGATCTTTTTCTACAGAACGAACATTTCTCTAATGGCTATGTGATGTTACCTTTGATTTGGGTGTCATAGTCCACCGTTCCAACCTTGTCTTTTCTAAGTTTCACATGGGAAGTCATTGTTGTCCCAACTGGGTGGAATTCTGTGAAAATAACATTTCTCAGAATCATATAATAAACATTATGCTTTTTGATTTGTATAACATGCATGCAAGTGCATGCTATGTGTTTTTGATATGATAAAAACCCGCTGTAGACTACCACCCATGTGAATGCATTTCAAAGTGTCCCACAACACAAATGTTACTTCACACATTAGAAATAAATAAACAGAGCACTCATTAATCTTACTGTAACACATTTCGTAAAACTCTCCCTCGCTGTTGTGTTCTTGCTAAACAACTAGCAAACCAGTTGGCATGTGCTGCTGCCCCCTGCACCAGCTATTCTGGCTGACTTACATGGCAACCCAAAATAGATCTAGTAACATCTCAACTTTAAATAGGCTGAACCACATGACATACAACCCTGACATACGTTTGTTGTAGTACTTAAAAGTAGTTTCACTAGGATGATTGTCAAAGCTTAAGAGGGCACGTGCTACATAGAGGCAGACAATAACAAGCAGCATGTCTTTTTAAATACTGATTCCAAAAAGGACAACTACATCTAAAGAGGCTGTTTCTAGTTCACGGCCATCATCAAGTCCACTGTCTGAATTGACTAATGTTAAACGTATCCAAACTAATTTAAGCCAGTCAGAAGAGAGTTTAGATAAAACTAGGTGGAAACTATATCTAAAGTTGTAGTAGCCTAATAAAGGATGCATTAGCAGTTTAGGAATGATAAATTTGACTACATATGTAATGTCACATGTTGTTGATATGACTATTTAAAAGACTATTTTTACTGGTATAATGGTGAAATTAAGCATTAAAATTACTTAAGGTATTCATTAGGCCAAAACAATAAAAATGGATAGAAGTTGTGTAACAGAAAAGGGAAGAGTAGAGCTTCACCCTTTGTACACTTCACTGTCACACTCTTTCTCCCTTTCCTCCTTAACTTCCCTTTTTCTGAGGTCTATTATCAAGCATCAGCACTCTGCACAACACAGACACTTGGTTTCCATTTAAAAAAACAAGACATGTATTTTTTTCCAGCTTAAGTCCTCCTTACCATTAGACTTCTCATTCTTCTTCAGTGTGTTCAGCTATGACTCACTTTCAAGAATGACCATTACAAAACCACAATTGTATATATTTTTCATAACTAACGACTAAAAAAAAAGAAAACAAATCTTTAACACACTAAAATATAGAAAGTTATGTTCAGAGTTCAACAAGCACCAACACGTTCCATCCAACTGTGTTAACAATCTTGGCCGGGGGGTGGTTTTCGCAATCAAAAATACAAATGCCAATAATCAAACTGAATAATCTTTTACAGCACTCCTCCTTGAGTCCACGCTTGAGTTTAAGGGACAATAAAAGTGATTCATAATAGATTTAAGTTAATCACTCACCTTATAATGGACCAAATTGACTTGTGGCTTCTCCAGACAAGTGGCAACTATACAATGTTAGTTAAAAGCACAGTAAGCGCTCAACTGTTTCTCCTCCCCCTCAGTGTGGATGTGGGTGGAGTGCCGATCATCTGAGTCTCGAGTCTTTCACACTGGGACTGCTCTTTCGCTCTCACGTTTATAGAACCAACTGCATGACATTATACAAGAATGAGTAACTTACCTCAAGGCCTGTGTGCTGCCTCTCCTTTTCTGTTGCAATCAAAGACCAGCTGTTCTTACTGATTAGTCCCTCCTCTCTGGCTACATACACCAGTGACATCAGATGCCAGCACCTCAAATCTGTCAAAACTTACTATTAGTTTATAAGCTCAGAGGACTCACTCTGAGATATGCCTGTAGATAAAGATACTAACCTTGGGAAAAGAGCTCAGACCTCAGCAGCTGTTGTATTGTACCCATGAAAGAGACTCTGCCTTCCGCTTGACTGTTTTAAAGTCTTACATTTGAAGGCGTGAAAGTTGGGATTTTGTGGCAAAGATTCTGACATTTTAAAGGGTCAGTCTGAATAATTGGCTTGGATTGTTTAAAGCCATTTTCCAATGCTTGCTTGAGTGAACAGCGTTTTGTTAAAACAGCTTGAGCCAAAAAAAATATATTTTTTTAGCAAAATCTTCAAATAGAGAAGACACATTTTTGTTGAAAGTTGGACTCAGGGGACCTCAGGGACAGGCCTCTACTCTGACAATGTTCACATCTAAGCTAAAAACTGTTTTTTGCCTTAAACGGTTTTGTGATTACTATCATGTCTTTGTGAATTTAATGCATTTTTTCCCATTGTGGGAAGCACCTTGAATTGCCTTGTGTATAAATTGTGCACTACAAATAAACTTTTTTCATGGTTTCCCATTAAAGGTGTACTACACATCAAGTTACAGATCAGACCGGTGGAGGGGTGACCCTGCTCCCAGTAATAAATACCCATGTAACATCCCTCCAATGGAGTTCACCAAAAAATCAACAAAGAAATTACACATCTGCTTGCATTTCATTGGCAGAATTGTCAATGCCAGCTTAAGAACAGTTATTAACATTTATATAATTAGTTTCCTCTGTACTTAGTGGAGCTGCATATCAACACAACAGACTATTAGTATTTCAAAGATTTATTTGTGTTTTGTATGTTAAATAGAGAACCTGATTAATGCAAACAGTTCATTTTCATCTTCAATTTTGAAATTGTCTCTGAACTTTGGGCGAACTGTACAAGATGCCAATAAAAAGGGTAATAATGGAACACCTTGTCCACTGCTTATTATCCATCCCACTACTAGAAAGTAAATAAGCAGTGGACTTGATAATGACAGCAAACCTCTAAGAAGCCAAGGGGTTTGTGTTCTCTGTCCCAGATAAAAAGATGAAATGGAGATTAATTAATTTAAAAAATGCCTATAGGTCTGCATCATTGTGAATCAGATGAAGAATCTTTGACGTCTGTGCTTTCTGTCGCCTCGCTGACTTCACTCAGTTCTTTGCTTTCTCCTCCGCTGTCTCTCTCACTCTCTCGCTCTTGGTCTCCAGATCCTGATGGACTCTGGCCGGACTGTGAGTCCTGCCCCGACACCCGCACACCACACTTTCTCAGCTAGTAAAATAAGAGGAAAAAAGACAAAGTTATAATCCGACATTAAACCTACAATTTACACATTGTAACAAAGGGTCAGTACCTCATCAGCCATGTGCGCCAGGTCTCTCTTCATGGCATAAGCGTCTTCTCCATCAGCATAGTACTTAGGCTCCACTTCACTGATCCTAAAATAAAAAAATATGAGATATATACATAAGCTATAAACACACACACACACACGCGCGCGAAAAAGCATCACACTATGGGTAAAGCTATATAATTGTACTTACTGGAATTTGAGTGTGTTTGAATATAGATGCAAGGCTGCCCGATTACTGAAGCAGAAAAAATTAAATAATAATAAATGTACAGCATGGAATTAATAGACCGAATAGATGGCACTCTGCAAAGTGTCTTTGGCATCTTGGGTGTACCTTTTGCGGACATGAAGAGAGACATATTTAGCATTGAAATTTTCAATCATGGCCCGACTCGCTTGGTCCATCAGTTTCTGAGCCAAGCCCAGTCGTCTGTGAGAGCGCTTCACAGCCTAAATGGGGAATCAAAAGAAGAAAACTTAACAACTGATACTACTGTGTAGTGATAATGGTGTAGATACAGTTTAGTAGTCTTTTCCACTCTGACCAGGGAAGTGATGTGTCCATGGGGTACATCATCGGGGTCCTCTTCCCTGCAACAGACAAAGGAGGTGGATTTAAACCAATGACAAAACTCTAGTTTAGACATCTTGGGAAAACATCTTACATCTTTGCTAGAACGTATCCAACTATTTTCCCATTTTCGTCTTCTGCGATGTAGGACAGCTAAAGTTTAAACAACATGTCAGAAATACTGTTGTTATGTTAGTGAATGTTCAGAGAGATGAGTAACGTTACTCACCTGAGGCCAAGATAGTCCGTGATAGAAATAGTATTTCATCTGATAGTTTTCAGGAAGACACAGCAGATTGCAATGCTGCATATTCATAAGGTCCTCTGGCTGTGATTATACATTGAAATCCATGTTATTCAGACAAATAAATATGAATGAAAACAAACTATGTAGCACGCCCACGAACTGGTGATACCGGCTGAGCTAACATGTAGCTTAGCCATAGCCCAGACCATCACACCATTCAGACAGAAACAGCATGGCTTTCGACAAGATATCATTTTACTTACCCGTGCGTTTCTGATGTTCATTTTGATTATTTGTTTATTTGATTTAAGGAACAACTGAAATAAATTACTCTAGTATGAACAGTCAGTTCATGGTAACTACAACTATGATATTTTACGAGACTACTCGTTAGATCAATGCTCGCTAATAGCTAAGCTTGCTAAACAGGAAGAGAGATTGAAGGACGTTTCCGGTGTGGCTTTAAAATCAATTTCAAAACAAAAGTTTCAACCTATGTGAATCTTATATTTTGAAGGAACTGGACAGGCACAGCACCTGCTGCAACAGTAAATAGAAATAAAAGTAATAATAAATTATAGAAGCTGTTAAAATGCTTATATTATAAGGTTCCTGTCTTTAGCCTAATATTAATGTATAATCATTGACTGTTATTTTTACGTACAGCATGCAGAAACATAAAAGGCGGACATAGGGAAAACAGGCAAAAACATCTGTGATTCATCTGTCACAGTCAGTTAGAAGCTGAGGAGGCTTCACGCCCATAAACTGCGTCATGCAACAACAGCAGGTGTCACTGGGGAGGGACCCAAGGAAACTGAATATTTAGAACAACACCTTTGCTCCTGCTTCTACAGTGAACATTATATCAGCTGCTGGACTGATGAACTAAAAACACATAACGTGGACTAATGGGGGGCCCCCGAGCACCCGTCCTTAAAGGGCGCAGAAAACGAGCGCTCAGGTGAGCGGAGAAGTGATAAATGAGAGCGTCTTCCCAGATGGAGACGGACCCTCGCCTGGAGTCCACGCTCTGGATCCGGAGCAGGCGCCATCGGGCTGTGCTGACTGGCTGGCATTTCAACTGGACTGAGGTGGACAAGAAAAACCGCAACAAGAAAACGAGTAAGGGGTTTTTGTGTGTCTAATATCAAAATAATATCAACACACACGCACACACACACACACACACACACACACACACACACTTTGCACAATTATTACACAGAGTGCTTTACAGAACAGGATAAGATTAATTAAAATCACAACACAAACAATTGAAAACAAACCGTTATTATTCAATTTACTTTAAATGAGAAGAGTGCAGATAAAATCCTTTCAGTCATATGCACAGCTGAACAGAACTATTTTGGGCCTGGATTTTAACATTGTCCAATAGAGTTTAGGCCTACTGTCACAAGTTCACTTTAAAAAAAGAGAGTGACAAACAAATTGAAAAAAAGATAACAATTTTTCCATATGAATTTCAGCTATTGGGTCACGTGATAACTGAAGTCTAGGCTACATGAGTAGGTCAGTTATGTATTGTTTCCTAGTTGCTGTAAGTGTTTACTGAAACGTGAAGAACAAGTCCAACTGCATTAGCACGAAAGACACCTTCACGCACACTATGTTTACTGACAACAATGAGCTGGAGCAATCATGGTTTGAATTTCAAAAATGATGTGGCTTGTCCTATGACTGAAAATCAGTTTGGCTACAATGTATTAAAAATGTAGGCCTACTGACCTGAATCTTTTTTTTGTTTTATCATAATTATTGCCTGTTATCTATGTACAACCAATGTGTAATTAGCTGAATTCTATCCGAAAAAAGATTTTCCACATCAGAAAATAATGGATTTGTTTTTTTATTGAAAATAAGACTTTCCTCTGTTTTAGCAAAATTCCTGTTAGTTCGTTTTTTGCTTGGGTTAACATTTGGTTGTGTATTACAGTTTGGGTGCCTGTGTCAGAGGTGGTTGGAGTGGAGGAAGGCCGAGTGCAGATCCTGCCCCACAAGTTGAGCGAGGATAAAGACAAAGACTTCACAGGCGGGACTCTCCTTTTGTGTTGTAAACCCCAAGATGTAAAGCAGTTCTTGACTCGTTAACCAAAAGCATACTATTTAGAGCCTCGTCCTTTTCATTAGAAAAGGTCATAAATAATTGATCCCAGAAGTACTCTACACATTGGTTTATGTTTACGCAATGTTGTCCATTGCACAATAACACTTCTTTCCCGGTTGTTTATTTTAGTTTTCTATATCAAGCGCTGCAGTCGTGTTGGCTCATCCGGAGTTCTATGGAGACTAGGCCAGACCCAGTTCACTTGTCCAAGTCGAGTGTTGAGAGACCAGTGGATCAAACAACTGCGAACTGCTTTGAAAACACACAGTAAACACTTTCTTTTTAGTTTATTAAATGAAATTGCCCTCAGCTAAATGTATTAACTTTATTTATTAACTTGTGAAGGTCCGTTACGTCCTAACCGTTTGTTAGTGTTTATTAACCCGTTTGGAGGAAAGAAGAAAGGACAACAAATCTATAATAGTCTTGTTGCGCCACTGTTTGAGCTTGCTGGCATTAGCTCACATGTAATAGGTAAGGACTTTTTCATTGGCAGAGTATGTTATTTAACATACATTTTTTAAATAAAAAGACAGAACCATATACATGCATTTTTTCACTAGTGACCCATCGGGCGAACCAGGCCCGTGACTACCTGCTAAAGAAGGACCTGACTGGTTTTGATGGGTGAGAGCTGTCATATCTCCGTCAACACTGTGGTTTACCAGCATTATCACAGTTAAGCACATTGGGTGGCCCTTTTTATAATAGAGCCTCTTGTGTTCCCGACAGTGTGGTGTGTGTAGGTGGCGATGGCATGTTCAGTGAAATACTTCACGGTTTGATTGGGCGAACACAACAAGAGGCCAGCCTTTGTGAGAATGACCCCACTGTGACTCTGCAGCCCTGCCATCTTCACATTGGCATCATTCCTGCAGGTAAAGCCCCTGTCATTTTACATAATAAATGCATGATCATATCTGTCTAACACATGCTGTACATGTACAGGCTCCACAGACTGTGTGTGTTATGCTACTGTGGGAGTAATAGACCCTGTTACCTCAGCCTTACATATTATTATAGGTAAGAAAAAACTGTGATTCAAAATAATATGTTTAAAATCGTATTACTGTCATATACAACATCCTTTCTCAGGAGACTCACAGCCTTTAGATGTGTCTGCGGTCCATCATCCGACCAGCCCGGTGCACTACTCTGTCTCTTTAGTGGGCTATGGGTTTTATGGAGATGTTTTGGCTCAGAGTGAGAAGCACCGCTGGATGGGGCCACTCAGATACGACTACTCAGGTCAGGATCTAATTTAACCACAAAGACAAAGCAAATGACATAATTAGAAAAAAAAGCATTATATCTATAGTAAGCTTTTATAAACTCCCCTATTGCTTTTAGGTGCTGTGGTGTATTTGAGCAATAGGAGCTATGCTGGCATAGTTCAGTACCTACCAGCCGACCCACTGCTCTCCAGCCCCAGAGACAAGACACGATGCCTTGCTGGGTAAATCAATGCAACACACAGTTTGAATGAAAATTATTTTAAGTTGTTATCAGTTAAAACAATCAAGAAGGCCTGGAATAACGGGAAAGCAATCAAAAGAGAGGTGCGTTTTTTTGTGTCAAATTATATTTACCTTGCCATTGTTCTTATTATTTAGTATATTTATTGTTGAAGTAGCAGTAAGTGGGTCAGAGTCTAGGGCCTACAGCAGTGAGTTCAAGACTAGAGCTGAAGGAACTTGATCCGAGGAAAAGTGAGCTGTGGGCTCCTATCAACCTGAAGTCTTTGTCTGAGGCAGCCATAGACTGTATATACAATCTATGGCGGCAGCAGTCTTTGACTCTTATGGGAAAGACTTTGAAAATGACAGAAAAAAAGGCTAAATTCTGTACTGCCCTCACTGTATGGCTGGAATGACATTGTTTTTGCTATATTTAAAATGGAAAAGCTAACATACAACATAAACATTTAAAAAGACACATTTTATTGCATCTGGAACAAATCGATCAATTATATTACCCCAATAAGAGCAGACTAGAGCATACAATGTGATAGACTACTATTACATTGTATACTAAATACCGTATATAGGCCTATTATTGTTTAGCATTTTAGTTCTGTATGCTTTGCTGTTCTTGTATACAGTTTAATCTTAAACTATATACTTAATCTTGTCTTTTTTCAATGTGCTAACATGGGCAAAGACTCCAATGCACATATATACCAGGCATTTCTAGAAATGGAAAAGTAAAAATGGATAGATACTGTGCCTTTTTACTGAAGAATGTTATCCGTCCTTTTGAAAAACAAAACAAAAAACAGCTCAACAGAAGTAGGCTGATGTTTTGTGTTCATCAGTCCATAATGGCATTATGATAATAATAGCACCAGCATAATAACTTTAAATGTATTGGACTGGATATTTCAATAATTATAAAACCAATAATACGTTATTATTTTTCTTGTTCAGATGCAGTGTTTGCTCCAGGAGTACAGAGCGACTCTTTCCCCACTTGGCCAATTCAGCTTCACTGTGTAGGTCCCACTTGAACCAGTTTAGTAGTGACTCTGAAGGTAAAACCACACACTGAACACATTTGGGTAAATGAACAGGCATGGAACCGACACTTTTCTCATTGTATTAGGAGAGTGGGTGAGTGTCAAAGGCAGGTTCAGGTGTGTCTCTCTGACCTGTATGTCCAGCTCCTGTCCCAAAAGTCCTCTGGGCCTGTCTCCCTCTGCTCACCTGGCCGATGGGACGGGAGACCTGATTCTGGTCAAGGACACACACCCCCTGAGCTTTCTCAAGTTCCTGTATAGACACACCAACTCAGAAGACCAGGTAAGATACACAAATTACTTATAAGCAGAGGGTAGTTCCAGGGCCTGTCCGCAATTGTTGGTGTAACAAGTTTTCATAATTTTAAGCACATTTATGTGAAATATAGGCTACTTATTATTTAATTAATTTCATGTAATAACATGTGCAACACATGTTCCATAGCTAAGACCATAAAATCAATAGAAAAAACAACAGTAACAATTGTCAAAAACATGCAGGGATTAAAACCGCATCCGGCTCTCAGGCTGCATACGGCCCAGGTCTGGTGTAACAGTCTCTTACTTGAGTAAAGGTTTTGATTCCTCTTCCCACTGTAAGTAAATCTACAAGTGACAAGAGCCTTATGTTGACAATATTGAATTATTTGAACATTTGTGTTTCTTGTACTCCCTCAGATATGATGTACTGTAGTTATTCTCATTTTTGTGGTTTATCATTTGAAAACACCTGATTTTGTGCATTATTTAAGGTCTTTCCAATTAAATCAACTTAAAATTATAAATCAGCTCTAGTTACTCTACAATTACTCTGTATTTGAGTAGTAGTTTCCTTAAATACTTTACTTAAGCAAGTCTTGGACTACTTCTTTGTATTTAAGTAAAAACTTGCTATAGTCTACCCACCTCTGATCATATGGAATCAATATTATAGCGTGGTTATGGTCGTTCTCATTAACTTCTGCTCCCTCAGTTTGACCTGCCTTTTGTGGAAGTCCACCGTGTCAAGGCTTTCCGATTCTTCCACTTCTCCGAAGATGATGATCAGCATGAAGGCAGTCTGAGTGCAGACGCAGAGAAAGGACCACGGTCAGTAGTGTGGATCCCATGAGCACTAGTGGCTCTCAGCAGCACCTGGTGGACAATGACTTTGAGAAGAAGCAGAATAGTCCCTCTTCGTTGCTGTGTGGACTGTGCTGCAGGAAAACCCCAGCTGTATCTGTTTGGAACTGTGATGGAGAGCTACTTCCCTACACCGAGATACTCTGCAGGCAAGTCCATGGGAATCTCACTGTATAGATTATATGTATTTATTTATAATGTCGTTTGTTAATACAGGTTAAAGTACAAATTGTGTGGCAAGTAGTAATATGTATTTTTAACTTAATTTTTTACATTGTTTTACAAGCGTTTCATAAACCCTTATATTCTTATTATTATATTGCATTATATTCTGATCTTTGTGGCATATTTCTGATGCACTCGTTTCTACCAACTAACTATAACCCATACTCTCCATTCACATTTCTCCTGATTAACATCTTCAGCACGGTCTTTTTGGGGTGTTGTTAGGTCATGCAATATTGTTTTTCTTTACTCTGTGATCTGACTTAATCACATAATTTAATTATCCTTTCAGAGTTCATGGGCAATTGGTCCGCCTATATGCTCGGGGCATAGAAGATAAAACAACTATTCAAGATGGTACTGGAGAAAGAGAAGCATCTGACAGGCGCCATATCTTGGACTCTAGGCCTTGATACTGACTTAAGCAGTACAGCTTAAGAACAGGCGTTCACACTGTGAATGCCTTTTATTTCAGACAGTTGCATGAAGATGCAACAGTATTTATTCATTATATATTTATAATATTAATATATTATATATATAATATAATTACACATATATATATATACACACATATATATATATAACACACATATTACACACACACAAAGATATATATACACACACATACATACATATATATAATACATACATATATACATACATATACATACATCATATATATATACACATATATATATACACATACATATATATACATACATACATATACATACATTATATATATATATATATATATTATATATATAATATTAATATTATACACATATACACACACGTGCGCACACACACACACTCACAAATATACTATATATATAGATAACACATTAAGAATGACAAACTTTATTTATGCTGAACAAAAAAAATTTCTTTTCTATATTGTGATACATCAATAGCATGTTACTCAGTTCAAGCAATCAACTTTTTTTTCCTGTCACTGGGCTAATAAGTAGCACATTTAGGTTACAATATGAGGTCTTGGCAGTGTATACAAATAAAAGGTGCAGAGGTGCACCCATCCCATAGGAGAGGCTCATCCCATAGGAGAGGCTGATCAAACACATGTTCTTAAGGCTGGGTTTCCCACAGTCCAGTTATTGGTAGGGACATTACTGTTGATGGGGCACTCCTGGTCAGACTATATGCCTGCCAAACAAATGATACGAGAACATAACATTATCACATCAATAAATCATATATTTTACAATGGCAATGATAAAGTGCTCAAATCAAGCATCCAGGTGGTTTAGTTTGATTCATGTTTGGATTCTGAGCTTAACAGAATGAAAATCACCTTACCTTGTGTAGAAACCGGGCTTAAACAAGTGACCGGTTTTCATTGTGTCAAACATTTTCAGCGTCGAGATATAAAACAAGGGAAATAATTACTCTCTTTTTTTTATTTACATTTTACAGGTGAACATCAAAATCTAGCAGCTAAATGATTAATTTTCATGCAGGTATCACAAAAATCACTGTAAACAGTTAAATGTGAACATTGGCTCTCATGTTGTATAGTGGGGCTGCACCCACTTGTATGTCCCTCCATAGTGAAATCCAACTTTTCGCATGAGATCATCTGCCTCTATTGGACCTCGGCTGGAAAAAAACGATGACTCATAATAATAACAGAAGTGTACAATCAGACAAGTTGAACAAGTAGAAAAAATTATGATTGAGAAAGGTATACAAATGTGTACCTTCCGTATGTGTAGGATAAAGGGGCGGTTTTTTCTTGCTCCATCTTGTGGAGGAGTGGAGTAAAAATTCTCCAGGCCTCCCGCAACTCATCACTTAGATACAAGTGTGGTTTAATTATAATCTATGAAATGTTACCGCGGGACTTAATTGTGATTAAATATTAAGACCAACCTGCGGACAAAGTGCATCTGGTTCCCACAGAAGACATCCAGTATCAGTCTCTCATAGGCATCAGGCAACTTCACATGCTAGAAACATGACAGAGCAGCTGTCCAAGTTATGACATTCTTAAAAATAAAATGAAGTCATCAATGAAAGGATCTCAAACTGGTGACTCTAGTCTAATAAGATCAAGTTGTGCTTAAAGAAAAGATTGTAAATATTTTGGCAGTTTGCTGTGATGAAAAAAGGCTCTGTGGTATGCATCTTGACAGTGAACCAGAGAGAAGGCCAAGTTAACGTTTGGTGATGTACCTTGTATCTGCTCTTGTAAGTGAGATCCAGCTCAGTCTCCTCAGGGCTGAAGTAAACACCGGGTCTCTTGGTCATCATCTTCAGGTAGATGGCTTCATCCGGCTGGACCCGCACCACTAGCTCGTTTCGCTGACACCTCCCACCAAAAATGTCCCCCGGCACATCAGTGAACTGTAGCCTTACTTCTGCTTTCCTCTCATTCAGAGCTTTACCACAGCGCAGTACAAAGGGAACCCCTGATTGAGGAACATGTATTGAAGCTATAAAACCCTTCTCTGTGACAAAAGTATCGAGTTATTCTTCTCACCGTCCCATCGCTCATTCTGGACATAAAGCACTGCTGTAGCAAAGGTGGGCGTGCATGAACCATCTGGGACAGTGGGGTCATCGAGGTAACCGAAGCGGGCCTGTCCCTCCCCCCTGAAGTCCCCCACATACTGTCCCAGGACCACATCAGAGGCGGAGACAGGAGCCATACATTTCAGCACTTTCACCTACAAACAGTGAAAAAAATCAAGCCGGTCAACAGTTTAAAGCGCTATTACAATTCTTTTTTCAGTAACTTTCACCATGTATGCCCAAAGTATAACCACAGTTATGGCAGAGAGATTCTAATTTGTACATGACTTTAAAAGGTTTGTCTGACTAAGAAATGGCTGCTGTTTGCATGACGATGAATGTGACTTTGAATGACGAGGATACCGGTCTGTGAATGCAGTATTGTGGAGCCCTGATGGAGAGAAACAGAGAGAGAAGTATGTATAACGGGAGATTTACAGGTGTAAATTTGTATTCGTGCAATAATCTGGCATCAGCATCTCTCTTTTGACTTTGTCTTGGTTAATGTGTTGTTTTGGGCTGTCCCTGTACAAATAAAAGAATATCATAACATACCTTTTCATCACGTACATCATCAGAGTTAGTAGATGCAGGTGTATCCATTGCAACCAAACATAGAATCTGAAGCAAATGATTCTGCATCACATCACTGCATGAAAGACAAACAGAGTGGTGTTAAAGGAAATGTATGTTGTCATCTTTAGGGGTGTTGCATACCGGATAATCCCAAAGTCGTCAAAGTAGCCTCCACGGCCCTGAGTACCAAATGGCTCCTTGAAAGTGAGGACCACACAGGACACACTGTTCCTGTTCCAGATTGGCCCAAAAATGCGATTTCCAAACCTGTTGACAAAGACATGATAAAAATGCAATAAAAATGTTTTTGTATTTTCTCTGTGTCGTAAAATATATATTTTTAAAAAAGTACCTTAGCACCATGAGGTTCTGCACCATCTCCTTCCCTAGGTAGTGGTCAATGCGGTAGATTTGGTCTTCTTTAAATAGTGAGGAGAGGTGACAAGAGAGCTCCTGTGAACTCTGGAGGTCACGACCGAACGGCTTCTCCACTATGACCCTGTTCCAGCCCCTGTCCCACACAACATCAGCTGATTAGAATGTGATTAGTGCATGCATGTTGGGGATTTCAACAAGCTTCACTGACTTGTGGCTGATGCAGTGTGCGCTGATGTTAGTGGTAACACTGTGGTAAACTGTGGGAGGCAGGGCCAGGTAGAAGAGCCGGTTGGCCTCAGTTCCATCAGGGAGAGATAATAAATGGGCATGGAGTTTGTTAAAAGACGTGGCATCGTCGTATCTTCCACAAATGTAGGAGTTTTTACTGAAGAAAGCTGTGAGGCAGTCGCTGTCTGCATCTGTGATCTAGACCAATACAAAAACACTTCCTGCTGTAGATACCAGGTATTTCTCTTGAACAACGTGAAACATAAGTCATAATTTTAGATACTTTCATATGGGGAAGGCATGCTGTCTTGATGTCAAGGACAGTCAGGTCAGAGCGAGCATAACCTACAAAGTAGGTCTCATTTGGGAGCAAGCCATCTCTGTACAGCCACCTATAATGGCCAAACAGAACAGGTCAGAGGCAGTGATCCAGAACATTGGGCAAGAGTCAGCTTTTGCAAGCGTAGCCTGTATGAATGAGAGCCCACCAAAGTGTTGGGTAGATTTTCTTTTTTGCAAGATCTCCCTAGGAAATAAAAAAAACAAATACCTGTAAGTTTAGATACTAGAAGAAAAACAAACAAAGCTGTGGGCATTGATAAGAAAAACCTTGTGACTATACACGGCTCCATTCAAGTAGTTGGCAAGAGAACATGACACAACTTCAGAAAAGATCAGCTTATACTAATGAGGTCAAGGATACTATGCATTGCTACATGACATAATACAACTACATAAAAACACGTTTCTAAATGGGCACAAACCACAGCTTTGACTTGACTGAAACATGTACAATTTAAATAGATATTTGTAAATAGTTATTACTCACGGAAGCTCCAAAGATGATGAAAATGTGTGCCTTGTGAGTTGACAGTGGGTCTCCATACAGTTCCCTTCTCAGCTGCCCAATGACTTCACAGCGGTTTAAAACTTCAGCAGACATCTCTGCACTGCCTTGTGTCACGCTGAACTGAACAGAGGACTTTCTCCTGCTTAGTTTGCGCCTGAACAGCGGACAGTGTGTGGAAATCTCACTTATCATTGCAGGGCAATTTTTTTTTAAAGAAAATACTGCCACCTGTTGATCCAAGACCATACTGACCAAAGTTCATCAATCACCATTTTATATTGTATTTATGTCCATCTCACAGAACGCTTGGCCGTAATTAAATATAAAATGCACAAACAAATTCGGAATAGCAAAAAAATCTCTCCTCAGTTTGTGATTACATGTCCCTTGCTCCTTGACCACTCCTTAAGTCAATGTTGTGAAACTATGAACTAGTGCCGAAGGCTGATGTACATATAATATTGCCTTGTTGGGTTTATATCAGTAAAAATAATCTTGAAACAATTTGATTAAATGAAATCAATACACAGAATTATGATCCAAGAATCAGACACAATGCAGTTTTTTTTTTTAATTTAAACATTAAATACAAATGTCACTACATGTAAAATTTTTCACAATGTGTAGTTTGATGCACTTTGGTTTTTTTTGTTTTACATTATTGCAAATCCCAGCCTTTTCCACATGGTCAAAGCTGTCACTCCTCTCAAGTCCTTACTAACTCGAGGGACACCCTCCACCTTCAAATGCGTTTCCTGAGTTTCCGTCATAAATAAATTTAAAAACAAACACATGCCAACAAATGGCTCCATACTTCCCTGTCTTCCCGCTCATTATTAACTGCTTGTCTGTACCAAAGTCCACCAGCTTCGCAGCACGGATTGCCACATCTTAAGACCTAAAGTGTGAGAGTCTAGCGTAAGAACGAAGTTCTCTTTGGTTCATGTTTGCGACAGTTAGCTGAAGGTCCAGTGCTGGAACAGATCAGCAGCGTTACAAAAGTCCATCTAAAGCTGGCCTCCAATCAGCCGCAAGCACTTCCCACTCTGCGATTCTCAGAAGGTTTTCCTGAAAGGAAAAAACATTTGCTCAAGAAGTATCATATAAAACCATCTATGGCCATGGTACAGAAGTAACACAAAATTGGGCTGTACAATAAAGTTGTAAGATTAAGATAAAGTAGGCAACCTTTTCCAACAAGGCCATCTTTAATTTTCAGAATCCTAGAGATTACATATTAATCAGCGTCACAGATTTAACAAAGGGGAAACAGGAGGCGGGGCATCCCTGGTTCTCTCTGGGTAGCTTCTTCCACATTGGTCTTGTGCCAAGAGTGAATGAAGAGTGAGTGAGGATGGTCAGGTGTCCTTTTTAAAACTGACATCCTTGCTGGTGGTGCAGTGTTAAGGGGCATAGCATATGTGTGGTTGCGCCACTGCGTTGTGGCCTCGATTCCAGGCCTCAATCATTTGCAGAGGTGTCTATACCTGCTCTCTACCCATTTCACGCTACAACTGTTCTGTCAAATAAAGCCTTCGGGCTGGAAAAACTTAGCAATGTAATACTGTAATGCCTGTCTCAAAGTAAAAACTACATTGTTAAAAGCCTGCATTTTCATCAGTGTTACGCTGTTATTCTGCTGTTAGTTGTTGTGATAAAGTGATCAATAAAATAAACAAATACTTAAGGATAGCCCCTTGAGATGATGAGGGGGGGGGGTCCTATTAAGTATAAGTATTAAAA
Source organism: Chaenogobius annularis (assembly GCA_015082035.1). NCBI lineage: Eukaryota > Metazoa > Chordata > Actinopteri > Gobiiformes > Gobiidae > Chaenogobius > Chaenogobius annularis. Next base: position 383,050 of record BJKM01000180.1, on the reverse strand, counting down.
GGATAACAATGAAAGGAACGCCTTACCTCCGTAAAAACCCACTCCTGGTCTGGTCCTAGAACTGTGCCTTTTCCTTTTAACCAGCAATTTTCAATCTTCACCAGATCAGGCTGTGCATAGGCGTGAAGACACAGCTGCTTACCGATGTTGTGCCGTAACTCTCTGTGGGATGTGTATTCGAAGTACTACAAAAAAAATAGACAGAATAATCAAGAACTGTTTAATGAATAGATGATGCATGTTTGCCTGGTTTTGTACCTGATTTCCTCCCATATTGTGACATGGATACACAATTACAGCTTTGCCTCCTTTATTGTCTTCACCCACATCAAGGCAGGTCTGTGATCCAGCATTCTTAATCTAATGCAAACATACACATAATGGCATTTACAGTTATCAAACAGAATGTGAACTGTGAAAACTCTTTTGTCTTTAAATGAAAGAAAAGAAAACGTGACTCACAGCTCCAAACTTGACTGGCTCCAAGTCTGGGATGAAGGCCTCTGGGTACACTGTATTCAAATACCAGGTGAAATTCTTGCAGTGCAGCTTCTCCCTTAGAGTCAAACGATCAGAGATGTCTCCATACTGGTTCTGTCGGAGATACGATTAAACTGCATCTTGCAGATCTTTTTGTATGCCAGTTACAAACCTGGTCACACTCACCTGACTTGCCATAGTGGCTGCATTTTTGTTGCGACGATAGAAGATTTTCTTGAAGTCGTCCATCCACACCTCCGCGAGGCGTACCTGGTTGCGGGTGATGACTTCAGTGCCTTTAGGGAAAGTGTGAGGGCTCTTTGTGCGGAAAACATGTCCAACGACTGAACAAGGGATGATCTCGAGCTGGCCGCCACACTGCCACACCTGTCCATTTAAAAAAAATAATTTAAAAAACAACACAAATACATAGTCCTTATCAAAATTAATTCCAATTGTGATGATTGATTAAGGGTTGTCATTCTCGTGTATTGCTTTGTTTAATGGCATTTATTGTATTAATTGGGTTTCTCTGCTACAAATCATCAATTTGTCTGTGTACTGTTGGGATTTAATACATGAACAAGTTAATAAAACTCACCCTGAATGACATTTCCACATTCTCACCACCCCAAATCTCCATCTTGTCATCATAAGTCCCAATGTGCTCAAAATACTTCTTGGATATTGAGAAGAGACCTCCAGCAAAAGTTGGTGTTCTAAATGGCCAAAAAGAATGATATTGTATAACCGTCACATTAAATGCACATTCAAATCTAATAGTTTCTTACTTTACTGGGTAAGTCTCATCTTTGCGTAACTTCTTGGCGGCCTCTGGTATAGGTTCCCAGCCAAATGTCAGACTCCAGTCGAAGTTGCCGCGGTTGTAGGCGCGATTAGTGGCCACAGGTTTGTGAAACTGAAAGGTGTTCAGGTCAATGGAACTAATCTCTGGACTGACCACAGCAGTCGGCTCCTCCACGATGCGGTGCAACAGCGGCTCCAACCAGCCGTGGAAACACTCGCCTGCAGGAAGAGCAAGAGAAAGTTTTATTGGAGTGAATGAATGATAACTATTTTAAGACTAACAAAAACACAGCAATTAGATTGTTTTTGCCGTTAGTCTTGGAGTTGAGTAAGCTGCTATAAAAGGTTAAGAAAAAAGATTGAGCATTTGTTTCTTAACTGAGCCGATGATTTAAATACTATTTATTTAAAAGTATTTACCATGAAGATCCAGATTCAAATAACAGTTTTATTTTAAGTCAGGAGTTTACAATCAAAGCTTAACTGCAAACAACAGTACAAGTGCAGTTACAATTTGTTCCACCACTGGGTTTAGCATGAGCAACAGGAAGTGGTTACGAGCCCATTCAAGCCTGATTTACAGTTAGGAAGGTACAGTAGCCAAAAATTGTACTTAAGAGTAAAGTACAGGAACAAAATAGTGGTAAGAGTAAAAAACTTCAAATCAGATGTTGCATCAAAACAGTTACCGGTACTTTTAGTTTCTCCAAAGGCTTTTTTTTTTACTCTTACCACCATTTTGTTCCTGTACTTTACTCTTAAGTACAATTTTTAATGTAATGGGAAGGACAAAACAAAACTGGTATTTTCAAAAGGACAGACAAAAAATTAGAAAAGCTAAATTATATCTGAAGGAGCAGTGCAGAAAACATAAATGTTCATATAATTTCTTTTTGTCAACAAAAAGCTTTAGTCACTTGTACATTTACTCAGTGGGAAGAGGAACCAACACTTGTTAATAATAATAATAATAATAATAATAATAATAATAATATTATTATTATTATTATTATGTATTTAAGTAGGAGTAAAAGTATAGAGTCAAAAAGTTGCTCCAAGAAGTACAAAAGTTACAAGTTAATATAAAAGTATATTCAGAGTAAATGTATATTCAGCCCACGATTATCAATACCCAGCCTGGACTAAATTCAAATGATTCTTTGTAATGAATTGGATCTGTCTGGAAGTGCAGCACTCTAAATTGAGACCGTTGTGCTCAACCTACAAATGCACGAGGTCCAGAACAGATTTATCATTCACAATAAGTAATTAAATAATTAAATTATGTGTCAGGTTTATGAATAACTTTGGTCTCGATGGTCTGTGCGATTCTTACAGTGAGCGTCCAGGAAGGTGAGCACTTCCCCCTTTGCGATACTGGCCCCCAGGAGCCGCGCCGTGATCAGGCCCTTCCTCTCCAGCTGCCTCACCACACGTACGATATTCAGCCTCGCCACATGTTCCTCCAGCGGGCCTTTGAGATGCTCTGAAGATGAAAAATAAAAAACATCCCAATTATGTTTATCACTTCACAGAGGTGCAAGGACATGATTAAGTCTCAGTATTTTATTTATTTGTTGCCTCTATGACATCTGAACTTGATTGTGGTTACTGAGAAACAACCAACCGGATGAAGGCTGTTTCAGTGATGACTTGAAATGGAAATGTCAACAGTCATAAAATGTATTCTGCACGTTAACACTAATTACTACTCAATACAGCCACGAAAAGATGTGCTGCAGTAAGACGAGAGCTGTACCTGAAGGAAGCTGGGCAAGAGACTTTGCATAATGACATGTGGCTCAAGCTTAAATTGACATTTAACCAAATTTAAATGTGTTGACAAAAGCAGAAGCAAAAGAGGAACTACTGATACAGAAGGACACTCCCTGTAAAAAACTCACAACATGACATGTAAGCCTTTTTTTTTTTCAATGCCTGCTTTCACAAGAATCAACGACAACTAAAATATTATATATAAAATATATTAATTTGTCCCGCAATGGGGAAATTCCAGTGTTCCACAACAGCAGCAGGAGAATAAAAATATGCAATAAAAAATTTACATAGTATTGTAGGATGTAAAACCTGGCAAATGACATATTTGCTTGATGTTTTTGTGCCTTGCCTCAGATCAAATAAATGAATTCAGATTCAAATACAAATGTCTTAATGGAAAAAAAATCATGACTTGTTATCTAATCTTTGATAATGAAGTTTAGCTGTCAGTTTACTATTGGGAAATGCTTTGTTTAGAAATACTTGGAAACACAATGACATTTCAGATAGGAGCTATCTGCACCGGCCGCCAACAAATGTCACTCTAGCTTTGATTATAGTTGTGACGCACGGCCAAAGATGGGAAGAATAAGGCAAATATCTGTATAATTTAGAAAAATCTATCATTTTTTTACCCTTAAAAAAACAAAACACATTGCATTTATTTCATATTGCCACACTCTTTTTGAACCTTTGTGAGCTGTCGCAGCCAAGTGACAAAGCCTCAGCAGCTGTCAGAAATAACCCAAAGACTTCCTGGTATTTACCATTTTAAAAATACCTCCATTGTCTGCTCTTTGCAGCAAAAAGTCACTGCAGGGGTCCATTGAGTTTACTGATATAATCTTTTTTATATATATATATATCTTTTGACAAATCTGCATGCTGATATGAAACAACCTCAGGAATACTTTGCTTTTCGGTGGGGACACACTGACAGTTTAAGTTCACTCATTTTAACCAAAAAGATTCCCATACCTGCTACACTCGCGTCATCCACCAAAATGATTTCTTTGAGAAACTTGGCCGGAGAGGTGTGGAGCACGCTGTACACCGTCCTGAGGAGAGTGGACCAGGCCTCATTGTGGAACACTATGATGACACTGGTGGTAGGCAGAGGAGGGCAGCGGCGAAACCTTCTTTCCACACACCTGGTACAGAAGTTGGACACATGATTAGCATCAAGTCAGTGGATCTCACAATCACAAAACAATAACTAAGCATCTTGTTCTTTTCAGTGAAGTCTTTGCAGAGTTCTTAAACTGTAAACATAATGAGGCACTCCTTGGATCCTGTTGTGAGCCGAAGTTGAAAGGGAGTAGAAGTCTGTGTGTTGAAGGTGGAGACGAGGAGTGCGCTCCGGGCAGCTATACATGTTTTATATTACAGAATTGTAGCGATCTGGGCGGTCCTCATCCTTAGCTCAGGAAGTGTCAGGGTCAGTATAGGTCTATGCTTTTTACGTTTGCGTATTTTAATACATTTCACACTAAAAACATATGTATGACTTGCACGACTAAGGAGTTAGCCTATATGTTTGCAGTGAAGTGGAAAATATTAAATCACAATCCATGTAAATAATTGACCAGCCTCTTCATGACCTCATGAAGCGTTATCGGCCCAGCTGTGACCAAACCAGCAGTTCTGTTAGACACTGAATACCCGTAACACATTTAAGACTTACTCTGGCGGTCTAGTGTCCTCTCCGAGGCTTCGGCTGAGTGAGATCTGGTCACTGGCAAACTGGTTAAAACAGTGCCTCGTCATACCCTCCTCCTTCTCCTTTTCATCCTGAGGGGTCATGTTGTCTTTCTGAAATGCTTTCCCATCCGCCCCTGGAGCATTTGTGTCCTGCGGCGGCCTTTCCAAGTGTGGTTTGAGCTCAGACAGAGTGTAGAAGCCAGTGGGACAGTTGGAATTCTCTGTTGGCTGCTCGTGAATTGGGGGAGGCTGAGGAGCTCCAATCTGGAAGCCTATATTGTGCACGGCGTCTCTGACCATAACCATCATCTTGTCCCCTTTGTCCACAAGATCCTGAAACCAGGGATCCCCCGAAGGTGAAGAGGCAACGTCCTTTTGGAGAACAACTAAAGCCACCATGAAGAGCGTCCCACCGAGCACAACCAGTTTTAGGGGGGACATACGGCGCCGCAGAAACAGCCGCATGTTTCAGCGTCTTCAGCCTCTTGCCACACTTTAAGTCTTTGGGTGAACAAAAGGCCGAGAAAAAAAAAGAATTCAACAGCTTTGATCTTAGACGTACATCTTGTATGGAGTGAATCACCACCCAGTTGACTCTACAAAAGAAAACATGCGAAGATTTAGAAAAATGCGGTGAACCAGTTTCCTTAGTCAAGCTGCAATTAGCCTTATCCAGTGACACTCCTTCTCTGTCTACCTGAGGAAAAGTGTCCCAAGAGCCAGGTGGGGTGAGCAAGCAGGATCAGAGCGAGAGAGCGACACCCAGAGACAGAGAGAGACAGAGAGAGAGAGAGAGAGAGAGAGAGAGAGAGAGAGAGAGACAGAGAGAGAGACAGAGAGAGAGACAGAGAGAGAGAGAGAGGGAGAGAAAAAGAAAGAGATGGAGAGAGAGAGAGAGAGGGAGGGAGACAGGCAGAGAGAGAGAGAGCGCACAAACACCACGCCTCTTCGTAAACACCTGACTTCCCTGGCCCCTGCAGCTACACTCCTCCAGGACCCCACGTGGCAGCAGATGGCAATACTGGTTAATAAGTCACGCACACGTCTCCACCGATACCTTCTACAAAGGCGGAGGCCATGCCCCCATCATCTGCCGTCACGGAGGAGACCGAGGCGAAGCGAGACCGTAGCACTCAACTTTGGCACAATCTAGAGGCCGTTTCCTAAAATGTCAAACAGGATATCAACACAAAGCAAGGACATCAGACGTGTCCTTAGTGATCAGAGTTGGTGAGACTCACTTTTACTTAGTCATTATTAATTTACTCAAGTCCAGGCTCCTTCATTATTGATTCAAGAGGGTGACACTCGTAAGGGACAACCAGTTTGTCCGCTTTGTTGCCACAAAACAAACAACTACTTGGCCAATTTATCCAGCCTATCCAAAAAGCCTGTACGCACGACGATAACTAGGGTCTAATAACAACTGCATTCATTAATTTTAAGACCATCATTATCCGGCGCGGGAACATACATTAACTCTGCCATGAAGGAAAGTCAACAAGCCACTGACTTGAAACGAAACGAAAGAGGAAGGATGGCTTTGCAAACGTAGCGCAAATCTGAATAAGCGCCGTAAAACAACTGTAACTTTCTGAGTTGCTCAAATGACTCCAGCGCGCTGTTCTTCGGAGACACTTGTTGAGCGTCTCTTCCATCTGCTTTACTCACCTGGACCGACTCGAGACGTCACCGGTCCCGTCCGACTGTGCGCGCGCGCTCTTGACGGGTCGAAACCTCGCCACTTGCCCGCCTCACCCCCTTCTGTTCAGTCGGTGTGCATGGCGAGCTGGATGGAGCAGGGCTGATCCTCTCCGTCTCTTCCTTCTACAGAGAACAGGTGCCATTTGTTGAAATGATTAGCTAAAGTGAGACCTCTTCTGGCCGAAAGAGCGCACACGGAGACGGAGGTGGCGCGTGGTTTGGTTCGTCCAATAGCCCACCGCCGCTATTCAACTGTTTGGACTGAACCACACACTTACGTCGCAATGTTGGGAACCGTACCAGAACTGATGGAGAGGCATGTATCCGCAAATGAATCACTTGTGTTCCTGTGGGACAAACATTGCGTTGCACATCCTCAGTTTCAAGTAGCCATTGTTCTCTAGTGACGCGCCATAATAAACATTAGAACCACATGTGTGATCCAGTAGATGGAGCATGTCACCGTGCAGGCGCCCACCGGTGTTACATTATTGCCTTTTCACCAGGGATTAGCAGAAATGATGCTGTTTAATTAATGATCTACATAGAGGGCTGCGAGTGAACAACACAGCATTACCTCCTCAAAAATACATTATTCATACGACAGAAATTAAGTACTCTCTCCAGTGTCACCCTCCTGTAACTGTACCCAGGTTTATTGAGGGAAGAAGTAGGTGCGTCTCAGGTTACTGTGACTGTCACGCTCTGAAATCTTGATTGTATTCTGTTGACTGAAGGGAGAGCCTAACCCTAATGAAAAAACATTATAGCTGCAAAGAATGACATGGGAGCTACCAATCGTGTTTAAAGAGCTAAGTGAAAGCATTTTGATATTTGGTGTCAGTGGTGGAAAACAGAAAAGTAAAAGTACTGTATTCATATATTGGTCATTATTTACCTCATCAGATTTGAGAACAGGTGTCTGTACTTTATACTCCACTACGTGTTGAAAGTGAAATGAACATGTACAAATACTTTTTATTAGCATTCTTGTGTGAAAGTGCAACACAAAACGGAAACCATTGTGAAGTGAAAGGAAAATTATACCTGATTAAAAAAATTAAAACAGAAACGTGCATTGTTCAAAAGTATTTCATCCCCCTGGGTCAATACTTTATAGAGCCACCTTTCTTCAATTACAACTGCAAGTCTTTTGGTGCATGTGTCTACCAGCTTTTCTCACCTACAGTCTGACATTTTTGCCCATTCTTCTTTGTAAAACAGCTCAAATTCAGTAAGATTTGATGGTATGAGAACAGCCGTTTTCAGATCTTGCCACAGATTCTCGCGGATTTAGGTCTAGACTTTGACTGGGCCATTCTAACACATGAATATGTGACAGGCCTCTACTCTGGCAATGTTCAAGTCTAAGCTAAAAACTGTGCATATGACTGAAATGATTTTCTCTGCACTCTTCTTTTATGTCTTAAACTATTTAACGGATGGCCTGAAAATGGCACCTTTACATTTCTTTAAATTAAAAGGTCTTTCTTTAGAGAAATTCTTTACAATTCTAAAACTACTATTTAGATATAATTACAAAAATGTAAAAAATTCCGCACAACAAATAGCTCATGTCAAAATTGTTAAATTGAATGAATTGAAATGAAGGTTTTGTGATTTCTGTCATGTCTTTGTGATTTTAATGCATTTTTTCCCTGTTGTGTGAAGCACTTTGAATTACCTTGTGAATTGTGCTCTACAAATACATTTGCCTTGCCTTGCCTTTAGTTTTAAACCATTACACTGTAGCTCTGCTTTTATGTTTAGTGTCATTGGGGCAGAAGTTCACCTTCCAGCAGGACAGCTTCAAGTTTTTTGACTTGAAACTGGTTTTCTTCAAAGAGGGCCCTGTATTTGGCTCCATCCATCTTCCCATCAGCTCTGCGCATCTTCCCTGTCCCTGCTGAAGAAAAGCAGCTCCACAGCATGATGTTGCCACCTCCATGTTTGACGGTGGGGATGGTGTGTTTAGAGTCATGGGCCATGTTCATTTTCCTCCACACAGAGCATTTTGCTTTTAGGCCAAAACATTAAGTTTTGGTCTGATCAGACTAGAGCACCTTCTTCCCCATGTTTGCTGTGTCCCCCACATGGCTTCTGACAGACTACAAAAAGGACTCCTCATGGCTGCTTTTCAACTATGGCTTCTTCTTGCCGCTCTTCCATAAAGGTCAGATTAGTGTAGTGTACAGAATCCCCCTCTACCTGAGCTATGGATCTCTGCAGTTCCTCTAGAGTTACCATTGACCACTTGGCTGCATCTGATCAGAGCTCTCCTTGTTCGGGCTGTAAATTGTGGTAGATTGGCCACGTCTTGGTAGGTTTGTAGTTATAGCCATACTCCGACACTTCCAGAAGATGGATTGAACAGTGCTCCGTGAGATGTTCAAAGTTAAGGAAATCTTAACCCAACCCTGCTTCAAACTTCTCCAATACTTAATCCCTGTCTGATGTGTTCCTTGGACTTAATGCTGTTGTTTGCTCCCCAACCTTCCCTTTACAAACTTCTGTGGCCTTCACAGCTGCATTTATACTGAGATTAGATTATTAAATCATTAGGTCAACATTTAATCTTTCAGCAATCATCAGGCAACTTCTGATAACAATTGGTGGCACTCGGGGAAAAGAGGCCGACTACTTTTGCATGCTGCACTTTTCAGTTTTGCATTTATTTATTTAAATCTGGAAACCATTTAAAATTTTCCTCTTGTTTTGCTTTCACAAAAATTTCAATAAAATGTATTTTAGTTTGTGGTTGTGACGTGACAAAATGTGGTAAAGTTCCAGGAGTGCAAAGCACTGTGTATTAATAACATGTTTAGAAAAAAAAAGAAAATCTATTAAATTGCTTCTATTGGCTCTAAATTAGCACTATTCTAGATCACTACATTTTACTCTTTAGTTTAGTTTGATCTCAAAATCTGTGTGAAATACTATACGTCATCAGTACTTTTTGCTCTTGTATCTGTAGCCTACTTTTTGACCACTTCCTCCGCCACCGTTTAGTGTTTACATACCAACTATTAATATTTTTAGTCTGGCAGAAGTGGGATACCACCAGAACAATGACAAACAAACCAAACAAGACAATGTAATAAATACATATTGTTAAACTAGAACTACCACGCTTGACATGACTTAAGATAAAATTATTATTGCAATTCATATGTATGTCAATTTATAATATAAGAGTTATATTTAACAAAAACTCCCAAAGCAACAATTAAAAACAGCCATTTATTGTTGAGAGGAAAATAATTCAACCAATCATTGCACTACTCCTTAAGACTGTTGATTTAAAAGAAAATGCAACAGTGATTTATTGACCTGACGAGTCCAGGACACAGAGGAACTAGCAAAAGAAACGAGACTTCTTTAGCCAATAAGGCAACTGTTTAGGCTCAGGTAGAAAACAACTGAAAATATAAAGCCTTCTACAACATAAAATCACTTCAACATAAATTGTTTTGCTCATCTATCTGTACCAAAGGCAATTATAAGAGTGGTTCTCTTCAGTAGTAGCTTCTTAGTGGACAAATACATTCAAATAGTGATTGTTTAGCTTGGGGAAGTGAGGGAGGGGGACTCGCCTCCAAGTGCCCAATGTAACTAGCTTTTGACAAATACTGTTGTTGGAAGTGGTTATTTTTGTCCATAAAATAATACATGGACTCGAACTGCATATTCTGAAAGGCAATACTTGTGAACAAAACAATATTTTTTTTCCATACAATCAACACTGAAGCCACACAGATACTGTCCTAAAGAAAAAAAAAAAACAGGTTTCTTCATCAATTGGAAGGAAATCACAGTAAGTTTCAACAGGTGTAATAATTATTCTCAAATGCTCTTAATAAATCAATTTTAACTTTGAAAAATAATATAAAACATGCCTTGTGGCAACTGTTTTGGCAACAAAAAGTGTTTTTTTCTTACAGTAAAAACCTCACAGTGAACAGTGAAGTACAGTATGCCCCTTATCAGATACATGTGCTCGCATTCATACACCACTCGTTCATCTAAAACGCTTCATTACCTCCTCATTGTACCATGATACAACTTGTTTTCTTTCCTTCAATTTCCAATAAATCAAACGTACATTTTGGCGCACCATCAACATCGTCATGTGTGTGTCCACAGTGTCAAGGAAGAGACAAAGAAGGCCCTGATAGGAAAATGAAACTTTTCTTAGTTATTATTTTGTATATTTGTAATGATATAATGTTTTTGAGTGCTACTTCCTGTCTCTGGGCGCAACTGAGATACTTTTTCCGTGGTCTTTTGCAGTTAAAAGAGGAATAAATTACATCATATTTATGGTACTTCTCATATCAAATGTTTGTTCTTTGGTCATATTCATCCTTCATGTGTATCCGTTTGCATATTTTCTTTAAAGTAGTGTACAGTATATTCACAAAAAAATCCATCCATGAAAATAAATAAAAACTCTGGATGAAATTGTTGTACTATTGCTCATAAAAGCATAGCCACTTCCGTCCTAAGGCAACTGGGCTTTTGTGATCTCTTTTCAAGCAGCTTGAAGGGAAAGTCTTCACTCATAAAACCACTTCCTAAATCTTCTCCTCCTGCCAGACAAGGGTAATTTCCGGCGGCCATCTTGTGTCTCCGCCATATCCGTGCCATCCTTCACTGTTCAATGCCAATTGGACCACTCTTCTTAGGAGTCTCTGTCCTCTCAGTGCAGTAGAGGGGTTTGCAGTGTCTGTAGTGCTCTGGTCCGCTGTCGTTAACTACCTTGGGGGCCGCTGGTGAGGAAGTAAGTGGTCATCTCGCCCTTCCCCTTGACTTTGACCAGTCCGCGACAGTCCAGCTTGTATCCGTGACTGGAAAGCACATGGTACAAGTCCGTCGTCACCTGAGACGGGAATAAGAGACATAGGAAACTTTGTTAGTCACACTGTACTAAGTGTTACTCATAAGGCAATAGTTTTATGCTATAGGGGCCCTGTGAAACCAGATGTTTCTATTTAAATACTTCATTTTCAACTTGTGTATTCATGAACCATTTTAAAGACAAGATGAGGAATAAAATAGCCATTTTATAATGAGTTTAATAGAAATCCAATTGACTGTAATTTGATTAAATTATACAGTTTATACAAAGATTAATTCCAATTAAATAATGTGAGACTTCTTTTTGAATTAAGTCTCTGACATGCAATTGACGTCTTTCTGTGTTCTCTCTTTGCAGTTCAATGTGACACTCAACAGGTGGCAGCATTGCTCTGATTGTACCTTTTCCAGAGGGAGCAATATTCGTTCGAAAACCTCATCAAAACCCAATGAGATTAACCAGCCAGCCTCAAAATGGAAGTAATCTTACATTTTCCCACTCAAATACAAGAACAAATGTTATTAATTCCAAGAAACCGCTTATTTTTTTTTATATTTATATTTACTACAAACTATGCCTTCTGCTGAAATGTGACTTTCATTTTATTGGTTTATTGTTTGCAGATGGAATTCCAAGGTATAATTGTAACTGATACTAATAATAGTGTAATTTTCAACAAGGATATACAGCAGCAGCAATCTGCAGGGAGTATCAAAATGGTAGTATCAAAAACGCAGAAGGCAATGTGGAACAGATGTGGTCATGCATATATATATTTACTACAACTAATTCTCTGCTGCCATGACTTCTGGCTACAGCAACAGACTTTAAAAATAAATTAGAATAATTTTTGCAATAATTGGTATTCATTTCATATAGCGCGGCTCGTGGCGTTTTGTGAAAAGAAAAACATTCTCACCTGGATATAATCTGGTACTCCTGTGCTGTCCATACGACTGGCCACATTCACCGTGTTTCCCCAGATGTCGTACTGAGGCTTCCTGGCCCCAATCACTCCTGCAACCACTGGCCCCATGTTCAAACCTAAGAGATTATTATCGATATACAATGTTTATATGTAATTGAAACACAATCTCGCACGCAGTAAAATAATAAAATACAGTATTTTATATGATCTCATAACCAAAGCAGAGTATAATTACTATGAAAGTTAAAGTCGGTAACTATATATTAGGCCTGAAAAATCCAACTGCAAGTATTAGACTGCAAGATTTGATTTGTAATTTATGTTTAAAAAGTAGTATTCTATTCAGAATATCCCATACATTTCAACAAAAGGGAAAAGATTTTTTTTTATACGATTGTAAAAGAAAAGAAACCTTTGTATTTGTATACAGTAAGTTTGTGGAAGTCCAATTTAAGGTACATGATTTTTTTCAAAAAAAACATACTATTATCTAAAAAAAAAAATACTTCTCAGACTTACCAATCTTCATTTGGAAGTTGTTGAAGGAGTGTTCGTTGATGTACTTCATCTGCTCCCTCAGCCTCATAGCGTAGTCGGCCAGTGCCAGGATGTGGGACCGACCCTCTCTGTCGTAAGTGAAGTCGTTGAGGCCAGAGGCTACCATGTACGTGGAGCCTATGGTCTTAATCTTCTCCAGTTGACGAAAACGATCCTCACTGATGATCTATAACAAGAGGGGATTAGATATGAAGAATATGGGAGCGGGGCTTGTCAACATATTTATGACAAAATTTAGCATACACTTTAAAACATGTACTCGACAATATATGAGGATTACAATACTGTATTTTGTCTACATTTCAGACACATGAAGAATGACATTTAAGTGTCCACCTGAGCCAGTAACTATGGGCCTTGAACAGGGCACCAAACAGAGGTCAGTTCCTCGTCAGACACTGCCACAAACAATTCCTATCAGATCAGTTCACAAGTGGCATTGTACAGAGACTGGTTACAGTGGTTCCCAACCTTTTTCTCACAGCTATCTCTATTTTACACATGAATACATTGGCAACGCAAACACCCTTCCCCTACCTGAGAAGCTACTGTCCTATGTTATTGTTTTCTGGTTAATAAAAGATGTTAAAGAACAGTATGATTATAAAATACTTTATAGGAGCATTTAACAATCAATCACTTCATTAACATTCACACAATCTAGTTTTGACCACTTTTCTAAGAAACTCTGCGGACTCCCTCAGAATCTTACTACAGGTTGGGAATGACTGCCCCATTATACTATGAAATACTTCCAGACAGAAAGACATGCAGAAAGATAGGCAGTAATAAGGGAGGACTACAGAAGAGACACTCACCTCGTCAAAGTCGGCGATGATCTCGTTGAGCAGACGTAGACACTCCACTCCCTCATTGTTTGCCTCCAGCTCCACGTAAAACTCAGAGAAGTTACTGATGGAGGCAAACATAACGGCTACGCACTCACAGGACTGATAGTACAGCTCGTCATTGCGCCTCTCTCGGGCCAAAAAATGGGCAGCTACATCTTTGGGCAGGATGTTATGGAGCAGACGTCTGTTATAGGCCTGCAGCTCCTCCATCTCCTCCTTCTCCTCAGTAGCCTAAAGAGAAACAAAACACATTTCTCAGTCACACAATGGAAGAGAAGTCCAAACTCTATGAACAATTAGCAGTGTTTGACCTGAACCACAGAGTACAACAATGACTTCACAAACCTGCAGTTTCCAGAGGAAATCAAGGCGTGCGGTGGACTCCACCTGCTGGCCGTGTAGGTACAGCGCCAGGACAAACACAGTGAGGATCACAGGGGTCATGACCTTCAGGGGAACTTTGTCCACACTGTCCAGGCTGAAAAAGAAGAAAGACTGCGATAACTTTTCTGTACCTCTTATAGTTAAACCATTACTTAAAATAAAAAGAAAGTTTTGCCTCTGACTTCAATGCAAATAGCTCCCTCTATACGATACCTTATTCTGCACTATCTTTTAAGTCACTGTTCTGCCATTATCATTTAACTAATTTAAAAGTTTCAACTTTTGCTATATTCAACACCTTTCAATAAAACTAACTTTCCAACACTCATCTCTGAAAAACACCTTTCTTCCACATGTTTCTTCCTCACAGCGGACACTGGCTTAACTGATCGTTTGAGCAGATAAAGAAAAAGAAACCAGCTGGTGTTAAACTGCACAGGTCATAGATCAGGGGTGTCCAAACTTTTTTCACAGAGGGCCGCATTTTGAAACTTATACGGAGCAGAGGGCCACAGACAACCAGACAATGAAGACAATTGTTGGAAATCATTCGAAATTTTGCATTGGACATAGTTTTGATGAGGCTCGACACCTTTAATAAGACTTGGAACATTAATATTATGTTGGTATAACATAAAAATGCTTGAAATTTTTTTTTTTTTTTTTTTACAGTATAAAGTACTACTTTTTGTTGTTTGGACCAACTTAGCAGGAAGCCAACAAAAATTGGTCTGAAGGCCGCATTTGGCCCCCGGGCCGTAGTTTGGACATGCCTGTCATAGATGATCTTCAGCTCTCAGGGTATAATTGGTAAGCAATTGTCCCCAGTTTAACTGACTGGCTGAGCTGGGAAACAAACTTGAAACCAACAGTTCCAACAAAGGGTCAAAGGGTCTTGACTTGAGCATTCTGAAATTGAAACTGTGTGCCATCTAGTTTAAAAGTTTATTTTAAAAACATAAATTTTATTAGAGCCTAGTGATAAAATACTTACCACTGTTCTGTTGTTTCATTGAAACTAGGTCTGAGGAAGCAAGAAAAGTGGAATGAGATTAAAATACACTAGTGGTAAACAAGGTAATGCGTAATAAAAGCATATTATTATAATATAATATATATATATATATATATATTATGCATTTTATATATATATATATATGCATTTCTATATATACATATATATGCAGGCATATATATATACACATACATATATACACATATACATACACACACACATATATACTAACAAACACACTATATATATATATATACACACACACAAATATGTATATACACACATATATACTATATATAATACACTAGTGGTAAACAGGTAAACAGGAAATACGTAATACATATATATATAATATATATATGCATTTATATATTATATATAATATATATATATCTATATAGTTTAAAAGTATCACTATCTCTATATCTCTCTCTCTCTATATATATAATATATATAATTCTTATATAATATATAAATTATATAATATACATAATTATTATATATATTATATTATATTATAATATATATATATTATATATGTCTATATAGTTTAAAAGTGTATCACTATATCTCTCTCTATATATATCTATATATATATATATATATATATATATATATCCTATATATCTATATAAAAATAAACAAAATTACACAATCTTAAATGTTTGTGGGAGACTTACAGGGTGATTGCGCTGACAAGCAGATCTGCGTTGTCAAACAGAGCCACCTGAGGCCACTCCACCAGCAGCAAGAAAGAGAACTGCACGAAGAGCATCAGGGCCAGCTTCCCGATGCTGCTGATGTGGAGGAACACAGAGCAGGCCAGCAGGGTCAGCAGCACACTGTAGTTGAAATACTGCGGCACAGAGAGAGAGGACAGAGTGAGGAGGATGCTCAAACATATCTCTGCTGTACAACAAAAATTACCATTCAAAACACTGGAGTCAAGATCCTTATAGAAATCCAAAAAAATTATAAGTACAAGCACTAAAGGTTGCTGATCACAAAAAAAATTTAATATTAAAAAAGGTCAGATTTTAACACCTGCAACATTGTAATAAAATCACAAATATAATTTGACTTTTTTGTTTACAAACATTTAAGCCTCATTTTGCCTAAAGCAAATTGTTGTTCATTTTCTGAAGGAATATAATTTAAAATATAACTTTTAAATAAAGTATTATAATGTATGTTGAATGTGAATGAAAGAAAAGTTAATTTAGATGGCTCCAGCCATTTCACTTTGGTCACTGTCTGATGCACCCATTGGTGACATATACCATTGCAGTGAACCGGCTCACAAGAGCAAGCAGTGAAATATTTTGATGCTGACCTCTGGGAAATGGCAGGGCATGGTCTGACTGGAACACAAAGTCAGGCCGTCGTCAGCCATGGTGCTCAGGTTGTGCAGCAGACACAGATTCACTGAAGTGTTCAGCTCTTTGGCCACACAGTCTCTAAGACCTTCCCGGCTGCATGTGAACTGGAGACAGGAAGACAGGGAAGGTTAAAAGTCTAAGAACAATATGGAGCCGAAGTCACATCCCAACAGTTGGCAGAGGGAAAATTGCTCAAATCCATCACGGTCACCCCAACCTCTTGATTAACAGCAGCACCTTCAGTCAGTACTGATGCACCAAAGAGAAAGCCTGAGTGCTTTATTTCTGCTGCTTCTTGACTAATGCACAGTCATTGTGAAACTTACATTCACATATGTTAATACTGTAAAATCATGTTGTCTCTGGAGACTTATGCTTGTATAGGCTGTTGATAGGCATTAAAGAAAAATCTAAATAAACAATTGACTGTGTTTAGTTAAATGTTGTCCAACCAATACCAATATATTACTGTATGTCCCTCTGCTGAAGTAATATTTTTTATTTATGATGGTCCATCTGATAAGTCCATTAACCTGTGCCTGCCTTCCATTAGCACAATATAGCATCTGATAATAGGGTACAATTTATTCAACCATAACGAAAAATCCAATCTGTTATGGTTTCCACAGATGCCCATGGTATAATATGGTGGTACATTTATGACATTGAAATACTATCAGTTAAAGTGTAGCACAGAAGCTGTTTGTATGAGGGCTTAAACACTCAGGATTAGGAGAGGCAGGTGCAGAACAGAGCATGTGAGTCGGCGTGTAATCCTTAAGAAATTCAAACACGGTCGATTGGTGAAGTGTGTGGAGCAAAGCGAACCATAGACTAGCGAGAAATTTAGACCAGTCACCCACAGCAAACCGTGATAGGCTAAAAAATAAAAAGGCAAGTGACACAAGTCTCTGTTTACGGGAAAACATTACACACTGTGCATAAATCGGGCTTCTCAACATCAGTGCAAAATGTACGACTTTGTATTTTCTTACCCTATTACCATCGACATGGCTGGTCACACTACCATCATCTTTAATGTTTGTAAATAAGATCACCCCATCTGTCTCACTCATGAGCAATTACAGCTCAGTTTTTAAATATAGAGTCCCCTCAAGCCAATGCTCTAATTTTACACATGCCACGATGATGCTGGATTTTATGATGTGTACTTTGAAGTAGCAGGGAAACACGTAGGAATAGATGCAGTATATAACTCCAGGTTAAAGCAAGGACTGAGTTTAGATTAAATCACCTACGTACAATGAAGAATGTTGGCCTTGGCTCTTACCATGTTAGCAAAAGATGAGATGAAGAGCAGGAGAATTGTGAAGACGCCGACCAAAGTACTGTGTGCACGAGACTGGACTATTTTCCTGGTCAGAGTCTGCAAGGCAGCTGGGAAAAGCTAGAATATAAAAAAAGGGAAAGATCAGATCAATCTCAAAGGATAAGTGATAATTACTCGTTATAATAATGTTTTCTTACTTTAATACAAGAGTAAATGGCACAAATAAAGAGGATGTTGACAAGCATAATGAAGACGCTGATGTAAAGACCAACTATAAGAGGAGTTCTGTGAAGAGAAGGACAAGACAGCCTCATTATGATGTATCACTCTCATTAACTTACTGTAAACTAATAAAAACAACATTTCCCGTTCACTATTCAGCACAGTGCTAACCGGGAAATGGTATGTATATAAGGAAAATAACCTACCTTTGAAAAACAGTCATCTGAATGAAGCAAATGAAACAGAAAACAAAAAGAATGCAGGCCACGTATCCTCCAAAACGATCGTCCACTTTTTTGGAGTACTGTAATTATATAAATAAAGACACAATAACATTTAACATTTGGCAATGCCGTTTTGTGGATGAATTGCATTACTACAAACCTTTTTTTCTAAATCTGGAGTCTGAAATGTAAGGAAAAACTTTTTGACGTGGTCTTTCCGGAGCTGGTCGATGCTGCGTGCGTCAATGGCCCGGCCCAGAAACTCATCCACCTCGTCCTCAGGGTTCAGTGCTTCTTGAGCACAGCGACTAGAGGTGCACGAAACATGAGGTCACTATGGGGTTTTATACATGCAGGAGATGGCCAGTGTTGTGACAGCAAGTGCATGACTCAGAGCTAATATGTTATTTGGAAAGAGTTGGATGTGACTTTGCAAAATCAACAAGTTGGATGGTTACACGGACAAACTGCAGATTGGTTGCTAGGGTTGAAAAGCTTTGGCTGGGTGACATGTGTGGGGATTACAATGGCAATGTTTTTTTGAAAAATTTATTTTAATGAAGATTACGTTTTCAGAACAGTTGATACAATTCCAGGCGCAAACACACTGTAATATGAACTGCGTAATGAATACAAGAATTAACTGCAATTCAGAAAAAGTTTGTATAAATCTAAACAATAAGGTTTGCAGGTTTTGTAGACAATCATATGTCATGGACACCGGTGGTGCATTTAGTTGTTATTTTACCAAATTGCAATTCCAATTGCAGCCATTCCAATTTTGATATAGACATGATTGCGTAACAAACATTCTATTTGCTAATAACACAAGCATTGTAATAACTAAAACTGGAGCCGTTATACTCACTTGTCTTTGCTGGAGGCTTCATCGATGCCCTGCGAAAGACACAGACGTCAGTCAGAATAGGAACCTTTTAAGCATACTGAGTCTATAGTACCATGAAAATAGACTTCTATTATAGACTATAGGAAAATATCATGGAGCAACAGGACAACTGAAAAATAGACAAGGACTCAGACATCTGCTCAGTTAATCCCTGCGAGCTAGACTGATGTTTTAATTAATGCTTGAAGGCTTCAAATTACACCCACATCGCCCCCTGGGCTCAAACCCTTCTGAGAAGGACAAAATGACATTAAGAGTATGTTAAGAATGCAGGGAAGAGGAGTAAATGAGACTTATGCTTCACAGAGACACCGGAAGAGAGGGAAAGACGGTGGACCTCCAGCTGAAGCCTCATCAGATTAAAGAGAGCAATAATGAGGCACCAAGAATCCAGGAATCCAAGGGAGCTCAGCTGTGCACTAGCTCCCATTTGTTTAACAGATTATATCAATCCAATTTCTTAGTTCTGATTCATAACTATATTAAAATCTGCTGGCACAATAGTCATATTTCCACAATGGTTCTTGTTTAGTAGCAAAATAGTCCATGTTTTATTGGAGTTTAAAGATTGAGAGAGATTAAAGCAATAGACAGGAAAACAATATCATTAAAATTGAACAGAACCACTATAAACAAATTCAGTAGAACTACAATGATTACTCTGCAGATATTTTTGCTTTTCCCCAAAATAACAGATTAATTAAATGAGTGGCCTGTAGAACCAGTAACTAAGTAATAATATATACCATATCTTATCTAGTTTTCTTAAAACTTTTATTTTTCAGTGAAATGGAAAATGTCCTTATTTGTGTGTTGTTCTAGTGAGTCGGTGCCGAGTGTGTGTGGCTCACCATCTGCCGCAAGACTTTGGAGCCCTTGTTTCTGGAGTATCTGTCCTGACCCCAGTGTGAAATGGGTCCATCCGCTGAGTTCGCCCGTGCCCTCTGCATCTTGGCCATCATAGCTTTCTCCTCTTTCTGCAACGACACCAGCAGGACGGCCTTTAGAGCAGATGCTATGACAAACAAGGTCTTTTGTGTCAGCTCATAATCCATTATACTGTTTGTGTGAAATATGGCACCGCTGTGAAATTCTATAGAGGTCAAGGAGATGTGCGTATGTGCGACTAACCCTTTTCTGGCTACAGCCCAGCACCAAGAATGTTTCGATGTTGTGCTCCTTCAGGTAAGCGTTCCTCTCACCCCCGTGTCCCGGCTCAACCTCATAATCCCCGTTTAGATACTGCAGAGTGGCTTTGGTGATGTGAATACGCCTAAACACAAACATAGTTAAATCATACATGAGAAGAGGCTATTACAAATGAGCTAGTAGCTGGTGGATTTTGGGACACCTACCCAGCTTTACCCCCTGCCTCCATCTGGTTAGCAAGAGTCACATCATTGGACCAGACGTCAAACTGCCACTTGCGAAGGCCCAGCACCCCACAGTGAACTCGCCCACTGTGAATGCCCACCCGCATGTTCACGTTAACTCCCGTCACCTCTCGCACCAACCTGCCGAGAAACAATATAACAGATGATGAGGATAACTTTTTGCATTGACCTTCAGTTATTCAAGTACTCAGTTGAGCAATGAGGCTTTACAGAATGTCCATGTGAACTACAATATTTTGAGGTTAGAATAAAAAAAATCCCAAAAGAAGTTCATGAATAAATAGATATGTATATGGAATTGGAAACCAGAAAAACGGTTGGTCTATCCTGAGGCAACTATGTTACTATGTTATGAATTGTGTGAGTTGTGATCCATCAAAGCTGGTTCAGGACAAAGAATGAGACTATATGCAGGGGATACAATAAACGTTTTTGAACATACGAAATAGCTTCAATCATGTCGACTCCCATCTCGACACAGCAGTGGGCGTGGTCAGCACGGGGCTCAGGCAGCCCTGACACACAGTAGTAACAGTCTCCCAGGATTTTAATCCGCAAGCAGTGGTTTTCCTGCACAGCAAAGACAAGTACATAAGTGGCTTCATAATGCATAATTCAGATGAATCATCATATGGTCTCATTTGTTACACAATGCTTAAGTAATCTCTCCCTATGCATCCAGTGGACTTGTCATTTACAGTCAGGTTACATAAGAGACACTGTTCAAAGTTCTCCAGTAAAAACAGTTGCAGCAGGTTCCTCACCGAGGCCAGTTTGTCAAAGCGTGCAAACAGTTCATTCAGCGTCATAACCAGCTCCTGTGCCGTGCACTGCGACGCCAGACTGGTGAACCCCTCAATGTCAGCAAAAAGTATACTGCAAAAAATAAAGCAGAAGGAACAGGCAGAGGAAAATAAGTTTTATATTAATAATAACGACAAGAGTCATGAGTCAATGAGCACATTCTAGTACCTCTTTAGGGCCTACTATACAGTGGTCAGTTACTTTAAGGGGAACAGAGGGTCACATATTTGTCCTGCTCTGGCTCTTATCACTGTCCAAAGTAGGTCATCTCGTCCTGTTCACTCTTTGATGGACAGCAGCCCTTGTCCCCATGTCAGCATGCCTTACATTGCTTACTTTTGAAAGTAAAAAATGGCGGTAATCAACAACAGCTCTAATATAGAGTTCCACTACAGGGCAACAGATGGCACTGTTGGTCCCAAAAGATACTTCACGACTGAGCGAGCATCCTCTTTGGCCTTTAATGACAATGCTCCAGAGTCAGAGTGCATTTCCCCTTCTTTCCAAGCTTCTATACGAATACATTTGCTCACAAGATTTATGGAAAAGCAACAATATGGACATGTACAAAAGAAATTCCCCAAGAAGAAGTTCTCGTAATTAAAATTAGCCCCAGAGCATAAACTCTGACGATGTAATCTAACCTCCATCAGCTTCATAAATATCTTATACGCGTTTGTTGTCCGGGGCAGGTGCACTTGGAAATGACCTGTGTCGGATGGGGGACACAGGAGGGGGACACTAATCTAGGGTTACACTTAAGTAAAGGATTGCTTCTGTAAGTATACACCTTCGTAGAGCAGAGAGAGGCTTTAACGACTTGTTCGAATTAGAGCATCACCTGCAACTATTTGGGTCACCCCTAAGAGGAGATCTTCACTGCAACCTCATTTCATCTTCAGCACATTTACGGCCCCAAGCTGGGCCCAAAAAATGGCTATTGTAAAACAGATGAAAAACAGATTCCCCATACAATTTGAGGCAGATTGCACAGTTGTGTAAAGTCAATATTTCTTTGTTAGTGTTCTTGTCAGTGTCACATGCCAGGTCTAAACTAGGTCAAACCATGGATGAATCAGTGCTGTTAACTTGTGAAACAAAGTGTGACATAGTAAATATAGCAAATACATTACTGCTTTGAGGATGTACAAAGACTAAACCTGGTCTAACCTGGGACTGAATCGGAACAAACATGAAACTAAACTACATGTCTTGGGTGTAAACGTGAGTAACTGGGACACAGAGAAAAAGTGAAACACAATGTAAAGAAACCTGCGTGTAAAGCTCTTGTGTTAAGTCAATTTCACTGCTTTGTTTTTGTCAGTGTCACATAATATAATGCACCGAGTCAGTCAAGAGATATAGGTGTAACTCAAGTCAGCCGTGTGAGCCAAGTCACCCTTCTGTGTGAATGTCTGTGTGAATGTCTGTGTGCACCATCCATACAAACATTCAGCCATGGCACTTTAGAACAGTTTTCAACAGAAGAGCTAAGCATACATACATCCTATACATTTGAGTTCATTCCTCTGTCTGGGCCCTGAATCCTATCCATTATCTGATGCTGGACCCCATTACTCTGCTTCTCGGTAAAATTACTTTCAGCTTGGAGGCATGTTTAGGGTCATTGTTCTGCTCAAAACACAATAATGGTTCGACTAAGGACAAACCAGATGGCACAGTGTGTCATCCCTAAATCATGTCAGATGATTCATGCAACAAATTCACAATAAAACGACAACATTGAAACACACAACTTTTTACAAGATTGTATATATTTTGCCTATAAAAATGTTGTCACACTACACAAAAATGTAAACACAATTTTAAGCAAAAGGCCTAATACCATTTCAGTACCAGATGATTATTAAAAGCTACTTTTTTATACAATAGAATGCATTTTTCAACAGAAAATAAGAGTCATTAATTTAACATTATGAGGTCAATTTAGGAACGGTACATCCAACTTTGCTCTATTTACGCACATTTCAGTATCGACACTTGACAAATGAGTGTCACAGTTTAAATATTACTTTCCGTATTGATTATAGGGTTGTCAAAAAATACAAATAGCTAATGCTCTATAGAATTTTAATAAATACAGTATACACTTTACAACTCAATTTTGGGTGACCTTACAGTGGTATAAGTGGCTTTCATTTCACTCACCAAAAGCACGTATTCCTATTGTGTCATTGATCATCTCCCCTAACAGCCTAGCTCAGTCTCAGTATGTGGCGTGTTGCGAGAGGAAATACATCCAGTTCAAAACTCTGTCAGACAACAACTGTAGCCTTTAAACAGGCATAAGTATTATCTTAATATCTGATTGTGGTCTAAATCAGTAGCTCTTAAATTATTTTAACACCAAGTACCTCTTAAGAAAAGATTTGCACTCCAGAGTTCCATCAAATCTACGCCAGGTCTATACAGGACCATTTCAGGGCTAAACCAGGTCTGAAACAGAACTTTTCCAGTGTGGCAAGAGTTCTAACCATGCAATTACCCAGACTAACACTAGGCAAACACTATAACTGAAGATATTTCCATGTATCACCAGAAGGAGCTTGAGAACCATTGGTCAAGATTATTACATTGACCAACAGTGTTTATGTTGTTTGATCTCGCTGCAGCAGTAATTTGCATTTGACTTTGATGTTGGAGGTGCCCTTAACAGAGGCTCATCCGTCCTACGGATCACAATTATTCATTATGTGGATTGTCAAGCAGTGTATATAGTTACAAAAATAAATTGTTGACAATATAGGTAGGCCTTTCTGCAGCAAAGGTAAAGGTTTTAACACTTTAATATTTGTGAGATAAGACAGTGCAAAATAGTTATTATAAAATGTGGCTCTGGCATGTCCACTGTTTTGCACAATGAGGTATTTCCAAACTTTCCATGCAGTATTTACCTAACATTGTCATGCTTTTGGATGTAGATCTTGTGGAACATCATATCTTCCTTCTTTGCATTGATATCCTCCTTCATCTCAACAGCAACATGCCTTGGCAGCACAGACAGTAGTAGGCGCTCCTGAGACACACAGACAGATGGGAGAAGAGGAAAATGGACAGATGAGGAGAGAAAAACACTGCCCATTCATTCATTTTCATGTGTGAATACTCAATGAGTCACTGTGCCACGCTGGCATCTGCGTGGGAACATGCGAGTCTAGCACCTAGCACAGAGAGGTGGTGCTACACAATACACTCATGAACATATTGTTGGTCTGGACACACTGACACAAACAAATTAGGGATAGGAAACACCCCTCTGCTCTTTTACATATGAATGTGGCTGCCTGGACCTCATTTGCTTGGAAGCTGCGCGAGTGGCTATTTACTATGCTGATACCTGCTGTTGGTTTTCTCTCTGTAGGTGTAGCCTGGCCTGGATGTACCCTCTGGTCTCTTGAAAGGCTTGTCTCTGGGATACCTCGGCGGGGTAGTGGGTGCAAATCCCAATCATGTTTGTGCACAGGAAGATCAGCATGTTGGCACTGATCTGAAAAACAAACATTCACATAACATGGTAAAATAAGGGAAACATTACTTGAATCTGTCCAAGTATGTGCGTGTCAAATCGTAAAGCTGGGTGAACTCTGCCTGACCTGGGTGAGGTCAATAAAACTAAATTGATAACACTCAATGTCACAGGATTTATGGCAACATTCTTCAAGCGTCTGAGGAGCCATTACAAGTGATATGGTTAGAGAGGACCAGCACAGCCTTATGGTTTACTTTGGAAAAGGGACAGTCTCTTTAACAGTAGATAAGGCTAGACTGGACACATGACTGTCGGCACAAGCAGCCTGTGTGACTCCACACTGAGAGAAGAGTTTATTTAATGTGATTCTCCAACCAACTAACAGAGAAAACGTTTGTCAACTATATTATTTTTAGTTATCCAAAGATAGCTTGAATCTCAATGTTGGGTTGAAGGGACAAATGTTAAAGTGTCATTTAAAAGCAATGTTAACGCATTCATTTACGCATAAAACATCCATTATTGTCTTGAAATACAAAAGTACTTTTGGTAAGATAAGATAACCTTAAATTGTCCCACAATGGGAAAATTTCAGTGTTGCAGCAAAGGGTACAGAAGCAGATTAGGCACAGTATAATAATAAAACCAGATAACATAGAAAAAAGAAAAAAAGAAAACTTAAAAAAACATATAACTTAGAACAAAAAATATCTTATAATCTTAATAACACTCATATTTACAGCAGTCATCTGGACAGCAATTATTGCACAGGGATGATTGACATTATGTCACAGTATTGCACAGGAGTATAACAGTATTGCACAGGATTATGAAAGCCGAATGACACGTTCAGGACGGGTGTTTGTTGTAAAGTCTGACAGCAGCAGGAAAGAAAGACCTGTAAAACCTCTCCTTCACACAGGAGATCACGCAGATCAGTCTGTCACTGAAGCTGCTCTCAAGAGCAGACAGAGTCCTGCAGGGGGTGAGACTCATGGTCCAGCATAGACGGGAGTTTAGCCAGAGCCCTTCTGTCCCCCACATCCTGCTCCGAGTCCAGAGCACAGCCCAGGACGAAGCTGGACTTCTTGATGACTCTGTCCAGCTTCTTCCTCTCCCTCTCTGTGATGCTGCTGCTCCAGGAGACCATGCCGTACAGGAGGGCTGATGCCACCATCGAGTCGTAGAAGGTCCTCAGGAGCGGCCCGGTCACTCCAAAGGACCGGAGTCTCCTCAGGAGTTAGAGTCGACTCTGGCTCTTCCTGTACAGTGCGTTTGTGTGACGAGTCCAGTCCAGTTTGTAGTTCAGATGAACACCCAGGTACTTGTACGAGTCCACTCTCTCAATGTCCCTTCCCTGGATGTCCACTGGTGAGGGGGCAGCAGAGTGGCATCTTCCTGAAGTCCACAACCATCTCCTTGGTCTTCCCTGCGTTGATGAGGAGGTGGTTCTGCTGACACCAGTCCTGCGCAAGTCCTCTGTACTCGTCCGTGATGAGTCCGATGATGGCAGAGTCATGGGAGAACTTCTGCAGGACACAGCTGTCCGTGTTGTGTCTGAGGACTGCAGTGTAGAGGGTGAAGAGAAAGGGTGCGAGGACGATGCCCTGGGGCGCCCCCACACTGCAGGTCCGAGTGTCTATTGAGAC
Source organism: Chaenogobius annularis (assembly GCA_015082035.1). NCBI lineage: Eukaryota > Metazoa > Chordata > Actinopteri > Gobiiformes > Gobiidae > Chaenogobius > Chaenogobius annularis. The sequence continues at coordinate 356,625 of BJKM01000180.1, read as the reverse complement.
ACAGTCCCGGGCTCTCACAAACTGGGGTCGGTTTTTTGTGAGGTAGTCCTGTCCAGAATCCACTCCGCAAGGTCGAAGTCCACGTCTCCAGTTTGTCCCTCAGGAGCAGCAGCTGGTATCATGGTGTTGAAGGCGCAGGAGAGATCGAAAAACAGAATCCCAATAGCGCTGCCAGGCTTCTCCAGGTGAGAGAGAGAGAGCGGGGTGCAGCAGGGAGATGCACATAAACGGCGTCCTCCAGTCCGATGCCAGGATCCGGTATGCTGAAAACTGCAGTGGGTCTAAGACATGGCTGAGCTTACGGTGGAGTGGAGGTGGTCCATGGGACCAACTGCTCCAGTGTCTTCATCAGATGGGACGTGAGAGCCACTGGCCTGAAGCTGTTGAGGTCTTTGGCGCGCGGTGTCTTGGGCACTGGTACCACACAGGAGGTCTTCCAGACCTGTGGTACCACCCATAACTCCACACAGCTCATCTGCACAGGACTTAAGGAGCCTGGGGCTGGTACTTCAATTATATGAAAAAAGTGATTCAAGTAATAGTAACAAAGACTAAAATTAGGGATTAACATTAAGCATGAACATTAAAAAACAATTGGTTAGGATGCACAGCGGAGGAAGACCTTAAAAGGGCTGAATGTAGGAACAAACTAAGACTATATAATGAACAGGTGAACCAGAGGCCCTCAGCACCAAGAGTGTACAGAGATCAAAACGTGTTTAATAATAAAGAGCCTAGCAATGTGCATCACAGTCCCTTGTGAAGAGCAGGAGGACTGATATAATATGTTCTTTGTGGAATTTAAAAACTAATATTTAACTTTGTTTTCATGATAAATAAAAGGATAAAATTAAATACTTATAAATATGGTTACAGCTAGAAAAACTTTACTTTTCTTAATTTTGAATTAAGAAATTGTGTATGGAAATAATGTTAAGTACATGAGCCTATAACCTCTTGTAAGTGGTAATTCAAATTTAAAGGATAAGCTTTTATGCATAATCAATGCGGTACTTATTAAAACATTTAATGTGATATCCTTTATGTTTTTATATTTTATTTTTAGTTACGTAGCTTAGTTAAAGGTCTGTTTCAAAGGTACAATGTAAATATGCTTATTTATATATAGGTTTAATTAAGCTGTATATTTCAAGAAAAAAAAACATGAAATGAACAGCTTTATCTGGCCAAACAGAGTAATATACAAATATGGTGGATGGTAGAGGGAAACAATGAGGGCAATAATGTAGGGTCCATGTGCAGAGCACAGAGGTATTCTGGTTATACAATGAGTCTTTTTAAGCACATAACAACATTATCTCTGGATGGAGCAAGTGAAGTTTAGACACAGTTAGCTTTACAGGGTCATTGGCCTTAAAAGCATTCCTCTGCACTGCTGTGTGTCTGTGACAGAAGGGCTACATTTGCGTGGTTTAACAAAGTGGGCAAAATGTCATCATATAATGTGGGTCTATTAATAACATCTTCTTGATTGTGGTAGTGTGAACAAATAAAACAATAACAAAAATCTCAGGAATTAATTGGAACACACAAAACTCATTCCATGAAAAATTACACAGAATAAACAACTTTCCTGCATTGCAGCAATCGTTTTTCTAAATGTTGACTTAAATATTCATAAAAAAAAAAAACATGGCATGAAACATTTTCAATTCACCATATAATACCCCATACCTCTTTATTGGGACACATTTCCTCTGATATGGGACCATAATGAAAATGGCTTAAAAACGTGTGGATTGAGTTGTTGCTGTGGACTTCCCCTCATTGCTTAAACACACAACACACTAAACGGCGCTACACACAGGCACACACTCAGCCTGGGAAAGTCACTTGACCCATGACCAGAGGACACAGTGTTTCCTCTGAAGATAATATCATCAATTATGAGAAAAAGACATGCAAACATGATAGATGTGCATGCACAAAGAGGGCCCACTTCAATCCTTTTTCATAACAACATCACAACTTAAAGACGGAGAACTGGAAGAAAACTCATCTCCACCAACAGTATTTATGAAACTATTGGTATGTTGCCAAACTAGTGTGTGTTTGTGTGTACATTTGTGTCTATGAGAAAAGCGCAGAAATACACACTGAAGAGAGACGATGACTATCTCGGAGACTGGATTCATGGCATGATTCTATTGAGCCTGCTTCTTTATCAGTTTAAAGCCTCTCATACTGGGAAAGCCTGGTAATATAACATTTGTGACAAACTCAAAGCCATAAACTGGGAAAGTAGTGGCAGTTGTGGAGGTTTACACTGTACACACACATGGGCTGGGCTCCTGTTGCCACAACAGACCATCCAGCAACCTGGACCTGAAACAAAACACTTAACACTGGTTTGCCATAGGCAAATAGTAATGCAGAGCTTATTCAATGGGCATTAAGTACGGCCATCAAATATACAGGCGCTGGAGCAATTGTGAAAATAAAACCATTCATAGTTAATAGGTTGAAAAGCAAACATGACTTTGATGTACTGGGCAAATACCAATGGGAGTCAGCAAGTCGGCATCACAACAACCAAGTGCGTTTACTTTCAGAGGCTCTGGCCTTGAAGACAGGCGCTCATTCAGCTGAACTCCTCGACACTGGATGATACAGAATAACAGATCAAACAGGATTCAGATCAAAGCTGTCAAGAAGTGTGAGACACCACATCATCACCCCTATATTGAATATCAGCAGGAAGAACCTAGAGAAATGTTCTCGCTCGTGTGCTACACATTACTTCAGCAGACTCTGGTTGATCTGCCAGCCTACTGTCCTCCTCACTCACAGGCCATAGTCCTGATAAAACTGTGCTTATTGGACCACCAGAGGAGATGCAGTGGAGGGTCTCTCAACAAAAAACCTGATCACATAAAATTCAAACAGATGGCAGCCAACAACGAGAACCAGTAACTTCGTTAAGTTCTCAGTCTGAGACAGAGGAACACCTGCAGTTCCCAGGACTGAGTTTCTGAGAAAAGTACTCCTCTGCATTCAGCCCAATTGTTCAACACAGGTAACATCACCCTAAACCAATCAAGACTAGAGGTTTAATTAGCCCTTTGCCTGAACTGTGCTTTTGGCAGGGGTGGAAAGAGTACTGAAAATGTATACTGAAGTAAAAGTATGGCTACATGGCTAAAAATGTACTCAGTTACAAGTAGAAAAATAGCCTTCTGAAATTAGTTCTACATGAGTCAATCTGGAGAGGCTCCAGCACAGGGGTTTTTTCACCAAGGGCCGCATTTTGAAACTTATACGGAGCAGAGGGCCACAGACAACCAGACAATGAAGTGAATCATTCCAAATGTTGTATTTGACATTGTTTTGATGAGGCGCTACACCTTTAAGACTTGGAACATTAATATTAGGTTGGTATAACATCAAAATGCTTGGATGTTTCCAATTTTACAGTAAAAAGTACTACTTTTTGTTGTTTGGACCAACTTAGCTGGATGGCCAACAAAAATTGGTCCGAGGGCCGCGTTTGGCCCCCGGGTCGTACTTTGGACATCACATGCTACTATTATACTAACTTACTATTACATGGTTAAAATCTAGTATTTGTAATAAGTTACTTTTCTACCCTTTAAAAATAAAATGAAATAAAAAGCATCCCTGACTTTTGGATACACACCACTCACTCTGTTTAGTGAACCAACAGAAGCAAAGTCAGTGTAGAGCCAAGTGCAAACAAAATATTAACTCTATAATGCAGAAAAACAAAAATGTCAATTTTCAAACAATAGTTAAATAGTCCAGAACGCTATGGAGCATGTCAAGAGTGTTAAGATATTATTTCTGATCAAGTGTAGGCCAGGTTAAATCCAGTGCTTGATTAGTGCTAAAATCTAAATTCTAATTTATTCACACACCCTCCTTCATCCATGCCCAAAGAGAAGTATTGGTGACTCAGCTCTTGAGTGATGTCTCCATGTAAAAGTAGCTTGGTATAAGTGCAGTGCAAAACATGATGAACAAAGCTTGTGTTAATGCCAACTTTTGCTGACGCTTAGTCACCACTCGGTCTGCAGATTAGAGCAGGGCATTCAGAGAGGCTTTTGAATAAATCTTGAAGTGTGAAAACTGTGGGGGTGACTCCGTCAGGACTAGCGGCTGTTTGATCCCGAGCATGTTGTGTCTGTTGATGCACTTATATCACCCACAATCCAGCAGTGAGCCCGCCCCACTCTGCTCCGGCACTCCCAAGCTCAGAACACATGCAGACTCAAAACACAGCAGTAAGTATTATTTCTCTTGCGATTCCCACTCTGCGTCTATTTTGGAAGAAAGCTCTTGGCGGTGAAGTTAAAAGAAGTCCAAACATTAGCTTATAAGGTGCGGCTCAGGACAAGGTGCTTTACAAAATAAGACAGACGTGGATAGCACATTAAAGAAGAAATGAAGGGAAGGATTTGAGCAGATATGGGCCTGGGATTCAAACAAAAGACCTATTTTTCCCATAATAACATCTAAATATGTTTTGGCAAAGAAAATTTAAGAAGTGTGGCAGCAACAAGAAGGCATTATTAACGATAAATATGTAAATGGAGGTGTTGATAACAAATGTATCAGTCAACATGATAATTCTTATAGTTCTTGATAAAACAGTGGTTGGTAAAAGCCCAATTTTAGTTCAAACATTTATTTTGATGTTAATTTGTTCATAAGTGATGTTTTGACATTGGACATATTTAAAGGTGCACTATATAACTTTTCTGCAGGAGGGTAGTCAAACACTTGCTAGTCTCCATGGGGAAGTTAAGGCACCAGAGAAGCCAAACAACTACTCCTGATTGACAGAACCCGACACGCTAATCTTTGTACTGCCTGGATGGACTACAAGAAAGCATATGACTCAATGCCACACACATGGATCAATAAATGCTTAGAAATGTACAACATAAATAGGACTCCAAGAGCCTTCATAGCAAACTATCCGCGGCTGTGGAAAACCACCCTTGAGACCAATGGTAAATCACTTCTGTGATGGACAAGTGTCCATCAAATGTGGCATATACCAAGGAAACGCCCTGTCCTCACTGCTGTTCTGTATAGGCCTGAACCCCCTCAACAAATAATCAACAAGATTGGATATGGATACAAACTTAGGAACAGGGCAACGATAAGTCACCTTCTCTACATGGATGACATCAAGCTGTATGCTAAAAGCGAGACATCAACTCACTGAGCCACATGGCCAGGATCTACAGCGCTGACATTGGGATGTCATTCGGGCTTGAGAACTGTAGAGAGGAAAGGTAGTCCACACCGAAGGGGTCTCACTCCCAGAAGGAACAAGGGCAGACATTGAGGATGGTTACAAGTACCTTGGAATACCACAGGCAAATGCCAACCTCGAAGAGGTAACAAGGAAAGGCAATAGTCCCAGTGATCAGATACCCTGCACGAATAATAAGGTGGCCAAAGGAATAGATACATACCACAGACATTAATACACAAACGCTTCTCACCATGCATAGAGGGTTCCACCCCAAATTCAGCACCCTGAGCAGTAAAAATGGAGGCCGTGGACTAGTGCATGTGAGAGCCACTACCCAGGATGAAACATCCAAGCTACACAAGTACATCAAGGACAAGGCCCCAACAAATGTCTCAGGCAATGGTGGAGGGACCATCATGGGAGGACATAGGCTTGCACCCTATATGGGATATACAACCGGAAGATAACTGAAGTGGCTGAAGAAATCTGGACTGACGGACAGCACAGAGGCACTCATTATGGCTGCACAGGAACAGGCCCTGAGCACCCGAGCAATAACACAGATCTACCACACCAGACAAGACCCAAGGTGTAGGTTGTGCAAAGAGGCCCTTGAGACAGTCCAGCACAAAACTGTAGGGTGTAAGATACTGGCAGGGAAAGCAAACATGGAGCGCCATAACCAAGTGGCTGACATAGTGTACAGGAACATCTGTGCGGAGTATGGACTGGAAACCCCAAGTCAAATAGGGAAACACCCCCAAAGGAGGTAGAGAATGACCGAGCCAAGATCCTGAGGGACTTCTGGATACAGACTGACAGAATGGTAATGGTAAACCAACCAGACATTATGGTGCTGGATAAACAGCAGCGGAAAGCAGTTTTGGTTGACGTGGCGATACCAAGTGATGGAAACATCAGGAAAAAGGAACACGAGAAACTAGAGAAATACCAAGGGCTCAGAGAAGAGCTGAAGAAGGTGAAGGCGAACGTGTGCCTGTACTCGGGACAGTGACCCCCAAACTGGAGGAGTGGCAACAACAGATCCCTGAATCTGCGGATCTGGTCTGAGAACTACTCTGAGCAGCGTAAGCCCTGCCCATTGGGCGGAGCGTCCTGATAATAGCCTGTCTTCGGAATCTAGTTGTTTACAATGTGTTTCTACAACTGAATCTTTTTCTATGATGAACAATCCTGGACTAATGAGGGATTACAATATTCAGGGGTGTCAAACTCATTTTGGGCCGCGGGGCCAATATAGCCTAGTAATAGTTATATGTGGACACTGTAGCACAAATCTGCAGCAGGTGAAGTCATTTCGTGCATCAGCAGCAGGAACAGGAACTTGAGATATGATTTCTGATCTGATCCTGATCTGTCCAGGTTTGGATGTTTTCGTCACCGAGCATCATTACAGAAGTTTGTTTTCTTATTGTTAGCTCCACATTAGGGCCGCTTTTAGCACAGCTCTATCGTCAACGAAGCTCAAGTCTAGTTCAGTGGCAACATGCGTTGGCACTTCTCAGCCCAGCAGCGTGGGAGAGGGGCGGCTGCTACAAAGGATTGTTGGACTCTTAGTTCTAGTGATAAAAATGCTATATATCAATTGGAAATTAATAAATATATACATTAGAACGTTTTGTGGGCCGGATTAAAACGTCTGGGGGGCCATGTTTCACACCCCTAGATTACACTGAATTTCAGCCTCTAGTTTCCTCCCTTTTATAGTGACACTATAAAGATTTATATGAATAGAAATATATATAATCCAATGGCAAACATTTTATAAAAGTACAGCGTCTGTTAAACACCATTCAAAAACATGTGAATAAAAAAACAACCAAAGTCATTGATTGACAATAACTCAACTCAACTCAACTTTAACAGAAAAATATTTATTTGCATGACACAATAGTGAAATGGTGGCACAAACCATCCGTCCAAAGATACAGTTAACTGAAAAACAGCTATTGTTAAATAGACAGACATAGTTTAGGGATACTATGAAAGACTTACAACCAGAGCTTCGCCCTGATCCATGAGCTGCAATTAAGCTACAAGTTTAAACTTTGAACAGCCAAAGGGTCAACGCTTGACTTTGGGGCTTCTCTCTGCTCATGATAGGCATTTGCAGGAGCTTTCAAAATGACTTAGAGGGAGTAACGTCAACACACACAGCAATGATAACATGTGGTCAGGCAACAGTAAAAATAGAACACACCATGATGCAAAATGACTGTCACAAGAACACTGCTATTCCTTATAAAGATAAATGTTTCTGAGTGAAGTGGGCGGGGGCAGCCTTGTGGTGCCATCTTGGGCCCCTGCCACTTGGAATGGGAGCTCCTTTTTCATTGTGGAAAGAGCCCAAAAACCAAAATTGGTCCTTAGCGACCAGTAAGGCCAGAAAGTCATCTTTGAGAACACGCCGGAGAGGATTGTGTGAAGCTCTGTGAACGCCCAACATCAGTCAGACAAAATAGTCTAAATGAATAATGACTGATAATGCTGTACAAACACACTAACACACTCCATCCAAATCACAGTGAAACAAACTCAAACTATTTTATTGAACAGCTCTCAAATCTGAACTTAAATTGTACAGAAATCTGCTACTAACGGTATAATACAAATATTGCTGTACTATAGTACTAATACTATACTACTATACAATGATTAGTTTAAGAAATACAAAGTAATTATTGAGGCTTAAATCTATGACTAAGATATCTTTGTCAACAATTAAAAACTGAACTAAAATAAACAAAAGAGGAGTGTGCTTAAACTCTAAGTGCCGAATTTAATGTAAAAACCATTACCCATGGCCATAAGTCATGCTTATTAAAGCCGCATCATCTGATTTTCAAATCATAAAAAGAAATATATCCTACCGCTCACAAACTCTTTGGCACATTGATTTTACTCACATGTATACATTTTTGAGCACATGCACAGATTTAGGCCAGCTTTGTTCAGACAGCGAAGTAAAGCAGAGGTGGACAGTCGATGCTCAGAAAATTGTAGCAGCTCGTAGTTACTAAATTAACTGTTGTGGCCAAAGACTGGCATCAAGTTAATACAAAAATGTTTATTGTAGGGCTTTTCTCAAATGATGAAACCCAAAGGGAAAGGTGAACTAAAAAAATATTGCAGTTAAAAGAAATAGCAATAGTCTGCAGTTCATGTCTGCTTGTTTGTTGATTCTCTGTCAAACCTTCGAAGGAATCTAATAACGTGACTTTTTGGCAAAGGCAGACATTTCCTCTACAAGATATCACTTTCAGGAAATGTAATGTTAAAACAGAAGGCCATAAATATTGAATTTAAGAGTCACGTCAACTGCTCCCGGTAAAATAAATGACAATTCAAAAAGTTGACATTCATTCACTTCTTCGCTGCTTCAGTTAGGATTACAGAGCATCTATAACAAGATACTATGAACGCTAAATATCTCAAAAGTACTAAGTCTACAATTTACTTTCTACATTGGATCAATGAGATACATATTATATTATCATATGTCATTTCTAAATCGTCAATGATCAGCTTGGATCTTTTTATGGTCCAAAGTCAGTAAACGCATTTATGCGAGTTCAGACTTTAGAGGAAGACATTTCTTTATTTTCTAAAATGTTTTGTTAATGTTGAAATGCAGTTTTTAAAAGTCTATGGCTCCTATCTGGCGGGTTTACAGCATGTGGATCATGTGCGTTCATTAACATGCACTGACCAGACCAAATAAATAAAATAATAATGATAGATCACACATTTTAAATTATATTATATTTATTAATTATTTTTTATAATAATTTCCTGAACATAAACAAGTATTTTAATCGATGGTCCCATTTATCCCTCTCAAACCTGCCAACTCCAAACCACATGCTTTTACCGACAGATGTGGCTACTGACCAGTCAATTAAAAAATGCCCAAGCTGAGCTGTGACAATTCAAAAATCTCTCAGTAAAATCAAAATTTTATGAATTGCACAGCCCTCCTCAATTGCAATCAAATCATGAGATATCCATAGATTCCCACTACTGGATTATAGTTCATATTCAAATTTCTCTAAATAATAATTTCGTAATTTATGATTCTGATTCATATGTATCACTACATATTTTCTGTGAGCCAGAGCATTGGGAAAAACCTTTTCAATTAGTGTTCCTTTATCACATTGGTATTGTTGCCCTGGTGTTACGCAAGTGTTACATACAAAGCTGTTAAAACATGGGCTAATGCCTGTCAATTGTATGGCTGTTGTCCATAAGGCCTGGGGTTATTGTTTGCCAAACAGTCCTGAGTTTTGGAGGGGGCAGAACAAGCCACACCCCATTATCCTCAGTCATTCCCCATTCACAACAAGAACTGTCTTTACATGTACATGCAATAGGGCAGCACAATACATCGCAAAAGTATCAATATCGCAATATTGGCTGGCGCAATTTCAGAAGCACTAAGGTCCTCAATCTGACAGAAATGCACTTTTAATTAAATAAGACTATGAAAACATTGAAAATGGTCGATTTTATTCATGATTTTCAGTTTAAAGTAGCCTCAATTTAGTCTTTTTTTCTCTGTTAAAGTTTTTATTTTGACAAAGGGGAAATCCATCCCCCGAAAGCTGCTGGACCAGACGGTGTTTGTCTCGCCACATTAAGACACTACACAGGAGAGCTGGCCCCCGAAATTTTTAACACCTCCCTGGGGTCATGACCGCCCCAGCCTGCGTCAAGTCTGCTATCATTGTCCCTGTCCCCAAGAAGCCCTGGATCACTGGATTTAATGACTACAGGCCAGTGGCACTGACGTCTGTAGTCATGAAGTAATTTGAGCGCCTGGTTTTGCCCCACCTCAAGTCCTTCACCTCCTCCCTGCTGGACCCCCTGCAGTTCGCCTACAGAGCCAACAGGTCTGTAGACGACGCCATCAACCTGGCACTCTACTTCATCCTGAAGCATCTGGACTCCCTGGGAACCCATGCCAGGATCCTGTTTGTGGACTTCAGCTCTGCATTCAACACCATCCTCCCTGCTCTGCTCCAGAGACAACCCTTCCAGCTCAACGTGCCTGACTCCACCTGCTCTTCTCCCTGTAGACAAAGTGCTGCACCTCCAGCCACACTCCGTAAAACTGATCAAGTTTGCGGACGACACCACCCTCATCGGGCTCATCTCGGACAGGGATGAGTCTGTCGATAGGAGGGAGGTGGACCGGCTGGTGTCCTGGTGCAGCGGTAACAACCTGTAGTTCAACGCCCAGAAGACAGTGGCGATGATCGTGGACTTCAGGAAAGCCACAGCCCCCTCATCATGACAGACTCCCCCATCACCACTGTGGACTCCTTCCGCTTCCTTGGCACCACCATCACCCAGGACCTCAAGTGGGGGCCAATCATCAGCTCCCTCATCAAGAAGGCCCAGCAGAGGATGTACTTCCTGTGGAAGCTGAGGAAAGCCAAGCTGCCAGAGCAGGTGATTGTGCAGTTCTGCTGAGAAGGTGATCGGCTGCAGACTTCCATCTCTGCAGGCCCTGTACGTCTCCAGGGCTCTGGGACGAGCAAGTCGGATCACCGCTGACCCTTCTCACCCTGGACATGGACTATTTGAACCACCCCCCTCAGGCAGGAGGCTACGGTCCATTCGGACCAGAACCTCCCGCCACAAGAATAGTTTCTTTCCCTCTGCAGTTGGACTCATGAACACTTTATAACACATGTCACTTTAACTGAAACTATTCAATCACTCACTGCACTGTCACTTTCTGCTCTACAACTGTAAATTTAACTGTGCAGCCCTAGTATGTAATATATATTCTATTAATCAGCTAAATTAACAATGGCCAGTTTAAACTCTTCATGACATGAGTGGTGTAACCGTGTACCCTAATCATATAAGAATTCCCAATTGATCTGCAGCAGCCTCCTTCTCCTTTTAAGAGCAACATGCTATAAGCCACAGCCATATATTTTCTGTGACAAAGATAAATGTGGTGCGTTTATTAAGAAAGGAATGCTGCGAGGGAATTGGGCCAGGCCTCAGATGAAGGTTTAGTTTGTAAATTAAGTTTGTAGTTATTCAAGGAGCAGCATAAGATCTGTTCTGTAAATGTTGTATCGTGTTTACAGGTCAAACTTTTTGACTTTTCACTATTTGTGAAGTGCACAGAGGTAGAAACGACAACAATGAGTGAGTGCAAAAGTTGTTTTGTTTACAGGACAATTTCAATATTGAGGATTTAGTTTACCATCTACACAAAAATATTTAAAACAAATCTGATAAACAGGAAAAGAAAAGAGATTTGTAGTGTTATGTTTCAAAAAGGGTAAATGCACTTTTTTGGTTAATTCAACATTCTTTTATGCAATACTTGAACCTTCAGGCACAATTTAGTGCAACTGCAAAATCATCAGATCAGATGATCGCAAATCATCTGATTTTTCTTATTTGGATAAATACCCCCAAAATTTGAGATATTCATTTTGAAACTATTTCACACCACTAGTCGAGGAGCCTGTCTTCTGCAGCTTTCCGCCATGTTGAGGTTTACTGCAGAGTATACATATCCATACCGGTAACCATGTGATCTATACAGGCAAATGGACAGAAGCACTTCAGTCATTCAACAATGGTTCTTTCTGACTCAGGTCCCGTGAAGGAAACAACACGTGTGCAGAGATTTGGGACTGAACTATCATCCAGCAACATGGAGTTTTTATAGATCCTAGTATTTTACTGAAAAATCATAAATCATAACTTAAAAGGACGAACCATTATTATAAGGATGGACCATTTTACGGACTTGAATGATATGTGAAATTGTTCTGTTCTAAGATCATCAGTTGAAAGCAAATAGCCAAAGACAGGAACCATATTTACAACATTTATAGGTGCTAGACTCAACAATCACCTGCAACATAGACTACGGTAATATAAAGCTGAAAAAACCCTGCACTTTTTAAGAATGCCATTAGTTACTAGGCATGGGAAATAAATCAGTGTGTGTATGTGTGTATGTGTGTATGTGTGTATAAAAAAAACATTGACGTTATTAGTCATTTTAATTGAAATGTTCAGTCAGTAAAAGCAAGTTTAAGGTACTTTATTGTCTCTGTCATCTGGGGACTGTGGAAGAAAACTTTTTTTTGTGTTGGTTTTTAGTGTGTTAAACGGTAATCCACGGGAATTGTTTATTGAGACGTAATAAAACAATACGTAATAAAATGTAATAACATTAATAAATCATGATTAATTGTAGTATCGGCCAGCACCAGTTGGTGATCTATAAACAGTTTGGAGTGGTTTTGCTTTCAGTGGTAGGAAAGTGAAGCGTGTAGAACAGACACGATCCTCTTGTTGCCATAATGCAGGTTGATTCCAGCTGAACATGATCGTAACATGAAGAGCCGGATGAACGGTCACTTTGTATGACACAACCAGACGCTTACCACCGCACTGAATTGCACACCACTCAAAGCTCTGGGACTTGCACAACACATAGTTCAACATTTAACAGTACTAATTGACTTCAGAGATATATTTCTTGGGCTCTGTGCCATGACAGTTCATCCCTCAGTTTACTTTTAGTTGCTGGTAACCCAGGCACTGTTATTAGAAGCCTTCACTTCCCAACAGCTATAAATACTCACTTCCTTATCAGTGGCTGTAATTTAAGAGCAATATTTGTCTTATCACTGGTCCAAATTGCGCTCACCACAGTTGTTGGCAGTGGAAATTATCTGGGTTTGTATCACTGCCTCTGGTGGTAATACAATAAGTGGATGAGTCACAAGCTCTCCTTCACTCTCAGGGGGTGGAGTTACAACTAAGGGGGATCTATTATTTGAGCTGCTTTGTTTAGGCCTAGACAGTACCGAAAGATGTTCTCACCATTTGATAGTAGCCACGAGCAAAGCTCTCCTCATCTTAAACACATTTTTAATGGGAGAGCAAATGTAAATAAACAAGGAAAAGTTCAAATGCAACAATTTAATTTGTCACAAGAAGCTGACATAAATCATATATTATCCAATTAGTGCTGAATTCTCATAAACGTCACATTGCTTTACAATTCTACAACTAATATGGCTCACAATGAACAGTTTCCCACCCTCATAAAAACATCAAAACGGAAAACGCTGAAAGCTCATAGTCTTTTTTATCTATAATTTGATTATTATAAACCATTATGAAATGATTACAAATGGAGTCAAATAGAGACTGATGCATATTTGTATTTGGACGTGTATATTGGACTGTACATGGGTGACAGTGCTCCTGAAGTACACATCAGCAGAAGCCCGTAGGATAAACTGCACTGTGTGATGGTTGTCAGGGGTTTGTTATGTAAGACCAATGTTCCAGACTAAATGCATTATACATGCTTCGGCTGTGATCTTGTCGATTCATTGATTGGTATCTTTAGTTTTGCAAAGGACAGTGCATATGTTCCCGTAATCCCACAAGTGTTGACCCCATAACAGTTGGTTTGTCTGGAGAACTGGTTTTTCCTCTGGCTCCAAACGCACAGATGTACATTTCTCTGAGAGGCACGACAAATGCTGCAGCCGGTAGCTCAACTCTCAACTCTCCACTTGTGATTTGCTTATACCCAAATATACTGTGACATAAAGGCACTTCTTGTAGAGCTTGTAAATCTCTCTTCAATATCTAGCACACCGGATGGCAAGGCATTTTTTTCAGAACCAAAACAATAGTTTGGTAAATCTTGTAATGCCTAAGACAAGCACGCAGCTGTTGAGCATGGAAACATATGTAGCAAAAGTGTGGAGGGCAGGTGGTCTCTCACACAAACAGCCTGAGTCTATGTGGAACATGTGACGATTTGAGCTGAACAAGTTTGACTTGCAGCCATAGTTTCAACACTGTGAGGTAGAATCATACCTCAGATGACAGAGCCAAAGATACACCAAGATAAAGAGGCATTTTACTCAGTAATCCATTTCATCTTTGCCCTAAAGCGTTCATACAGTGCAGTAACTATTTTGAAAAATCAATCAATAGGCTACATTTCTAAAACTGTTAACCAGTGCAAAGAGTACTGAAAATGTGCTATTTAATTAAAAGTACAGTTACATGGCTAAAGTTACGTGGCCCATTATCAGGGGTCCCGCCCTGTGGGCAGGGCTTTCACAGAGTAGGACATAAACCTGAGTTCTCAGACTTGTTTCACAGATTGAGAATGACTCTCGGATGAGAATCAGAAAGGGTTTATTGCCAAATTCACAAACATAGGAACATGTCTCAGCATTAAGGTGCAACATAAAACACTGATCAATAATAAAAACAACATGTATTCAATCCAAAGGGAATGCATTAAGAAACAATTTATAATTACTATAGTATAAAATAAAAATAGGCATTACTATGTACACTCAGAGAGTCGAAATATTTTGCTTTTTCTAAAACAGAGTTCAGATGACTACAACTGAATCTTTTTCTACAATACATGGCTAAAGGTTCATTCAAGTACAAGTAAGCATGAAAAAAATAGTAACTACAACTAGTAACTACTACATACAGTTTTAGTATCATTTTAGACCAATATTTGGTACAAATCATGACAGTTTAAAATTAAGTTGTTTCAAACTGCAATCCGCATATTTTCACTGCTCTGGCCAATCAGAGCAGGTTTGTAGGTTTAGAAAGAAGTTAAGACAGTGGGAAGACGACCGTGGATTGGATGATTGAGATTTGGTATATACGCAATAACTAAATTGCAATTACATGGCTAGACCAATTACAAGTACAAATGTTTCAAATCTACTCAAAAAAGAACAATTATCCTGCAAAAAAAACCAAACTCAATTACAGTAGGGTAAGGGCAGGCTAACATGAATAGCTAAAGACACTGGTTATCAGCCTAACAGCAGGAAATAAACATCTTCCAGAAAAGCTTCAGCTGTCACAGCTGTCTGCTGCAGACACTAACCAAAACGTGCTAACGGATAAAGCATACGAAATCCAAGTAACAGCACAGGACAGCAGAAACATGAAACATAACAACTTCTAGTCTGATGCTAAACTACATTACAAGAGATAAACTAAAAAGTACTACTGCTAAAAGGCCGTGATGCAGCAAAGCAGCCTCTGGGCAGCACAGTACCGTCGCAGGTTTGACACATGAAGGGTGAAAAATGGGCCACACACACCAACCAAACAGTTTAACATTTGTCTCCTTAGTCCACAAAATATTTTCTATACAATCTTAAGGATCATTCAGATCGTTTGTTTTTGGATGTTTTTTGGATTTATGGACGTTACTATCTCATGGCAAAGGCAGGCAGGCAAGTTTATTTGTAGATGCACAATTCGTAGACAACGGCAAATTCACAAAGTGCTTCTCAAGACTATCAGGAAATAAATGCTCATTAAAAATCACGAAAGACAGTGGCAGAAATCACAATTAGTTCAAGACATAAAAGAGAATGTGCAAAAGAAAAGCATCTTCAGTCCATATGCACAGCCAAACAAAAACAGTTTTTAGTTTAGATTTGAACATTGGATCCAGTTGAGAGCGGACCTTGTCTCCACATCCTCAAAGAGAATAGATTTCTGTTCTCAGATTTTAGCTGCATAAAAACTGAATGCAGATTCCTCATGTTGTAGTCCTCGACTCTGGGCACCAGCAGGAGGCCGGTCCTGAGGTCACTCGAGAGTCCGAGATGGTTTCATATGTGCACTAACATGTCCGAGATGTACTCTTGGTGCTATAGGTCAATTGGTAGAGAACTTGTATACAAGCAAGAGCTGCTTTGAAGTCTATTTCTGAGCCACAGGGAGCCAGTGCAGAGACCTGAGCACAGGACTAATGTGATCGTACTTCCTGGTTCTAGTCAGGACCCGAGAGCAGTCGGTCGATGTACTGGACTGTACTGCAGCTGTTTTCCAAGCTCGTTTGGAGAGGCCAGTGAGCAGGCCGTTACAGTAGTCTATATCTACTAGAGACATAACGCACATGGAATAAGTCTCTCACCAGGTCTGGTTTACGACACTATACTTTATGATTTTGGGCAATGTTTTTTTTTACGATGTAAAAGCCTGTGATGTGATTGATCTGACGTGGCCTTTAAACTTCAAATCTGAGTCCTTATTACCTCTCAGATTTCTAACATGGGATGTGTGGTTTTAGAAGCGGAGACTCTGGCAGGTGACAGTTAACAATTTCTCTTTGTTTCTGTGGGCCAAAGACGAATGATTTCAGTCTTGTCTGAGTTCAAGGCTGGAAGAATAGTTGTTTTGCATCCACAGACACTGATCTGTTTGATGGCAGTGACAGAGTGAATCGCACTGGTCCAATATTCCTGCCGTCAGTGAAACATTAGATCTGAGTGTCGTCTGCACGTAATTGTGATAGGACACATTTCGCTGCGTAATCAAACTGGACTAACGGCAGCAATGTAGAGGTTGAACAGAAGGGGTCCCAGGATTGACCCTTGGGGCACCCCACAGGTCAGGGGCATGAGTTTTAAATTAGTTAAAGAATATGATATAATACATACGGATGAACTATATGTATTACATACACAGGGCGATCACCGCACAGTCCTCTGCTGATAGGGCTGCGGTATAATATACAGAAAACTGTATGCTGTACACATTATTCTGCATGTCATAGAAATGAATCACATTGCTATACATTATGGGCTGTCCAAACTTTACAAAGGGCCATGTGGAGACTAAAACCACCTGTATGAACGTATTCCACATCTCAGCACTGTCCTTTGTCTTAAACAGAGCTAATATTTTCTCCCCTTCAACTGGCTTCAGATCATCTTTCTGCCGAGGTCTAAGGAGGCACTTTAAAGCCTGCACATCATGGACACAATGCCCACGAGAGGCTCACCAATAAAAGGCCACTTCATCGGAGGATTTTCTCTGACTCACAGAAAGGAAAAAGACTGACAGGCATTTACAGAGCAATGCGTCAGCCCAGCTTAATTTTACACTATCCATGGTTGTCCCCT
Source organism: Chaenogobius annularis (assembly GCA_015082035.1). NCBI lineage: Eukaryota > Metazoa > Chordata > Actinopteri > Gobiiformes > Gobiidae > Chaenogobius > Chaenogobius annularis. The sequence goes on along the minus strand of BJKM01000180.1, from coordinate 339,393 downwards.
TGTCACTGTCATAACCCCCTCTGCCCCCTCCCCCACCGAGGAGGTCCTCCACAAAGAACCCCATTGTCCTCGCCATCAACAGGCTTGCATCTTCTGAGCTCTGATCCTGCCTGAACATCTCCGCGGGGAACATTAAAAAAAAGAAAATCAGAGAAAAGGACACGATACAAGGCATGAGGATGGCGAGATCCTTGAAGAAGAGGTAGCAGCGTTCCCAGATCAGGACGTCGGGCCATGTGACGCCCAGAGCCACAGAGCGCTGCAGAGGCTTATGTGTGTCATGATGAGCTTGTGATGGACTCAATGGGTCCAGTATTCACTAGTGGTAGTTGCATGTCAGGCTGAAGTGTCTTTATAAACGCGTAAGGGCCTCTACACTTGGTTCTAGGTCAAACTAAAGCAGAGATACACATTAGTGTGTAAGTGTGCAGAGGTCGTGAAACTAGGGTATGCTGATAAGGATACATTTTCTTTCTGATGGAGGGTCCGCTAGAACGTTCCACAGTATGGCATTAAACTTACCCATCTTCAGTTAAACAATCCATTTAAAACAGGCCATGTTTACAAGTCAGATCTGTGTTTAGGTGAACACACTCACAGTAGAAAAAATTACAATCAGGACCATTTGAGAAGCAAAATCAAGTGTTTTTAATTAATCTAATCCATAGTAAAAGAAATTAATAAAAATACATACATATGATGTACTTTTACTGTCTGGATTGACAGGTAAAAATACTGTCAATCCAAAGGGCACGTGATTTCAAGTGTAAAACCTAAAGTAGTAGTAGAGTAAAAGCACTAGATGAAATCGGACAATTCATGTTATTTAAGTTTCTCTATCAAAGACCAGCAGAGAAAGTAAGCGCTCAGTCCAACACCACAGGCCCGTGTCCCATCATTGATTGTTCAAAGAAGTGGAACATACAACGTTTGGGGTCCAGGGCCTGGGGCAGAGCAGCAGTCCATCAGACTAGAGCCAATTGAAGCCCAGTGCACAGAGCCAGCAGACCGGCCTCTGCTGTGGCACTGTCTATGCCGGGACATGGCACTTAGCACAAAGCTCAGTGGACCAGCAGTGCAATGTCAATATTGCCTTATTCACAGTGCAGGCTTTACACTCGTCAGGTTGCTTAATACTGAAGTTTGAGAGGAAGAGCACGACTCCACTCAGGCCAACAGAGAAGCATGTTTGTTGAATGTGCTCTAACTAGATATTTTAAATGAATAAAATAAAATGCGTCAATGTATCCAAGTTATCGCATGTACAATGAAAAAGAGCCAGGCTGAGATTGCGTAACAGTGTTTGCTGTGACATTTTAAATAAAACATTTAATTATAGAACACAGCACATACTTTGAATGTCAGAAACATAGGCATGCTTTGGCATGGATTGGACATGGGTTTTGAAGGTTTTACAACATATTACTATAAATTATATGAATAAAATGTTGTAGTATTTGATACGGAGAGCAAATTACACCAATAGATTTTGTGTATACATTTTTGACAGCAGTTACTGCCCCATATCTAAACAATTGCATATTCTTCATCTACCTTGTGCTGCAAGCCCTTTAAGCACTGTTGAATAACATTATTGCCTTGTTACAAATGTTCTGAAGGTCGACTCTAACACAATTAAAGACTGGCTATTGGAAATTTGCAGTTAACAATTTGGCTCTAAACATTTAGTTAATACAGTTTAATCTTCGGTCCATTATAAACAACATGTTCTCTGGCTGCTGTTTAGCTTGTATATTAATTAAGGTCATGAGTGACCTACTTTTGCCATTGTCCTAGAAAGATTGCACCCCATAAACAAAAAACTACAGTAAAGCAGTCAATAGCTTCCATCTGTTCTTTGCTAAACCCTCTACAATATGTTCATGCCTTTCCTCAGAATCCAATACGAGGAACTAATCATGTTGTTTTGCATCAACTTCATTGCACAATCTCAGTATCCCACCCTTTTTCATTTGACTACAATAGCCTCCTTGTCTTGGGGATAGCGGATCTGAATGGCACCATGCTACATTATCATGATATTTCTCCACACAGTGCTGCTAAAGGCTTTGCTCAACCCAGACGACCTCCAACAAACCCCTACAGAGGTGCCACCGTCTCAAAGACACAGCACAAAACACAGGCTCATTAAAAACCTCATTTGAGAGGCAGCCAACATCTACAGCAGCATCTACTTTTAGTATGCCACCTCTGATGTAGAAAAGTGGTGAAGAAGCAGCCTACCACACGGTTTGCCCCATATTGATGGAGAGAGAAAGTAGGGCGTTTCCACTGGCAAGTACAGTAACAACATTGTGCTCAATTGTATAGGTCCCAATTAGAGAAAGTGAGCATTGTTTTGTTACTGAATAAGCATTTGCATGTTAACACCACAATTTTCTGGGTCTGAGAGCATTTATGCAAGATGTAGAGTAGGATAGTAATATGTAGTGTAACGTGAATATTTATGGCCATAAGAAAGTCATAATCCTCGTTATCCTTTGGTGTGAACTTAAAACCCCACCACATAACTTTTTAGCCAAAAAAATAAATAAAATAAAAGCATGTTTTACCTACTCACCTTACTGTAAGCGGCTTGCATTTCCACAAAACTCGTATTTGGCCAGCTGCTCTTTTCCTTTGGCTGTAATATTCTACAGCATGGCATAAAACCTATCCATCTCCATGGAGAATGGTTTAACTTTCTATTTCTATGGAATCATGCTGGCTCCAGAAAGTTCCGCTGTGTTGTTTTAATTCCAGGAATACTGAAAATGAATCAGAGGGGGAGCTTCCTCTGAGGCAGCTGGTACTAGTTTACCATTTACTATCCAAAACAAACTAAAAACATCAAAGTGCAAAACCCCCAAAACAAACGTATGTGTATTTAACTGTATAAACTAAATACAATGTATTGATGAAAACCCAACCCACACATCTTAGCATCAAGGCTACTAAGTGACCATAACATGTGTTACACCGTATCAATTTAAGGCTCTATATTCACAGACACTTTTGCTTGAATGTATTTATGATTTAGAAACAATTTAAATACACTTTAAAGACCATTATAAGAAAATACAATAATTCATCAGTTCTGTATTAGTCTCTCCTTTTAACCAAAGGACTTTAGTAGTACAGTACAAGTAAATGTACTTTAATTGTATAGAAAAAAGTGAATATGTATTTAATGAGCTTGTGTGGAGACATGGTACCTGAGTGAAAATGAACTTGTCCTCCTGGTTGAGTTGCCAGGCAGTGACCAGGTGGATGGTCGACAGCACAACGCCGCTGAGCACTGCAGCTCTCATGCGCACCGGCAGCAGAGTGTAGATGATATAAATGAAGAAGACGGTCCACCAGACGCCCTCCGAAGCACTGCGAGGCTGCACCATGAGCACCCCAAAGACCTGCACCACGATGAGCACGCCCATCACCAAGTAACTGACCATCCACATGTATTCCTGGTGGAAGCCATTGCGGTTACACACCACCATCAAAGCCAGGAACAGCGCCATGGCCACAGAGAGGATGGAGGTGTAGGCGATGTCCGGACTTGCATTGATGCAGTGGAACACTAGCATGACAGCACACACCACCACCAGCACCCCCATCAGCATGGTCAGAGAGCTCTGGTTGAGTCTAAAGAAGTAGCGCTGGTACAATCGCTCCAGCTTGGCCGAACTAAACTTCTTTGATTGAAAAACCCAAACTACTCTCCTCCAGCAGTCTGCAGCGCTCATGGCCTTACAGCTGCCCTCACCCCGTTCCCCCAGTTCCTCCTCTTTCCTGCCCTTCACGTCACCATCTTCAAAGCCCAGGTCCACAGCCTTCAGACCCACATCTCCAGCACTGGGTTTCTTCAGGTAGTGGTCCTCCTGCCACACACAGTGCAGGCTGTAGTTACCCGCGCTGGTGCCAGCTCCACCGGGGTAGTTCTGAGAGGCTGCATTAGGCAAGTCAAGGTCTTCAGCGTCCCGCAGACAGCTCATGTAACGGGGATGGCACAGAGAAGAACTGTCCTTTCGCTTCTTGCCGTTGCGCTCTCCCCATGCTGTTTTTCGCTCGTCCACTCTTCGTGTAAAGAGCCCTCTGGCCCACGACATCCTACACCAGAAATACAAGAAACCGTAAGACACAACTGTAGTACATGACAAAGACCAGTGTGACTTTGAGCCTCTCACCTGTGTGGGCTTTGTTGTGTGTTGAAACGTTGGCCAGGCCACTAGTTGATCCCTGCGAGCACACACCATGAGCTCAGTCCTGTCAGAGGCATCAGAGGTGTGTCTGCGAGTGTCTCAGTACCAGACAGAGCGATACTGTTCCGCCCATCGCCCCTCTCTCCACCTGTTTTCCTGAAAAATACACACATATTATATTACACTATTACATATAATGGCTCTGAGTGCTCACAATTATTATTATTGTTTATTATTATTATTATTTTTTATTATTATTATTATTCAGAAAACAGTTGTTTAGCTGTGAGTAATTCTGTTACTAGTCATGTGTTTGTGCATAATTCTTTGGCGGAACTTAAATGATCAAAAACAAAGCCAAGCAAATGACTTGTGTGTTCCACTTTCCATCTCCCACAAAGCAGAGACCAATTTCATGGAGTTTGTGGTTTTGTTTGTTAAAAACAAGATATCCTCCATTAACTGATGGAGCATGCGGCAAGTTCAAGCCATACAATAAAGAGAAGAACAGAAAAACACTAGCAGCTTTCACCAACTCATCACCAAACTGTTCTTGGTGGACTGGACTGTATCATCACAATCAGGCCTCACATATCAAGATGGCAGGGATGGGTGGGCTCTATTTGACAACAAAGACCTCCTGAGTGGGCACCATCAGAGATCAAGAGCTCTCCATTCCACATTAAATTGTCCATGCTTCCCCCATTAGCTTTGATGACTCACTATATGGTTGGCTTCTTGCAGCACATGTCAAGGACACTAATCTCTAAATTTAATAAGTAAATCTCTGCCAGGCACATGTGTACAATATACACCAGTTTGTGCGCCTTTGAACCACAATGTCATTTCCAGACTGCAGTAAAAGTCCATCATAATCAAGTGCTCCAGCAGCTGCTGTCCACTGTAAGTGAGCGGCAGTCAATGACTTACTTTCCAGGAGAAAATACAAATAAACTAAAAATACGTTTACTAGAGATTATTACAGCCGATAAACAGGAATGAAGCACTGAACAGCACTGCGCCATCGTCACTTTAAATCTAAAGCCAAAACATTTAGTCCTTTTATTTGAATATGCCCCACTCTACAAAGTTTGTTCAGGAGAGAAAATTGTCAGTATTTGATTCAACCTCCATCGAAAGTGATTGGATCAATTGACAACTCAATATGCAATTGACAGTGACACAGAAAACAGGAAAGCTTGAAAGCATAAATTTAGCAAGTGAACTGTGAGGGGCTGTGGGCAAATACATATGCTGAGGGGTGTTGATACAGTTATGACTTCTTGGATTATCTGAATTATGCTGTCATAAGGAATGACATCAAGATAAAGTAGGATAAGAGGCAGCCCCTCACCCGGATGCCCTCCTCACCTTTAGACTACTAAAAAAGCATAGAAACGGACTATCTTCACACAGCGTATTTCTCAAAAGCCAAGTTAACTGAGTAATGTTCAAAATCACCTTCGAAATGAACACGTGTAGGCCCAGGCTGTTTGGTTGCGGGCAATCGGCCGAAGCAGCCCATTACATAACAGGATGCACCAACAGCCTACACGCTAAGTCGACAGCTCTCTAATTTCCAAATGCAGTCTACAATTATGGAGTTTTTCCCCTGCAAAAAGTGAAATCAATAACAAACATATTGCACTGTGGACTGTTACAGACTCGGGGTACACCATGAGACGTGCACCCCGAGTCCTTCCAGACCTGCATCCCAACAGCCTAAGAGTAAAGCAGAACACGGGCCAACTTAGGAGCATCAGGAACCGCGGCTCTTCTCCAGGAGGATGTGAGCAAAAGCAGTAGTGATAAGAGGGTCTCCACAAGCGACACACTGGGCCCGACTCCCCCCCCAGCAGCTCAACGTCGTTATGTTTGGACTCTAAACAGGTCAATGGACGCAAATGGATTGGTGTGAAAGGGCTACTGGCTGCTACACGTACCACTCAATGTCTTCACGCACTCGCACGTCTGATCCTAGTAAAGTGTTAGAATTAAAATGTCTTGCGAAGTGGCTGAGTGTGTGCAAGGAGCACGCTGGCTGGTTCGTCCTGCAGAACAGTTCCCAGCGCCGCAGCGATCATCACAGCGGCGCACAGACATAGTACAAGTCAGTCAGATGTTGGCATTTGTCCCACTGCTATCGGCTTACTTGCTTTCCGACCTGCAAGGAACAACACTGTGCGGAACAGTTGCACAACAAACAGAACCGCGGGAAAAGCGGAGGGAGGCAGCAGCAGTAGCAGCAGCAGCAGCAGCGCACTCACCATTGGATTTCCAAAGAGTAATACTGCAGTGGAGATCCAGTTTTTACCGCCGTGTTTGGTCCAGCACGTCGCCGCCGTCCGTCCTACGTCTCAAACGCAGTCACGACTGTGCCAGAGAGGCCGAGAAGCTGCTCCAAAAGCTCGGCTAAGGGAAGGCTGTCAGACCGACCGGGACAACCTTCACTGTTCCCAGCCGAGCTACAGTACATTCCCACCGCCTCGACCTCCCGACTCCCTCTGGTTCTCTCTCACTCTCGCATCGCCCTAAACCAAAGACAATCCGATCAATGGGTCCGAGGCGCCCTCTAGCGGCCGCACGGGGAGGCAATCGGTAAATTGAAATAAATAGTAGGCGTAGTTCTCATTTTAGGCAACTTGTTTTTTTTGTTTGCAATTCGTTTAACCTTTACGCACACAAATATACACAGTAGTTTTCATTAAACACACCAATGAGACATTTTTTTTTTTTTTTTTTTTTTTTTTTTTTTTTTTTTACGATGCTACATTTTCAAAATTACCTTATGTGAGTGTTATGTAAACAGAAGTATAGGCTGTAACATGTTTTACAATGTGAAAAGTAAATATTGTATACTGCTTGAAATCTACATAACGTTGGCATCTTTCATTGGAGGCTACACCAGTCACTCAGTGAAAGCATTTGTTTTCTTTCCTAGTTTTTCCTCAGTTGTCTGTGAGATAATATTAACAAACAATAAAACCAAGATAAAATGTGGCAAAGGTGGTTTAACCAGAGCCAAGGCAGCCAATTGCACTGAGGAGTTTGATGCGTAACCAGAAAGGCCACACTGGTGTTGACACAGACCAGAGAATATGTTGACATTTCATCTTTTAAACAAGCCCACACCCTGACACTCACCTATAGGACATCAAGTTATACCACCATTGCACTCAGTTTACCTGCCAGAGAAACACAGCTTTAGAAATAATAACCGTTTCATTGAAACGGCGAGCCTATTCACTTTGGCCCAGGTCAACCTAATAAAAATGGGGGTTTACCTGGGTAAATAAAGGTTAATAAATAAATAAGAAATCTATGTTGGTAATCGTCAGAAGCTGAGAAAGAGTCCTACAGTATTGTTCCATATTTTACATATTTACATCTAAATTTAGGACTATATTATTATGTTTAAATATACTGCTTGTTTTGCATCTCCACAGAATATAATTTAAGGGAATAATAATATTCATGATTGGAATGAAGTGTTTAGGCCGATATTGGTATCACGTGACTGCTATTATTACCCATATGCTCACATCTGAAGTCATTTAAGGTCAATTGTTGTTTCAAGGTATATCATCTGATATTATATTTTTTTCATTTGATAAGTTCTGATAGCTTTATTTTATAATTTTCATTATATAATTTTAACTTATTGCCCACATACCAATAAGCACCATTATCTTGAACAATCCCGGTAATATGCTGTAGGTGTTGACCTTATTTGGACATTCAGCTCAACAGATAAGATATTAGCTGTAGCCTACATGTGGCTTTTACTTGATTAAATATCACATTTATTACCACTTTCAATTCGGCAGATATGAGGAATCATTTCACTTACTTCCTTTCACAAATAAACTAAGTAATACTAAGGCTCCACCAACTTTAACATTTTGATTGGTCATGGAAAAAGTTCACTTTGTATTCCTCTTCTTAGGTTATTCATTTTTCTGAATTGGCATTTAAGTATCTTTGAAGGCTTTCACCATTTTTTTCTTTTACTTCGATTTTCTATCAACCCCTAACTGCGTTGCCTTAATTTTCCACCACGGGGCGCCATTGCTCACAAATAATGTTTCAGTCTCTTTTGGGGCCAACGTACCACTGAACAACCAATATATTGTTATTTTTGTATCATCTCTGCTATAAAAGCCCTTCAGTGTTGTTATTATAATGGCGTGGTGCATAATAATGCTTTACACACTTCTCAGAGCGCATCGTTATTCATTAACGGCACGGCCAAAGCTGTTTCTGCCCTGGGGCTGACTGACAGAGACGTGACTGGTGATTGAACTCTCGGTCTGTTCTCTTTAAGCCTGCATCAGTGGAGGATGTGACAAAAACGATGCTTCAGTGAAAAATGAGCCGAGCTGCTGCCTGGGCCATAGCGCAGGCCTCGCGGTGCATCAGGACTCTAATTTCAAGTTTACACACAGCCCTTTTGATGTAAGCTGTTCAACTTCTACCCCACTATATTGCCGGGTTTCACAAAATGTAGCCTTTATTCATATATTCTGCTGAGTCAGGGTTAGATAAATGATGAGAGTCAACATTTGTGGATTTTCCAGAAATACCAGAAAAGGTGGAGATCATCAATTTAGGCTTAATAGAATTGGACTGTAAAAAGGTTTAGTTTTAAAGTGTCGCAATATTCAGGCTTTTAAAGTAGCCTTCGTAAGTGGACCTGTTTAATGAAGAAGAGTAGACCAACAGTGATTAGGGAATATCCCATATCCAGTCAAACTCACAAATGAGTATCTTCTGTGAAAATCCAAAATAGCCGACCGCCATGAATCCGCAGAGACCCCGGGGACAGAGCTGTGTGAAAAGTGCAAGTCCTGCATAATTTATCACGAAAGCTGTAATATATCCCCGCGTGTGTCCGTGCGCATGGCTTTGTGCTCACTCATCGATCATGCTGTACGTCCGAAAAAAAACTGGAGATTTGACTGTGGACTATGCGCCTCCAGCCCGCGTGGTTTGCGTTTGAGAGAACTGTTTGGTTGAGCCGCGACGATCTGTCTTCACATGATGGTTTTAATTAACTAAAGCTATTTTTTACACAAGTTTGGTTCCAACAACAAAAATCTCGGTGAGCTACGGATGTCCCTGACTAATTCAAGCGTCTTCCTGCTTAACGAGGTGGGTTCTTCTGCAGGTTTCCTTTGGTTTGTTTTCTGCCTCTGGTCAAGCTTCTCTGTGATGTTCGCACGTCTAATTTGCATTTCGGGCAATGGACTTAAACACATAGGTCAAACGCTGTTATAGTTTTAGGCTATTTAATATTGCACGTCAATTAAAAGCTTACTCAAACTGCCTCCAACAACGCAATATTCCCCTGTAGCCTAAATGTAACAACACTGGCACTTGCACATATTACTTTGACTTGTGCTAAATATTCCCAAAAATCACAATCCTTATTTCACAAAGGGAGTATAAAGCTTTCACTTTGGCTACTTGTTGAAGTTTCCATTCCTTCATTCATTTATAGGAGTTCCTTAAATCTTGGTTATGATAGTGATACAATGTTGTTTAAAGTCCATTTAGGCATTGTTTTTGGTGTTTATTCTTATCAAATTGTGTCTTCTCTGGAGATTGATGAGTTATAACTTTGACTATATATTTTCAGTGTCAACGAGTCACAGTAATCTCTGTCTCAAAAGACATAGTGGAAACATAGTGGATAATGTAAAATATAATTATAGGTGACAGCTTGAGAGTATACAAGCTTTGATTAACCTGTCCTCATCAGGTGTATTTCATCCCTCCTCAGATCACTACAGTAAAGTACAGTTAATGTGACAGTCTCCTTGATGTCTCTCTGTTTACATCATACTTCAAGCTGGGGTCAGCTCTGTGCACAAACACATGAAGTGCCTTCATGTCGCCGCTCATCACTGCTCTGCTCTCGGAGGAAGAGATTCGGCGGCAGCCAGGTGCCATCTCGCCCCGCTCACAAATCAAAACGCACCATCCCCAAAGCCTTAAAATAGCCTCATCCATAATGCACCAGCAGCAGCAGCAGCAGCAGCAGCAGCAGCAGAACAGCCCAGAGCAGTGCCTTGTGTGGGACAGACTGACAGACAGATGCTTTCAATGCTCGGGTGCCGATCCTTTCCATTTCTGTAGCTTGAGAATGCCATTTGTCCATTCATGTTTTATTCCACTCCATAGTTTAAACAGAATTCAAGTTGAAGCCCTTTTTGTGTGTCGGTTTCTCTTTGCTGCACCATTTCCTGCAGCCTCAAATATGAATAATAAATGTAAACTTTGATGGGTATTTTTCTCAGCAGTCATAGTCCTTGCTGTATTGTCAAACAGTTTAATGTAATTGTCTACTATTGCAGTTGTCTGAATTTGCCTCTGAATGATCTATCAGATTCTCGATCATCATTATAGTCCAGAGTTTGATCTTGTCTAGTTTGTGTCATGAGTTCATACACTATTTTCTTCGATTGACTATTTTTAGATGTCATTTTTTGTTCACAAGCCGATAAGTTGTAAATGTATTCATAATCTTGTAGGCGGTTCTATCAATGATGGATGAAGAATTTCCCAGCTTCAATGGGGCTTTGGTGCAAGTAAGTGCAAGTGGGCAATATGCTGAATACAATCACAATTTTCTAAAGTCCCAAATATGGTTTGGATTCAAGCCTGTCTTAAATCTTGCCAAACTATCTGCTGCTTCTGAGAGTTCACACTTCACTGTGATTGGTTAAATCCACCTGTCACTCACTCAGAGCATGATGGAGGAGAGGACTGGGACACTGGGAAGTGTCTGTGTTTGAGTATAGAGCTGCATTAAATACAGAGAAGCCCAGAATCACAATATAACAATATCGCCAAATAGCATATATTCACAGCCTGGGGTGGAAAGTAAATCATTACAAATACTTCCCAATTTAACTATGTAATTGTATTTAGTTACATTCCAAATCAGAGGTGGGTTGTACTCAACAAGTTACATTTATTTGGGTAACTTTTTCCAGGAAATTGTATTTGGAGTAACGTTCTGACACTATACTTTTACTCCCACTCAAGTAATATTGTTAGTGAAGTAAAAGTGTTGGTTCCTCTTCCCACTGTGAGTAATCCTACAAGTGACTAAAGCTTTATGTTGACAAAATGAAATTATTTTGTGTTCCTTCAGCTATGATTTAGTTTGTATCATTTTTGTCTATCCTATCCCAGATTTAGTGTATTATTTAACGTATTGTCCTTTCAATTACATAAACTTCCAATTATAAATCAGATGTTATGTCCAGACAGTTACTCTTAAAATTACTTTTACTTGAGTAATAATTACTTACTGAGTACAGCAAAAGTTCCAAAAGCACTGCATTACCTGTTCTGATTGAACAGAACTCAGAAAAATGATTTAAATGGCAAAAATTAAATTACCATTTAAACAACTTAATTCACCTTTAAAGTGTTCAATTAACCCTTTTTTATTTTTTATTTTTTTATTTTTTTTTTACAAAAGATTGATTGAAAATTATACTAACATCATGTTAAAAAGTAACTAGTACTTTGCCTAGTTTTTTCATGCATACTATTAAAGTACAGTTTTGGTAGCAGTAGGATACTTCTACTTATAATTTAGTAAATTTGTAGCCGTGTAACGGTACTTTTACTTCAGTACAAATATTAATATAATATAGGGCTGCAAGAAGTTAATCAATTGAATTGGAAATAATTGTCAACTAATTTAGTAATTGAATTAACCATTAATCATTAACTGGTCTAAAAAATAGGTTTGAAAACTTGCCATGATCTGAGAAAAGAGGTTTTATGACTCAAATCGATTTGAGGCACAATTTCATGAGAATGATGCAGGAAATGTGTACATTTTTGTATCTGAGGAAAATACTCTTTTGTCCATAAATGTGCTCCACTCGGATCCTCAAACGGCTTCACTTCAGAGTCTTCTGGGTCAAATTTAGTATAAATATTTTAATCATGTGACTTTTGCGTTCTAAACAACAAATCAATCAAAAGAATAAACGCTATAATCAATTAGCAAAAGGATCATTAGTTGCAGCCCTTTTACCTTTTACTCTTTCCATCTCTGGTCACAGTCTTGAGATCAGATCATGACTCATTTTTAATTGGACCATCCAACCATGGCATCGACATAGAGGCTCGCAATAAAAAAAAGTCTGAAAATCCCCAGTCCATACCTCACGTGTTGAGAGGCAAAGAGCTAACCACTCTGCCATGTACACATTTGTATGTATTGATTCATACACATGCCAGTTTAATGCGTTTATGATTATTGACTTACAAATAGAAGTAGGGCTGGGACTATACTTAAAATATCGAAACGGCAATATACCGTGATGGACTTCAAGGCAATACTGTATAAGATGCATATTGTGATACTTTTAAACAACATGAATTCATTTTCAATTCGCTGCGTTATACAGTTACTCACCTGCTGACTGCTGCATTAAGGCTCATTTTATTAAATTGAAAAAATATCAAACAACAAATACAAATGAGACAAGACCAGAGAGAAACATATTGGATAAAATTGAAAATAATGGCATCCAAAGAAAAAGAAAGTTAAGGCATAGAAGGTCCAAAACAAAAGTCCCATTTAGGCCAGTATCCGTCAAATTTGTCCATTTTCAAGTCGAGTCCAAATGTGAATTTATTTTTTACATTTTCCGCAGTTTGTGTTATCCATTTCTTCGTGATGGCCTTTTTCCCAGCTGCCAGAAGTATATTCCATAGGTATCCATTTATGTTGTCCATGGCAGGACTTTGGAGGCCCAAATACATAGACCTTAAGTTGAGTGGGATGGTGGTATCGGTGGGTCTGCAGTGCCTTGTTAATTTCTGTCCAGTATTTTTATGCAACTGGACAGTCCCAGAACACATAATAAGGGTTTGCCTCCAGGCAACCACAACCTACATTCAGCATTTTATCATGTTTAATGAGCACTTTGACATGGTGTTGGAATGGGTCACATGGCATTGTGAAAATTCCAATGCATTTTATAATTCGACATAATTAAAACATAATTTTAGTGATATCCATGTATCTGGACACATATTGTATCACGTGCCGAGTATCGGGGTATGTATTATAGGGGCACGTATCGTATCGGGACATGTATTGGCAATACCCAGCCCTAATAAAAAGCATATGCACTATAAACATATTCAATGTGGTGAGACAGCAAATACAGACAGGTTAAATAAGACTTTTTATCCTTGGTGCATAATTTCCTAAGGTATATTTCTACCACAAATATCTCCCAATCATAATGTCCCTATTGACGTTGTGTCTTGCAAGATTCTTGGAGAAACCTAATCTTCTTGCATTCCATAGGACCATAACGACGGGAGGAGGAGAGCAGAGAGATGTGCAGAGCGGAGAGTCTCAGTGACGTAGTTGGGCTTGTGTTCAATGAGAGGTGGAGAATGGAGCGGAGGGTGGGGGTGAAGGGAAGAAGAAGACTGCTTATGAGCACGCTACACTTCACTTTAGTGTTACCCCAGATAGGGCGCACCATGAGCGACTAGCAGAAGGCACGAGCCACTGCCTACCTCCAACTGAGTAAGTACTGCAGCATCCTCTGCATCTTGTAGCTTACTATTGCACTCATTTGTTTCTGCTGGACCTGTGATGAATGGGATAAATGTGTACTTGGCAATGCTTTCATGCAGTTTGTAAGAAGTTTGCAGGCTACATTTAGTGGTAAAATATTGTAACTTCTTAATCCCAAATGATATTTCACATTCTCTGAAATATTCTTACATTTTTGATGCAGTTGTGATGTATAGGCATATACTGTACTTGCTGGTGCTCCATGTATTGTCGGAGGGGGAAGAGGCAGTGCATTTGGGACCGCTAGGCTTCCTGTGCAGGGTCAATTAAATACTGCATGAGACAGAGCACTAAAAGCCTGTCCCGTGAGGAGCCGAGTGCTTTGTGCGTGTGCGATTCCTGTACGTGTGTGTTGGAGCGTCAGCGAGCAGTGGCTTGATTAAATCTGATGAACCAGCAATGTGCAGAAAACCAATGATCTCGATTCTAGTCTTTTAGGTGCCTTATTATCAGCCTGGACTTCCATAAGTGTCATAGTGAAAGAAGATGTACAATCTGGTAGAGTTTATTTGATCACTTTTTATCATTTGTAAAGTTTAATGAATTATTTAAAATGTCTTTTCATCTGGATCCTCCTGTTTCTCCAGTAACAAACTCCTTGGCCATGTTCATCATTCATGGATTCCAATTAGGCAAATTTCCCTTTGAGGATTGTCAGTTATACCTTGAATTGCTCCCAATTGCTTCACCTGTAAAAAAGATCTCGGTCTGTAAACATAAATATGATAATTCATATAGAAGCCAATATTACTCGGCCACACGGCATCACATCTTAATATATTCTTTGTGCCGGTTCAAAGCCTTGATAAATGATTATGTTTGCAACTGCAATCCTCAATCAATTCCTTGCTTGAAATATTGTCAGTAGAGATTCAAAATGCTAAATAAGGAACAGTTTTGATAATAAATTAGCTGTTTATAATAACTATATTTTGACGTAAGTTTATCTTCTAAAGTAACTACCTTCATATTCAGAACACTCAAATGAGGCCTTATTCATACCCAGAGCTTAAATCAGGTCAGGTAGAAAAGAAAACATCTCGTTTACAGGCAGCAGGAGCAGTTTGTGCTGCACTGTTACTGCTGGTACACAGTTTATGTGGGTTAGCAACTCCAATACACTTTGAAGCAGTTGCGTCAAGTCAGGTTTGATGTTTTCCAGGAAACTAAAGGCCCCAGTGTGCACAGTCCAGTCAGCAAAGCCAGGTCCTGCACCAGGTCCTGCACAAGGGTCAGAAGTTTGTCTTCATCAGAGTCGTTTGGAAAAAACAACAACAAAACAAATATTCTCCTCCTACTTTTCTGCATGTTGACTCTCAAATCGATTTGTCAGTCAGGCCATCCACCTTTTACATTAAATACAAGATCTGTATTTGTTGGACTTCCATTGGGTTTTAGTGGCATAGTGATTTGGCCCATTGAAATGCTCAACTTGATCTCCAAATTAGAAGGTACAAAACTGAAAATAAATACTTTCCGTGGGAATAATGAGGACGTTATTATTGTTCAGGATCAGAACCTCAAGCCCAAAGTAGCTGCAGTCCAACAAACCCTACAACACCGAGGCGTTTTACCATTTTGACTGTCTAAAATAAAAACGTTGTCAGTTTAAGTTGTTTAAAATGTAGCATTAAATAAATCAAGTTCAAAGTTATGACCGTAGACAAACGGCAGATGGATAATGTTTCTGAAAGTCTATTTATAAACAGTGAGGTCTGACAGGGGCTTATTATGGATAGCAGGAGACACAGTATCCTGAGGTCATATGATGGAGAGGAGGGTGGAGCTGCAGGACAGGATACAGAGGAAGCAGAGGATGGAGAATATGTGTGGCGCGCTCATCGATCCACTTGGCTGCTCCGGGCGCGCTTTCAGGAGACTGTAGATCCTCATGTAACAGCCTCGGCCACACACAGAGCAGAGTGGGAGGCCTGTTAAGCAAGTAATCAGGTAATAGTCCCACCAACAAATTAATAGATTATCTGCAACACGTTCTCCTTTGTGTTTATTATAGTCTTTTGAAGGGGAGCACATGCTAATTTACCCAAAAATGTCTGGAAAGAGATACTCATTTTGTTTTTATTTGGATACAATAAGTAAAAGCAAATGCATTTTAGTGTGAATCTCGCATGTTTGTCTTTTCCCCCCAGTTTTGCTCATTGTTGGTGGGTTACTGGCATGTGTTTGGCATTTGGTATTGTCTAAGTATGTATCGTCATACTATTTTAATAACAAGATGCATGAACCTAAATTCAGTTCTATTGTTTTTACAGGACCATCCCATGAGTATTAGACTGAACTGGAACCCCTGAAATAGAATAAAGTGGACACATCTTTTTGTCTTACTGAATGCAATTGAGAGAGTCAGAATAAGAAACGAACATGGAGAAAACTGACAAATGATGCCCCATTGTATCGGCAATACACGGCCAAATATGCATGTGCTAGGAAAATGCATAGCCTATACATTTAATTTATACAAAGCTTGGAACTAAAGGTTAATATAGATAACAGTAGACAATAGAAAGGGTGTGCAACATATGTGCGAAGACTGAAGAACTCCGCAACTTTAAAGGAGCTGTAGACCCAGGGTCCCTCAGATGTGCCTCAGCGCATACGCCACCGACAGGCTCAAAACCTGCTTCACACTCACTGCGGGGAATTCATCAGAAGTCAGTGAACTTTGACAATCTCCTCCTGCCTTTCCACACTACACCCGAGGCCGGTCAGGGAGGTGTGAGGAGAGAGCTATATTTAGACAAAACAGTCTGATTTAAAAAAATTCTCTTTCATACTTATCTTAGGCTGCCCAATATTAGAAATATGTGCAGAAATAAAGACACCAAATTACACCATTTAAAAGCACCAAACTTTTGTGTCTGAAGCGCTGATGTTTTCTTTGCTATTTACCAGCTTGTCCATAATGAAAGGACATTAGCAATTCTGCATTGCATCTAACATATTTTACGACGATAGATAATACTAACACTGATCATAATGAAATACACCGGGTCTTAATTTAATATATCGCCATACATATGCTTATGTATGTGGAGAAAATAAAGGTGCACTTTTAGAAAAGTGCATTGTCACATGAACCAAAATAATTGCAGCAGTAATTATTTGTCATTGTGGATCTTGACATTGTAATACAATCTGTTATATTTTCCTTTCATTCTATTCCACCTTGTGTGTTTCCAAGCCGTAGATGTTTTTAAAAGTCCAGATCTAGCTCTTAGTCATTTTCACAAAAAGCTCCCCTCATGTGCACTTAATTCTGCAGCAGTCAAAGTTGAATAAGGTTGACCGAGAGTGTGCAACATAATGCAGGCCAGAGCAGGGTCTTGATGTCCTGAGGCAGTGTGCTGAGTGAGTGTGGACACAGGCGTAGGGACGGGCTGTCTCTACTGTATAGTTCTATCCCGAGTCTGATTAAAACTTCTGTCCTGATGGACTGAGGACTGCTGCTGACTCACTGTGTTTCTCTGGGATGACACTGACTGGAGCAGGGCCTGGTCCATAATGCTACTGTACTATGGATACATTTGCTGGAAGCTGGTGAACGTAAATCAATATTGCACATTATTTATAAATGGAAATTGATATTAAAAAGTTGGGTTGACGTGACTTCACAACATTGCTGAATACCTACATTTTAAAATTGAGCTGGGGGAAGGTCAGAAATGTTATTTTGCAGAAAAAATATAAACGCAACCCTATTATTTTTTTTACAGCTGAACTCAAAGTTGTGAAACTTTGACCAAATTCTCTCAAGTATTGTTCACAAATCTGTTAAAATATGTTTTACTGAGCAATTAATATTAATATTAATAATCCATCCCACCTCATTGGTGTGGTATGTCAAGATGCTGATGATGCTCGATGGGTGACATGTCCATTGTTGTGCCATCACCTCTTGTTGTCGCATGACAATGCACAGCCCCATGGTGTATGGATCTGTACACACTTCCTGGAACCCTAAAACATTCTATTTTCTTGCCTGGCCGGAATTGTCACTGGACATGTCACTCATTGAGCATGTTTGGGATGCTCTGGCGTCTATGACAGCGTGTTCCAGTTCCTGTCAATATCCAGCAGCATTGGTGGCCATTTTGGTGGTCACACCAGATACTGACGCATGGTTTTCTGAGCCCCCAGAACCTCCCAATAAAGCAAAACTGAAGAGTTTAGAGTGCCCTTTTATTGTGTCCAACCTAAGGCACACCTGTGCAATAGCCATGCTGTTTCATCAGCATCTTGCTATGTCACATCTGTAAAGTGGGATGGAGTAATAATATTCATATTACTTGCTCTGTAAAACATACAGATTTGTGAAAAATATCGAGAGAAATGGGTCTTGTGTATATAGAAAAGTTTCGAATGGACGCAAAAACAAAAGTATTGCCTAATTTTGTTCAGTATATATCTGTAATTACCTGGTCTATCCAGACCACAGAAATTGGCACAAAGTTCCACATGTTCTCTGTTAGTATGAATAAACATAGAAAGCTTCAGAAAGTAGTGCCATTATGCATCTCCAAAGGAGTGATTCTTTTACATGGCAAGTTTGTGGAGCTGCCCATAACAAATGATGATGAAGTTCCACACAATGGATTTACACTGTGGATATTTTTTTTCAAAAAGTAATAATTTTGCTTATAGTTTCTTATAAAGGCCCCTGCCCTCCATCTGAAAATATGACACCATCGCATTCCTGAACATGAACAAAACCTAAGCAGCATTTCTGGATTGCTTTCTTATTGCTCCCTGGTATTAGGACAAAATATGTAGCTGAACTAGCATTTCCAAGTACCAAGTACAAGTCATGTTCAGTCACATCATGTTTTCTGTACAGTTGCCCATGGCACCTGTCCTCGGTTTGATTCCTGTGTTGAGTGCGAGCTCTGCCAGTGGATTTAAATGTTTTACCTGTTTTAACAAGAAACAACATGGTCTTGGTGGATATTCATCTGCTGTTACATGTTGTTATTACTTAATTTAGTTGCATAACTCTGCAATCTTTGTTCTGTCTCATTTAAAGATGTATCCAGTGAAAATGTGAAAATGTCTTAAAATCCGAGTTACCCTGAAAGACAAGATGCGCATCCTCATTGATGGCAGCAGTGGCACCTCTCACATTGTCAAAGTTGCATGCACTTGGACAGCCAGCAGCGACATAGAATTACTGGTGTTATAAAATGTTTAAAATGATGCATTGAACTGTGTATGCAGAGGAGCCCCGCTGCCCACTGTTACAGGCGGGTACATAGGCTCCTGCTGCCAGGCCTTGGCATCAATTTTGTATAGCAAATGGCTGTTGGAGCACGCAGCAACGTCAGCTGTGAAGCACTTAGGATCTTTCTTAACCACAGTGGACTGGCGGGACGGGAGGAGACTGTGCTTTGGGGGGGGAGTGGAGGGAGGGGGCAGGGCGCGCGGGCAGCACAGTCATGTCAGCCTCAGACTCCAGCGCTACGGGACTCATCGGCAACAAGGTACGCTCAAGGATCACCTTTTGGTCTTTGCATGCACCCCCGTGTCCGTTAACAGCAGTGTGTCGGTCCACGTCCCCTCACACTCCAGTAACATCCTCTGCACGTGGCATCTCTTCCTCTGGTGATAATGCTAAAATGCCTAAACTGCCTTTAGTGCCGGGGTCAACTTTGCTTACGCGTTAGGCTCACTTTGGACTTTTGATTTTTACATCCTTGTAGCTTGTATTTTAAACAATTAAACACATTAGTGACACTAGAGCTATTTCTACAATCCTTTCTCATTTCAATTATATTCGGATTTATTATTATTATTGAGACATTCTTTTATAAGTGTCTTGAATTAGTGTATTAATTAAGACATAATTAAGATTGATATTAAGTCAATCGCCTTGTTTCTTTTTCATGAAGAGTTATACAGCCAATCCTCAGTCACTACGTGGTTTGGAGCCAAGTTCAGACTTGGGAGGACGTCTATTTTTTTCTTTATTGATGATGATTAAAAGTCAGTAGGGTTTATGTTAAATTTTGACAAAATAAAGTAGAATCGGAAATCAGATTGATCAATATGAGGAAAACGATTGATACAATGTTTCGTCTTGGCGCCCAGCCCATTGTGCCTTGGGTCCTGGGAGAGTTGAGTTGTTTTTGCTGCCTCCTGCTGGCAGCTCTCCACTGCTGCACAGCCATTATCTCACGTTACATTATTTAATTGGGACTTCCAGTATGCCAGAAGTGTTTTTCTGTCTCTTGTTTCCTCTTGGCCACAAAGGCAATCCTTGTTTCTGTTTGTGTGTGTTTTTTTTATCATCTTTGTAGATGCATTTGGTGCTTTGGTGATGCTAAGACAGTGACTGCACATCAAGAATCAACCCAAAGCATGCACAATGGGTAAAATCTTAACAAGGATCCCTATGGAGACAATAAAGTGTACTTTGATATTAGAATTTGAAATGACTCCATTGCTCAATACGTGAGGTAATTATTAAGGGAAACAATGATGATCATTATAAAAGAAATATGCACACACATATACTATACTTAGTGTATAACTTTATCATAAATTACACATTTCAAAACTTGCATCACAAGTTACCATGACAGACAACTTGCTGTAGGCTCAGAGACAGCACAGCACAAAGAGCATTTGGGAAGAATAGTCTAATTAAAACAAGTACAAAAATATCATTTCTGCTGATAAGACCACATTACACATGATGCACCACCTTACGGAAGGCAATAGGCATTATTCTTTGTCCATTTAGTCAGTTTCTCCTTTTACTGCAGATTGTATCTCCTAATCCTTTTTATTTTTGCACAGTCAATGCAGTATTTCCACTTGAGAATGAGGCTATAGCCTGTATAATTAACTGATGTTTATTTCAGCTCCCACCAGTCTTTCTAAATATTAGAGTGTACGGTAGACCAGTCTCCTCCATCTGCAGCACCGAAGGGCTCCGTGCTCCACTGCTTTAATTAGACTTTGTTACTTCTGGATCTGGAGAAGACTTTTCAGGCTGTGCCTTACCACCAGCTAGCTTTGATATTCAAATGATATGGGCAAACTCTGCATGTGGTTTGTAATATTTGGGAGAAGAGTATGAAAAAGGGAGCTGGAGTGCAGGGACGGCAGGTAGGGACAGGTACAGCTGATGACGTTGCAGTGGGATATATTTGGAGCTTTCTGTGGGTGTCCTGTCGGTGTGAGGAGTCTCCAGTTGTGCACCTCGATGGTACTGTGCATCACCAGGCACTGCAGTGAGTGGATAGTGTTACATGGGAAAGTTTACATGGAAGTTTCATCGCATAAGTGTTGATTTTATCAAGTTGTCGCGTCTTTAAGGGCTTGAATCAAAGTTAAAACACAAACATTCAAGCTCAGGACCCTACATATTTGATGTGCATGTATTTATGTTATATTTGAATAAGCCTGTGTGCACTGTTTTCTTCATGTTCCAGGTTTCAGCCGATTCCTACACTAGTCGTCCCTCGGATTCAGACCTGTCCCTGGAGGAGGACAAGGAGGCGTCTCGGCTTGAAGCCGAGCGCCAGGCTCAGCTGCAGCTTGAGAGAGCCAAGGTGAGCCCAGAGAGCAATGAAAACCTGAACCAAGTTTGGTCGCACAGGCTAAAACAATAGACAATAAGGCAAAATCCAACATCTCAAAATGCAGATTATTGAACTGTCTTCAGATTTTTGTACTCTATTTGAGAATATCACGTTTTAAACGCGTCCTTTCTGTTTCCAGTACAAACCTGTCGCATTTGCCGTGAAAACTAATGTGAGTTACTGTGGTGCCACTGATGAAGAGTGTCCTGTTCAAGGAGCTGCTGTGAACTTTGATGCCAAAGAATTTCTGCACATAAAAGAGGTGATGCTTCATTGTGTCATATCAAATTCAAACCCATGCAATAAAACATATTTTATGTACATAGCCCAATTATTCTGTTGGAATTCAACTTTTTCAGAAGTACAATAATGACTGGTGGATTGGTCGACTGGTGAAAGAAGGCGCAGACATCACATTCATCCCCAGCCCAGTCCGACTAGAGGCCAGAAGGTGAACCTCCCTCGTGTTTTACACACTCTTCTACCTACTGCATGCCATTATTTATATATTGCATCTGCAACTTGATCATTGGTAGTACAAAATCACAATTGTATTCCATGTTAGTTAACATCTTGTTTCTGTTTTGATCCGAAACTACAGTTGATTAAAAAACCCACACCCTCAGGGACTTTTGCGTTGTACTGTGTTTTTTCTCACTCTCCTCATGAGGATGTTTGTACTCAAAGGTTTTCTGTTTTCAGGAAAAATGCATCCACAGGCTGGAGGGCCACGCCTCCCTCATCTGCAGGTGAGTGTGGCTCATGTCTGGGCTCTTGCCCCTCTTTCTACTGCAAGCAAAACTGTTTAGCCTCTTTGTTGCTTAATGTCCAATTTGTTGTTTTCAAAGCTAAACAGAAGCAAAAACAGGTATGTATGTGTGGACATAATGTGAACATCAATGTTTTGTAACACACTACTAAAGTAGTCATGTTTTAAATTGGATTTTAAAACGTGTTAATTTGGTGGAAACTAGCCAAGAGGTCTGACAATGACCACGTTAACTATTCTCAACCACATGTGAATACGAATCTAATTTCTTCAAAATTGTATTACTTTTATGTCAAAGCCATGAAATTTAAAGATCAATATTTTAAGCCCTCATAAATTTGGCGAAGACACTTTACCCATCGTGTCTGTGTCTGAATGTGGGGTGTGATTGGTGGTTGTCAGAGCAGCCACACTTCCAGTCTGTCGCAGGGCAGCTGTGGCAACGGTAGTCGCTAACGACGGCAGAGTGTGAGGAGTGAGTGAATAATGCATGTAACTGCAGCTTTGTCGAGATGTCTTGTCTGTGTCTTATGTGTGTGCTTTGTACAGATTGAGCAGGTTCCTCCTTATGATGTGGTTCCATCGATGCGGCCGGTCGTGCTGGTGGGCCCTTCACTTAAAGGCTATGAGGTGAGCCAAGTGGCATAGTGGTATGGTTTATGTATGTTTGAAATCTAGTCCAAGCCAGTCCTCTCTGTCATGGTTTGGCCTTGCTGAATCCTCCACATTTGACTTGATATTGACTACCTCGCTTCGATCTAAAGACCATCTCTCTGGCCTCCATTATTCCATTAACGCTGATACTAAACACCACAGCCACATCCTTATGAAATTATAGCACTCAAAACACAAATCGTATCCCACCAATGCAAGGCCTATGAGCGGTCCTTCAATATACGCTTTCAGTTGTTCTACATGCAGATGTTGTTTTGGAGCATGTATTTCATTGTGGATGTCCAAATTGAGCTGAACTGAAGTATTTTAGCTGCACTGGTCTGAGTGTCTCCTGTGTGGCGGCGAAGGCCGTGTGCCAAGCCACTTGTTTATGTCTGTCGCTAAAATATTGATGAATACATTTGTGGTGTGCAGTGCTTTGGAGACACTCTTCCTCTCTGTCCTTTCTCTCTTCCTCTCTGTCCTTTCTCTCTTCCTCTCTGTCCTTTCTCTCTTCCTCCCTGTCCTTTCTCTCTTCCTCTCTGTCCTTTCTCTCGTTCCTTCTCTGTCCTTCTCTCTTCTCCCTGTCCTTTCTCTCTCTCTTTTCCTCTCTGTCCTTTCTCTCTTCATCTCTGTCCTTTCGTCCTTCCTCTCTGTCCTTTCTCTCTCTCTTTCTCTCTTCCTTTCTCTCTCTCTCTTCTCTCTGTCCTTTCTCTCTCTCTCTCCTCTCTGTCCTTTCTCTCTCCTCTCTCCTTTCCTCTCTCTCTTTCCTCTTCCTTTCTCTCTTCTCTCTGTCCTTTCTCTCTTCCTCTCTGTCTTTCTTCTCTTTCCTCTCTGTCCTTTCTCTCTTCCTCTCTGTCCTTTCTCTCTCTCTTTCTCTCTGTCCTTTCTCTCTTCCTCTCTGTCCTTTCTCTCTTCCTCTCTGTCCTTTCTCTCTCTCTTTCCTCTCGTCCTTTCTCTCTTCCTCTTAGTCCTTTCTCTCTTCCTCTCTGTCCTTTCTCTCTTCCTCTCTGTCCTTTCTCTCTCTCTCTCCTCTCTGTCCTTTCTCTTTCTCTTTCCTCTCGGTCTTTTCTCTCTCCTCTCTGTCCTTCTCTCTTCCTCCCTGTCCTTTCTCTCTTCCTCTCTGTCCTTTTCTCTCTCTTCTTCCTCTCTGTCCTTCTCTCTTCCTCCCTGTCTTCTCTCTTCCTCTCTGTCCTTTCTCTTCTCTCTTTCCTCTCTGTCCTTTCCTCTCTCCTCTCCTTTCCTCTTCCTCTGTCCTTTCTCTCTCTCTTCCTCTCTGTTTCCTTTCTCCTTTCCTCTCCTTTTCTCCTCTCTTTTCCCTCTCTTCTCTCTCTTTCCTCTCTCCTTTCCTCTCTCCCTGTCCTTTTCTCTCTTCCTCTCTCTTTCTCTCTCTGTCCTTTTTCTCTTCCTCTCTGTCCTTTTCTTCTTCTCTCTGTCCTTTCTCTCTCCTCTCTGTCCTTTCGCTCTCTCTTTTCCTCTCTGTCCTTTCTCTCTCTCTTTTCCTCTCTGTTTTATCTCTTCTTTTCCTCTCTGTCCTTTCTCTCTTCCTCTCTGTCCTTTCTCTCTCTCTTTTCCTCTCTGTCCTTCTCCTCTTCCTCTCTGTCCTTTCTCTCTTCATCTCTTGTTCTCTCTGTTCCTTTCTCTCTCTCTGTCTCCTTTCTCTCTCTCTTTTCCTCTCTGTCCTTTCTCTCTCTCTTTCCTCTCTGTCCTTTCTCTCTCTCTTTTCCTCTCTGTCCTTTCTCTCTCTCTTTTCCTCTCTGTCCTTACACTCTCTTTCCTCTCTTTTCCTTCTCTCCTCTCTCCTCTCGTGCCTTCTCTCTCTCTCTCTCTCTCTCTCTCTCTCTCTCTCTTTCTCTGTTAATAATAGGCTTTTATAAAATTAGATATATTAAGAATTTATTGTGTAGTTATTTTGTTCTTTGATTGAGGTAGAATTTTCTACCTTTTACTACTTTGCGAGGCTCTGTGACTTTACATGGATGGGAGACAAGACCGAATTAACATGCTCAAAAATAGGTGTGTAATAGCTGAAGCGTTGCAGAGAGCCCACATGAGCCTGCTCCACCTGGTCATTGAAAATGATCGATACCGAACATATTTTCTGTCTCGTAGGTAACAGACATGATGCAGAAGGCTCTATTTGATTTCTTGAAGCACAGATTTGATGGCAGGTGGGTCAATGTCTTTCATCGGCTGTGGCTATTCTATTGCTTGCATTTAGGTGTGTTCATCTCCTGATGTTTGAAATGATAGTTGTGATAATGCTTGTCTTGTGATAATGCTGGTCATGTGATAAGGCTGATCTTGTGCACAGGGTTACGATTACACGAGTGACTGCTGATCTGTCACTGGCAAAACGCTCAGTGCTCAACAAGAAGGCCATAATGGAAAGATCCAACGCACGCTCTACTATGGGTGAGTGACAAGATGTGTTTGCTCTGTTCAGTAGCTAAAAAAAGATGAATGCCTTCCAGGAATAGAAACTGTTTAATGTATTTGTCTTTCTCGTTTTTGTGCTTACAGCAGAGGTTCAGAGTGAAATTGAGAGGATTTTTGAGCTGGCCAAGTCCCTACAGCTAGTCGTTTTAGATGCAGACACCATCAACCATCCTGCACAGCTCCTCAAGACCTCGCTGGCCCCCATCATCGTATATGTCAAAGTATCCTCACCCAAGGTACTGTGTGTACTGTAGTTTGGGTTATTTGTGTGTTGAAGTAATGGAGTTGGTTATTTTCTTAATCAGTTTAAGTCATTTGTGGTGTTGAATGATTTTAACAAAGGTAATTTACACTTGACAAGCTGTCATTGGGCCTCAGTTCATTTGGCTAAGACGCACCAGGAGACGCCATCTGAAGTGTGATTATGTGCTTAAACAGTTGCTTAATTAAGGATCTGTGTTATGCATATCTTCTAACTAGGATAACTGGACATTTTTCACATATTTTTTAATAAATACTTTCTAGAATACGTTTGGTATTTATATGATTCTGGATGAATATAGCTCAGGCTTGAACGGTAAAAACGTTCAGTTTGTGACTATACGTGTTATACGTCCATAGATATACATGTTTTTAAGTAAACATTCGCGGTGGAACTACCTGATAAGCTGCTCTCTACTGATAAATACACACAATAGTGTAGAGCTGTCGATGGTGTCTTAGTTGATTAATTATTTTATAAGACAATAAGCATTTCTATGAGACAACCACAGAAAGGAGGATTGAGCTAGATTGGGAACAAATCATGAGTTTGATCTGCCTTTTTACATATAAAGATACATGATTGGATCATAGAGGTACAATCTGATGTTGAGAGCTTTTGCACAAAGTTTGGGTCGGAACCCCCGGGGGGTGGCGAAGTGTGAGCTGGGGGTCGCAAGAGGATTTTAAGATGTAATGTTATATCTATTACACTGTATTTAATCTCTTTTTTAAAATTGAAAACAGTTTGTTTTAGTGAAATTGGGTCGGATAAATCAAAAATAATAATGCTTAGTGTCAGAATAATTTTGAATGAACGCTGAGCTTAGTATTTAGCATCTTAATCTTCATTAGTTTAACATTAGGCTAACTGAAAATTTTCTGAGATGTGACGACAATCCTGAGCTCTATTATAATTTGTCCCAAGGCAGATTGCCCATGCACTAAAGGTTACTGCATAAAAAAACTTGCATAAGGCCGCCAATGAATAATACATATGACACATATTCAGTAACAGTAAATACCTACTACTCTTAAGTTTAGCGATTTGTGGTCACCTTAAAGCTCTTAAAGCAAAGGCATTCAAGCACAGTTATGTGTTAAATATAGGTCACATTCACATTGTGCAATTTGGTGATGTCATCATTTTAGATGGAGGGCTGGGTCCTATTGTACGCTCTCAGAGATTTACCACCCTGCTTTTCCCCCAAAAAAAATCGCTAATGGAAAAAAGGGTCACACGCGCTAATATTTCATAGGACCACCTTAAAAGATTTATTTCCAACCAGTGTTGTATTATATTATATGTGCAGATTTTAATTAAATAGATAGGTTGATCGATTGATTATTTTTCACACAGATCTTGTATTGATAATATGAGAGTGATCTGTAGTAGATTAGTTTCTGCTTCTCCTGATGTTTTCTCTGCTTGATACCAGTGATTTGACCCTTTTAAAACATACTGACATCTTTTCCATGACCACGGCATTTGTCTTTCCACATGGTTGTATCAGAAATGAGAAGTCACTCACTGCATCATTTGGGTTTAAATACCGTGTTGCAGTGTATATTGCAGTAAATAACCAAACGTATGATTCCCAAATGTTGAACCTTATCATTATTTGTTATATGTTATGTATTTGTTGGCTCCACAAACATGCTGTTTTAATCTTATGGTGTAAAGTCCTTTCAACTGACTCAATCATGTCTTTGGGGATGAATATTTTCATACGTTTATATTTCATGTTTTTGCCCAACAAGATAGATGGGGATATTAACCATAAACCAGGGCAACAATTATGCAATCTCACAGTCAAACAGCAATATCCAAATTTGGACCCACCCTCCATCCACGTCATGTGAACGTAAACTATAGAGTGTGTAAAAAGTAGAAAGATCTCCCTTCTTGTCTTCATTATGTCTACGCCAGGTTCTTCAGAGGTTGATCAAATCTCGAGGGAAGTCACAGAGCAAACACCTAAATGTCCAAATGATGGCTGGAGACAAACTAGCCCAGTGTCCACCCGTACGTTCTTCTCATTTTTTTCAATTATAATTCACACAGTCTTCTACACAGACATTTGGACAATTACCACACCTGCCTTTACTTTCACCAGGATATGTTTGATGTCATCCTGGATGAGAACCAGCTGGAGGATGCGTGTGAACACCTGGCTGAGTACCTGGATGCTTATTGGAGAGCCACTCACCTTCCCTCGGCTGTTCCCCCTGTGAATAATACTGTGGGGGACCAAAGTGTTATCACCCCACCCTCCGCAAACTCCAGCCAACAGGTATGACAACATGTTCTGTTTTATTTACATCGTTAGTCAGCTTTAGTGTTTAAAGGACACATATTATGCATTAGTTGTATTGTTATTGGCCTTTACTTTGGCATATCATGTTTTAGAAGATACTACAGAAAAGAAACTACAGAAGCCATACCTTACTTCATATTATCAGGCCTTGCCTACATCAAGAACTGAGTTAGAGCTCTCTCTTCTGGCTGCAGGGGGAATTACATACAAACGTATCTTGTCCCCAACATGCTAATGCCACATGTTTGTAATGAATGTGAGAAATGTTCAGAACGAGTCTGGCTGTGACTTATGGACTTAAAAACAGCGCAGATTGTTGGAGCTCTACCAATAATGTCACAAAAATGGAAAATTTTAGATTGTTTTCTGAGACTCAGAGGGAGATGACTTACTAAACCGAATTATACAAACTAGCATGTATAAGCTAAATACAAATCCTGGTATGTTTTTGATGAGGGAACAATGTTATAATCTGGTTAAAAGCTCAAGACAGTCAATTTGGTATAATATGTATCCTTTAAATAGATGCAAATATAGGCCTATTTATAAGGTTGCCCTGCAGATTCGTTGTCTAAAATTGTTTTATTACATGTCAGCTTCTCTCCGAGCAGTATTCTGAAACTCAAGAGTTGATAGAATGAGCAACAGTAAAGACAAAGGTAACATATTCATTCTTGACTTTGTTTCTTGTTATATTTTTTGAACAATTAGTTCCTCCTGTGTGACATTTTTATGCTGCTCATGCAGGAGATTCCAGTGTTGTTGGCTGGAGGCAGACTGGAGGTCTACGCGCACAGGGCCCAGAGTGCCACTAGGGGGCAGCGGCACGCCTCAGCTCTCCATCTATAACACAGGCGAGAGAAAGGGATGAAAGTGCTCTGTAGTGGCAGGATACAGCCAACAGAAGGTGCTGCCTCGCTACTCTCTCTCCCTGCTCCCACCAGACGACTCAGGGCCACTACCTACAGCTGCAGGGATCCAGGCAGAGCCCCCCCAACACCCCCAATAAGTGTCTCACCTGGTCTTAGTACTGAGCCAGCCCATGTGTGTTTGGATACAAATTTAGACTGACATTAGCTTTCTTCACAGTAGCTCCAAATTTATTCAATACCCCATTCTAAAAAACAGTCACCAAAGAGTGCTGTAAGTCTTCCATCTCCACATGTAACCAAATGGCACAATTGTATCAGACTTTGTTGCTTTTCTGGAGGCACGATCTATGATTTTATTTCCTTGATTTGTGTTTTGTTTGTGTAAGTATTATTTCTATCTATGGCTTCACGCTGTAACACTTATCTGCCGCAGTAATGCAAAGCCATGCATGATAAGCACATACTGCACATCAACCAATTACTCTATATGCATCTTGGTCACAACTGTCAATGTAGAAAACACGTGCTTTTGGTTTAGTCTGTAGTCATGCAAGCATTCTACATGCCTTGATACAAAGACCAAACCAAAAACATCTTTCTCAGAGTCATGAACTTCAGAGGGATGTCTACTGGCCTCCTATTGTCATCATTTTAATAACTGAATGTCCGCTGTTTATTACAGTAAAGTTATGCATATGCTTTCAAATTCAGAATGCTAATTCCACTAGACATTTTCAACCATCTGTTTTCTTTTTTCATTCCTTATGAGTGATTGTCTTTATCATTATCACTCAGTTATGCAGTAACATACACCTTCTCGTCAGTGTAAATAACCTGATAAATACATGTCCACACTTCCTCAGAAGAGCCTCAGGAGCTTCCTCACATGAGCCATTCAGTCGGCAGACTCACAGTGTGACCTACATACATTTATATATGCATATATCTGCGCTGTACATAATGTATATTCAATTAGCTGATTATTATACCTTTGATTTGGCCAGAGTTTATGTTTATTTATATGCGTTAATTTATGAGCACAATGCAGTATTTTTTTTTTTTTTCCCACATTATATATTCTCTGCTAATATTTCCGCAATCAATGACCATTTATTCCTGGAGGAAGGCTGGAGAAATAAGTACACAGAAGCCACAGTATGTTCCAAGGAATATTTAACTCCTCTTAGCAAAACTGAAATGCCGGAATTTGTACTAAAAAACAGTTATCCTCTTGATATTGGAAGCACAATTTTGTATAACTATATTATATTTATTATTATTAAATATTTACAATACTTATTTTACTCGCCTAAATCCTGTATGCAATACAAAGTCTCGCATTTCCACACACTAGCCAAGACTATCAGTAAAGCCCTCTCTTGATGGGTCTGAATGATTGCACTAATATCATTTCTGCTTTATGACGCAATAAATGCACAAAGTGTGATGCTATTGCTGTAGCCATCTACAATACTGAACAACTGTCTGTTCTGATGAAGATGTTTTCAATAATTCTCATAATCATACTGGATGCATCTGTTGTCAATGCCACACTGGACTAAAGGGAGTGAATAAAGAAAATGTTTAAGTAATGTGTTATTGTTCGAGGTTTTCATTATGATTGTAGTTTTTTTATCTTACCTGCAGAGCAGCAATGACACTGATTATTGTTGTTGTAAAGCAAGGACGCAAGGCAGCCTGTATTTACAAAAATATGGTAATTTTTTAATGAATATGCCTTTAAATGTTAGATTGTTATTTGGATACAGGGACTCAGCTCTAAAAGGCTGCATAAACCTGATAAACCAGGCTAAAAAGCCAATTTAGGACACTTTTCTCAAGATTGTTTAATGTGGATTGGGACCACAACAGTGTTGCCTGATGCAGGGAGGTGTGATTGGCTGGGGGTGTCACTGGTCTCACACACCTTATACCGAGAGGTGTCACTTTGTTTTTCCCGGCCACCTGTTTCTCTGTCCTACCACCAACTCCCTCTGAGAGATACACCACGTTGTAGTTAAATGTGTTACTTTGCATTTCGTGTACGGCCATTGCCATTTGTTATGTCAGAAAATCCTTGTCCACTTCTGTAATGCAGTGGTTCAAACATATGTAAATTATAAATAATCCAAGAAAAAGATAGATGCTGAGTTGACGACAAAAGATTAAGATAAGATAAGATCAGACCTATACTGAATGTTTTTCCTGTGTAGAAGAACACATTTAATGACAGCACCTTATATTTGTCTTACTGACAATTAACATCCTTTCCTTTAACACAGTCTTACTTTAACACCAATTTATAATGATGATTTAAAATGGAATTAAACCATCTGATTAAAATGACAAAGCTGTTTCGTTACAGAGGACAGAAATGTAGAAAAAGCACTATCAGTTTTACAGCAGCGCTCATAAACAAAGAGACGCAGGGGCCTTTGTGTAGGGGTTATCCCAGTGAGTTACAGTGAGGGCCGTAAAAGTCAGATTGGCCCTGTGTGATGGAGGGCGCATGAGTGATGTCCTGTTTGATGACACAGGCCAAATTGCTTTGACCCACTGGGCTAAAGCTGCTAGGACACTCATTTGCAACAGTAAGTAAATTAGATAGTGGGTTGCCAGACACAGAGGAGCAATGCCTAATAGACTTTTATCTTTTAATACATGGGTCCTTTGCTTGACAGAGAGATGTCATTTCCTCATAGTAATGGCCTGCAGAGTGTGAAGAGGTTTGTCCACTGCAGGCTTGACTAGCAGACACAGAGGACATTCACGGCATGTTTTCAAAGGTCAACATGAGGAACAGAAACATCTCTGGCCTTTGATCACAGAGCGTTTAAAGGGGCAGGCTCATGTCTTATCTCCCACTTTGAGCAAGGACCCGAGAAAGACTGATGGAGGCTTTGTGTTTGTTTTACTGTAGCAACGTATGTTCAAGACGCAATGGTGAGTGGTCATTGAATAAACAATTATCTCTAGAGCTCACGAATCTATGAATGCCAAATAGTGCAAAGCTACAATGTCCAGACTGTGAGTTCTGCTCATGTAAGCCAAAGGAGTGCTTCAATAATTCAGAGGAAAGCAGTCTTTCTTGATTTGTTGGACTGATTGTGTGTTTGGAGATTAGAGTAAACTAATTAGCCCACAGTGGAGAGGTCTATCAGGCCCATTGTTCAGAGGACTTGAGGTATGCCATTGAGCCAAGCCCCAGTCAATCTAATGAAATGAGCTGAGAACAACTAATGGCAGCACATGGACCAAACACACGTCTGCAATGACCCACATTTCTCAGAACACACATAACGCTACCTTTTTATTTATTCATATAGATTATTTATCTACACTTGTGTTTTGTTGTTCACTCTCTGTGTAATATTTCTGACTGTAGTTCTATTTCATGATAATAAAATAATCAAAATGCATTTTAAAGTACATGGAATTTATATGTCTCTATACAACAACAAAAGCTGGTTGTGTCACTGTTTTGACTGCTGTTGTAAAATACCACCCCCCACAGGGATATGTTTACAGTAAAAACATTTCATTTACAAATGTCTGCAAAAATTGTCCTTCTAATATAGGGTGCAGATGTTTTTGCTTTCTTGCAGAGCAAACATTCTGGTAGATTTTTATTTTATTTGAAAGTATTTTCTTTAACATGAGATTTGCGCCACTGTCTGTCACTTCTCCTGTGTGCAGCGCAATGTTTTGGCTCAGTGGGACACGGCACGGTGCAGTAATGTGATATAAAGCCTGGAGAACAGCGCGCTCCTATTGGCTGCTGCGCCTCTGTATAAAGAGCCGCAGTGGCAAATTCAATCAGATCAACTGCGGCTTCTGCGTGGGCAAGTGCACGCGCTCTGCTCTGGGAACATTCGCGGATCACTTTTACGTTTTTCCTCTTGACATTTTGTTGCACCTTTTTGGACTATATATTTACCAAAATGAAGGAAAGGAGGAGTACGCAGCCGCTTGTTGTGAGGTGTAAACTGGTGCTGGTGGGAGACGTCCAATGCGGAAAAACGGCGATGTTGCAAGTCCTTGCCAAAGACTGTTATCCAGAGGTATGTGGCGCTTTAGTCGATAAAACGGAAGTAAGAACTCTTGCACGTGAACTATATGGACTACATAGACATTTCTGACCTAGAAAAAATGATATAAAATAGCCCGTAAATGTGTGTTGCGTTTGTTGCAGATGAGACATTTCATGCGCAGTTCCTCCATCAAGTCATCTCCCCCAGTGCTCTGCTAAAACACGCTTTATAGAGATTGTAGTTGCATTTGTAGACTTTTTTTCCTATAAGCTTTATGCTTAAGTGGATATTAAACTGATTTGCCCCAAACCCTTGATAGAACTCAGTACACGCTGTTCCGCGGATGTGAGTTAAATTGGCTGATCACTGCATGTTTTAACAACGCGCTCATTAGTCGGACAGGTCTGATTATGTGACCACCAGACTGACACGGTCCCACTAACTGCAGCGTGTTGTTAATTGCCTCTTTAGACGTACGTGCCCACGGTGTTTGAGAACTACACGGCCTGTCTGGAGCTGGAGGAGCAGCGCGTGGAGCTCAGCCTCTGGGACACCTCAGGTAAATGACCACAGGCTGAATCCTTTATGTCTCTATGGGCCCTCAGACTCCTATTGTCTGTGCCGCTGAGGTGAGAATGCTGATGGGCACAGCATTTTCGCAGCTATTTAGTATGTGTATGCTATAGTCAATTTAGTTTATCTTTTCTACTCCTTCTTTTACTTACAAATCGATGGTTTGGGATGGTGGTTGTGATATTTCCCATGTCTGTTTTAGCTGCTGTTGTGGTCAAACTCTCATCTTTTATCTTAGTTTCCAATCAGAAGTCCTTACGTCACATGATTGGCTTATCAGATGATTTGGTAAAAATGTAGGCATTTTGAAACTGTAATTCTCAGTAGGTGAAGACATAGCAGACGTGCTGCTACAGTTTGATCTAATTGCTTCTTTCATAGTCTTTACATGAATATATTTAGAAATTATGAATAGTTTGAATCATCGAAAGACTGAATGAAAACATTATTTGTTTATATTGGGGAAAACATACCGTCTATTCCTATTGTAAAATTGTATTTTCTCTAACATCTATTGCATTGCATTGATAGTCCTTACTATAGGTAGAGAGGTCTAAAAACCATGACTTTATGTTTGAAACGCACTTGTTGATCTACAATCAGCCCTCGTTCAAATCCTTATTGTTCCTTGAAGTATTTCCCCTGCCTCTTCTGCACATCCATAATATTACGCTTAGTGAAAGTAGGTTGAGAGACTGTGATTCCTTCTGCCTGGCTTGTCCTTCTCGTGCATCATATGTTCATTTACACTCTAAGCTTTAAAAACAGGGTCAATGTGTCAGTGTGGATTTCCCGTGGGCTGTTGTGTGTTGGCCTGGATAGTACAAACACAGCTTTTTGCATCACCTGTTTGATTCCCTCCTCTCTTCACTCTCACTCTCACTCTCACTCTCACTCTTTCTCGCTCTCGCTCTCGCTCTCGCTCTCTCTCTCTGCTGTCTGCTCTCTCTGGGTCACAGTTTCCCTCACACGTTTTGCGCATCAAATCCTTTACATAACAGCTCCAATTGTGTCAGACAACGCTACATGTGTTTACAATATTCCTCGTATATTAGCGCCCCTTCATTATCAGCCACGCAGGAAGGAAAGAAAGAGTAATTCCCCTGTCAGACCAAATCCTGTGCTCTTTAATCCGACTCTTTGGACCTCATGCCGGAGCAGGATCCTGAGGTTTTCTGGAGCAGACAGACAGGGGGCTGCTCTTTAAAGTTTGGTGACCTGCATTCTCCCCCATATGCTTGCCCCAGGACGGCATGATGCAGCGGATTAAGACTTCGAATGAGACCGCTGCGGCACCCGCCCGGTCGCCCCACTGACCCAACAAGTCTGAGATGGCAGATTTCACTTTCTTTCTTTAAACTCCTTGGCTCGAGTCATGTGGCATTGGTACCTCTTTGTTTTTTAGGCTAGCATAATGGCAACAAATAGCTCGAGGCTACTTTGCTATGTTTCTCCTCAATACATGGAACAATGAACAAAGCTGACAAGAAACAAATACTTCAGTTTACAGTCAACATTACAACAAATAGCCTACAAAACAAGCACTTGAATGAAATTAATGCAAACTGGTCACTGTATATTGCCCCTTAAATTAGGTCTGTTTACATAAATGCATTCTTTGAACAACACGGTGGCCAGACAAATATCTTACACTACTCCACTAAAGAGGGCTGGGTAATATACAACAACATTGTAAATAAAAAATAAATATAAAAAATTCAGTATTGATTTCATACACATAAATCAGTCAGTGCCATTTAATACAACATTTACATTTTTCCCCCCTTCAAAGTCTGACCTCTGCTCTAAACCACATGTTTCTACTGATTAACAATTGTGTATAAAAGTCACTGAGCACATTGATGGTTTGAAGCCATTGCATCTCCATTTGATTAAATTAAAATAAATGCAATGCCTTAGCAAAAACCTATAACCCTCCTCTTCCTCATTGCTGAGCAGAGGCTTTATATCCTGGTGGTAACATGGTGTAATTTCCTCATTGTAATTCTGTCTAATTGCGCGGAGTGACACTACTAGTGTGGTGTGTCCCAGGATCTAAGTGGGCCCCCCTCATTATCCCGACTCCCCTGCATTGATCCTCTGACCTCATCACCGGACGGACCCTCCTTCCTCCCCCGGCCCACCTTGGATTTACACAAACTCAAATCGATGGGCCGGTTTTAATCAGCCTGAGCTAGCCACATGTGGAGGAGGACGACCGGGGAAGCCCTGAAAGCAGCTCATAAATACTGAATAATGGATGTTGCTATAGTGTTAGTGGGTGATTTATATGGGTTTAAATGGCCTCGCTGACAAGTCTTTGAGTTTGATGGATATAGTTTCATCCATGATACTAAGGCGATTGCTCACGATTGATGCGGCTTCCAATTTAGACTGATCAATGAAATAACTATTAGTGTGAGATAACTGAGTCAATCCAGGACTATAGTTTGCCAAAATAAGATTAGTTGCTTATCAAACCTATAGTATAGCCTACTTTAATATGGCTACATAAGGTTAGAGGCTGCTGTCTCAAGCCTGGATAAATTGTTTAATAGAACCTATTTACATTAAATGGACACATCCCTACATACTAATATATAATCCCAAAGCACATCATTCATCAGAGTCATCAGATAAAGGCATTCATTACCAGATTGTAGAAAAAGATTCAGTTGTAGTCATCTAAAACAGGGTCCAGATGACTACAACTGAATCTTTATCTACTCCTCCTACACTCCTGGACGAATGAGTGATTACACCGACACGCATTACCAGATTAATTTAATTTAGTAGAATGGGTGATCAAATATGGGGTTACAGTTCAATCATGTCTCATTGAAAAAAAGGTTATTATAATACACAAATTATCTTTGATGTTTCAATAACTTCTTTAAATGGCATCCACTTTCTCTCTGACTCTGAGCAGCTCTGGCATGTGACCATCGTCATTCTCTCTGCGCCATGAGATGTGTCTTTGTTGAAGCTCTTTCCTTTCTGGATTAGTTCACCTTCTCTGCCATTTTCTTCTATAAATGAATGTTCCATCTCATCCATGCATTGTCCTTAACATGGAAGAGTGCCAGTGTCGTACATTACATTATTCGAAAATCCCCCATACCCGTGTAATGTTGTCACAATACAAACATTTTAAACTTGATTTTGATACAAGGAAAGGGGTTGACACTTGGTTAGCATGACTAAAACTATATAAAAAAAGAAAAAGAAATTTAAACTGTGACTTGAGTAAATATTTTTGCCAACAAAAAGTACTGATATTTTCTTTGAATAATAAAAACTTGACAAATTGATAAAAGGAACAAGTGGAGACTAGAAGTCTCCACTTGTTCTTTTCAATACTAGAACCCAAAACCAGACTATATTTCTATAACGTCCAATTAAACAATGCAATACAAAGTAGTTAAAACAAAACATATATACATTCTCTGCTTGACTATAAAATATTATGGATTTGGTTGACTTCAATAACATAACTTCATATATTTTACTAAATCTTGACTTAATGAAAAATTATTTTTCGTCAAAAGACCACTGAAACTAAATTTAAATGAAGTCTTCACTCCCATCATCTCACTTATTCTTTGGCCCAGTTTAATTTTTGGACTCTGAACTATCCAGACTTGAGACTTTAGACCCTCTTCTGCCTCCGGACTTGATGCTTTTAACTCTTATCTGTTCGTCGGCCTCTCATTGCTACTTTCATGCCTCAGAAACTCTCCATCTGCTGTTGAGAATGAAGCAGAGAAGCCCATATTCAGCCCATATTTGCTGCATGCACATTGATCTTTGCAGAGGAAGGGGGATCTTGTGTGATAGCAGGCTGCAGGGGGTGAAGGAAGGATTAATGGCACAGGAGGGTCTTTGTGGTCCCCTCAGAGGGCAAACTCTGCTCTGCCGCCTCTCTGCTATTGGCGTTTCCCTGCTGTTTCATCCACTTAATAACTTGTCGAGAGTATCAGGAGAGCTCTGCTAAACCTGTTATTACACACTGGTGGTATGATCTACAGTCGCCATGTCGAAGCCGAGACTCAGAGCATGTTAGCTGTGGTCACAGCTAATCTGTAGATGACGTATAGAAATCAAAATTGTGACGTTTTTGTTAAGAGGAGTGACAATGCTATATTAGTGAAGCCTGAAAAAGCAATATGATGAAAGACAACATACTGAATAAACAAAATAATGATTAGAATTCTAATAAATATACAAGCACTGTGTGGTAGGGTTTGACTATTAACAGAAATAATGAGGTGATCTACAGGTGCTCTACAAGAATAGATATTAGCAGAAATACTTACCGTATTTTCCGGACTTTTAGCCGCTCCCCTATATAAGCCGCATTTGCTCTATTTTTAAAAAAACGATAATAAAACAATACATAGGCCGCACCTTTTGTATAGGCCGCAGAACATCTTCCTTGACTTTCTGATCGCATGAGGTCGTCCCGCTGTCCCCCCTCCAGCGTCACCATACATTCATTGATGTTAAGCTTGCGTGCAGCCGCGCGGTTTTCCTAGCAAGATCGATGGCCTTCAGCTTAAAACTTGCTTCGTACGAACTTCTTCGTTTGGGTTCCATAATGATGCGGCAAGAATTTGAAAATAATTTACAGTTGGTAATTTGTCGTCCGTGTTCTATTTGCTAGCTGAATAAAAAAGCAACATGCTTCTTTGCTTAACTTTTCTGTAGTTTTGATTCTAATTCCGGTTAGTTCGCGGTGAAAGAAAAAAACCACAGAAAAGCCGCAGCCTCTAAATAAGCCGCATGGCTCAAAACATCTGACAAAAGTAGCGGCTTATAGCCCGCAAAATACGGTAATACAATTATATCATAATTGCAACCTTTTGCAGTAACAACCACTTTTCTTCAGTTTGTAGTTTGCATAAAGGTGCTTTTATTATTAATTGTAGCAATGATTACACTGCTATTGTTTATTCCGATTAAATCAAAGCCATTAATGACTTGCAGTCTAATTACAACATTGTTTGGTCTCATTATAATTCCCATTCACCAGCTTGCCCTCTGAAATTGAGTCTGACACATCACCGTAACATGAACCACTATTCATGCTTTAAACATGCGAGCTCTGCTAATGAATCACTGTGTCTGAAGGTCAAAGGCATTTCTCTTTAGCCTTGACAAGACTTAAAAACACCTCGGACACGTCTTTGCTCCCTGTTTTCTTCCTGGCAGGATAACTCATCTGTCAGCTTTAATTGCACTGTCTCCTGGACATCCTGCACAGAGCTCCTATTGATCGCTGCATTTAGATCAGTGGCCGTTTAATGCGCCCTCACACCCAGGGCAGGGCGCGATAACCCCGTGAGATGGGGGAGATTTAGGACTTGGCTTTGCTTTCACACAACATGCCACAACAGAAAAGCTTAATTGTTCCTATTTGAATGAATGTTAAGGGCCTCAGCCCCAAGCTTTGTGTAGTGGCACAAGGTGTAACTGTTAAGAGACAACTGGTTGTTTGCATTGAGGGTCACTACTGGTTTTCACTTGTAGTTGTAGGGTAAGCTTTAAATAAAAATGTTAGTTTGACATGTTGTGGTTACTAACAAGGGTGGTTCCATCCAATTGCACTGAAGTCTGGCTGTTGGGTGTTGCTTTTCCATCCACAACAAACTTGCATTGACAGGAGCAGGGCGCTATATTTAATAGTATAAATGAATAGAATGTATTATGTTGGGCATAATTATCGTTCAATGTTGTCTTAGATGACCAAAATTTGTATGAGTTGACAAATTATTTGATTATTCCCGGTGTTAAGGATTTATATGGGACAGCGGAAAAGAGAAGACATGGAGTGAGCTGCTGAAGCTTGTGGAGTGAATCATGAGTTTAATCTTTTTGTGTGTAAATAGTGGTTTGCAGTTGAGTGCAGAGCAGAGATACTTAATAGTTTTGAGAGCTTTTGCCACGCCCATCTTTAGTCAACTAATTGATCGACACAGCATGTCTTTAATCGACTACTGCCCTATTATGATCTACTTGTTGGAATCAGATGATGAAGAATAAGAAGAAAATAGGACAATTTATTTATATAGTATATTTCTTACAGAAACTGCAGAACAATGTGTTAGAATACTCATGGCCAGAGGCTATGAACACCATGGTTATTATAAACACCAATATCAAGAGTATTTTCAAAGAGCATGTTGTATTGAAGATACTGAGCCTAATGCTACATCCTTGCCCCATTGTTTGCTTTTGCTGTTCCGTTTATTTGTTGGGGGGGAAAAAAAACCCAGTGGAATTTGAGAGCAGCTTGTCATTATTCTGCTCACAGCGCCCAGCAGCTGGCAAAATTCAGTTTTACCCTTTGATAATGTGCAAAAGCATTAAGTATTCATGAAAGTGATCTATATGCACACAGCCATGTTGCGGGCTACTGTTTAAGTTCACCTTCCCTGTTTTCCTGTTACATTGTTGTGTCTTTGCTGTAAATCAATTAACTTAGTGTTGCGTAACAGCTAATTAGTCACTGCTTTTGCTATCCGTTTCTTTTAAAGGAATCAAATTTGGGATTTGCAAACATGCTAATCCTATTGAGCTGCTTGTTCTGTTGCAGGAGATAGCAGGATGTTGCATACCGCTGGCTAAATACAAACTTTAAATCTTGTTATAAGTGTGGTTTTTGTGTGGTGAGGGTGCTTATCAGGGTGCAGACCTGAGGGATGTCCCCGGCGGTGTGGGTGGGTGGGATGTGGCTGGTGTGGACTGATTGATAGGCAGTTAAGTCTTTATAGAGCCAGCGGTGGGTGGAATGCATCATGTCGTAGTCAGTGGATTCCAAGGCTGTTGCTGTGGTAACAGAGAGTGGAGGTATGGCGTGCCTCTGGATTTTTTTTTCTTTTTAGGAGAGGGGGGATGGCACGCTCAGGCAATACTACTTGATTTTTACGACCCCACCCTTTACTATTAACAGCAGTGTTTTAGGCTCTTTTACTTGTTTCCAGCATCATTTTAATCAAGATTCAATCATTCCTAATTGTCAATATTCAGCCAAACTGTCAATGAAAGCATGGTTTGGAGCTCAGACTTTGGAGGAAAAAGGAGGAGTTAAAGGCTGTACTATTCAAATTTCAGTAAGTAAATACTGAAAGCCATGTTGGGGGTTTTAATTAGACAAAATAAAGCAGAAATGACAATTACGACCAATCAATATGAAGGAAAACATTTATACTTTTGTCATCCCCATTTCCTGACCATACGTAAAACTAAGAATATTTTTATTATTTAATGGAATTTGAATTGAGAAGTATAGCCTACTCAAGCAAAATCAAGTAATGTTCTCTTTGCAAAAAATATTTCATAGTCCAAAGTATTTTTACATGATTCCTTTTAAACACACAGTCAGATAGGTTCCTTCAAATTTAGAGAGCAAAACGACATTTCCCAGCATTATTTTTTTTACTGCTGCCAGGAAAGATCAATACGGATTTGAGTTTGCCATTAGTCATTTTCCCTTTAGCCAATCAGAGGAGCCGTTAAGGGAGCAATTCCAGGGACAGGAAAGGTGGGTCTCAGCGGGAAAAATCCGATCTGATGCGTCCTAATCCCGGCTGCTGGATTCACTGTGCGCTCTGCTCCTCCACTGTCAGCTCAGCCACCACTCCAACCGTCTCTCTGTGAAATGAGTCTTGGCTTAAAACGTTGAGTCATAAAAGTTTTACAGTGCTGCCAGTTTATAATGTGAATAGACTTGAACGCTATTACAACAATATTATTTCAATTACATTAAATGTATATCTCATCTTGGTTGTGATAAAACCAGCACAATGTCATACTCCAAATTAATGTTTCAACTGATTATTGTCCTGTAAATTGTGATAAATTGTGACACTAAAAAATTACAATTGTGTAAGTTAAAATCAATATACTCCCCCCAAAAAAGTTAGGTTTTAAGTTTTCGATTTTTTTTTTTTTTGTTTTTTTTTTTTTAATCTGTCACATGAATTAAATGTTATCATTGCTAACGAGAGATTTAACCGCTATTGGGTCAGAGAGGCGAACAATCTTAACATTGTGATGCTTTTTCTCACAATAATCCTAACACTCTGATATCTGAGACATCCACATTAGTCAGTCATTGTTTCTGTGAGTGAAGTCTGTTCTAGGTGTAATCTTTTAAATCCACTGTAACTGGGATAGGTTCCAATCAATTGCAGGATTTTGAAGATGAATACATGTTTTTAGCCTTCATTATTCTGTTTATCTGTGAGTGTTGCGATAATTCAAGAAAAGCATTCATTAAAATCTGATGACCTGTTTTGTTTTGCAGGTTCTCCATACTATGACAATGTGAGGCCCCTGTGTTACAGTGATTCAGATGCAGTGCTGCTGTGTTTTGACATCAGTCGTCCTGACACCGTGGATGGCAGTCTCAAAAAGGTGACCAGGAAACTGTGTCATATCTCTTCAAATGATCTCTTTCACTCATGCATTAACTGACTCAATGTATTTATGTTTTGGTTTGTGCAGTGGAAGAACGAGATCTTGGACTTCTGCCCCAGCACAAGGATCCTTCTGATCGGCTGCAAGATCGACCTGCGCACGGACGTCTGTACTCTGATGGAGCTGTCCAATCAGAAACAGACACCTCTCACCTACGAGCAGGTCAGGAGAAACAGGCTGAAGAGTATTTTGTAGCATTGGAGCTCACACTTAAATTGAGTATGTTTTTAGAATGTTGTACTTTACAATTTGTAGACTTAAACTGTCTGCTTTCAGTATAGATTCATAGCATACAATTATGGATTATGATTAATCTTACAGGTATTTAGGTTTTATCAATGATTGTATCAAATAGTAAATAACCAGAAATGCAATGTTGCAAAGTTTTTTAACACAAGTAATACAGTTTGGGGCTGCAGTCTGTTGACATAAAGCCTATAAAGTGACTCATAAAGCTTCCTCTGCTCCAGGGCGCTGCTATGGCCAAACAGCTGGGTGCCGAGGCCTACCTGGAGTGCTCCGCCTTCACCTCAGAGAAGAGCATTCACAGTGTCTTCCGCACGGCAGCGTTGGCCTGCATCAACAAACTACAGGCCGTCCCAAAGCCCAGCCCCACGCGCCGTCTATCCAAAAGACTGCTTCACCTGCCCAGCAAGTCAGACCTGCTCTCCTCCACCTTCAAAAAGGAGAAGGCTAAGAGCTG
This sequence comes from Chaenogobius annularis, assembly GCA_015082035.1. Lineage (NCBI taxonomy): Eukaryota > Metazoa > Chordata > Actinopteri > Gobiiformes > Gobiidae > Chaenogobius > Chaenogobius annularis. The sequence goes on along the minus strand of BJKM01000180.1, from coordinate 296,867 downwards.
CTCCGTCATGTGAGTGGATGCCGTGTCGGGTTTCCACAAGGTCTCTCCCAGCCCCTGCCTCTTTTGGTCTTGGGGAAGGGGGGGTGGGCACGATTTATCAGGACATCCTGCTGAATCCTTCCCCTAACCCCCCCACGAAACACCACATCAGAAGAGGTGGACACTGCGCTGTCCACTTGGTCCTGAACATTGTAATGCACATGTCATTTATCAACCTCAACCTGCTTTTTGAAGAAACTGTTGTATTCAAGGTTTGGACATTGAGCTGACATTTTTCACCCGTGACAGAAAGATACTACAATATTCACATTCAATGTTGAGTTGATCTGAAATTTGAAATTGTGCAACAAATGATGAATTGGAAAAATCTCTCAAATAATTCAATGTATACCAAAAGCTAAATCCAGCATGAAAAAATCAGGAGCAAGCAATGTCTTGGACGTCTCTTCTAGTAATGCAGTATTAAGTAGCAGGACCACTAAAGGGGCACAGAAGATAGACAAATACAGTCGCTGCTATTGGTGGCCAAAAGAATGATGAGGTGAGCTATTATGAGAAGAACAGTTGCTATTGCAGCATATACAGACAAGGCCTGGTGGTGGCGCTGTGGACAGCTCTGCCCGTGTTAAGGTGGACGAATGAGAGCAGACCAAATCAAAAGTGAAGTTTACATGGGCTTCCTGTATCGCTGTGGCTTGAAACTACTTGATGAAGGAGAAAATGTATGAGAAATGATGAGCCCTGTGTGCAAAAAGCTTGGATCTGAAAGTCTTTGTAGGTTAAAATATCATTTGGATTTGTAGCAATGTTTGAGCTGTTCTTTAACAGTATGCAGTTTTGGAAAATGCCTTTCATATCACAATCCCACAATGTTTGGACTTCAATGTGCCTGTGACATTTGTAAAATATAATCCAATGTAGCACTCCCAATGACTTCCAAGACCTCTGTGTTGTTTTTAATCCAATAAGCAGCACTTACTGTAGGGCATATGGAGTAAAACAGGGGCCTGGTCTGTGCTTAAAAACTCAGCTTTATGGTTGTGCTGACCATAAAACAGTGGTGATTTAAGTGCATGTTATACAAGGGCGACCCATGGCAATAAAATACAGCTTTGTGATTACGGTTATCTACTACCATGCTCCATGGACCATCTTTGCTGTATAAAAAGGCTGTTGATATGCGTATGCTATCCACTAAATAACAAACCTGAGATTGCGATGGACAAACCCCTGTAGATGCTGTTATTGCACGGAATAGACGCAATTTTTAATTTTGCATTGGGAATCTAGATATTCAAAAGTCAAATCATAGTGGAAGGGCTTAGAAAATTAGTATTGGGGGTTTGTAGTTCAAATCAAATGAACAGGCTGGCCCTGTCCAAAGAGTGATATTATTTTCCGTTATGATTTTTTTTTTCTTTTCATTTATGGTTGTTAAAAGCATGTTGTCAGTCTTCATGTTGTTTATGAGGAAGTGTCTATGAAGCCGTGGGCAGCTGTTGTCACAGCCGTGAAATGGTGATTTGCACAAAAACCTGTAGTTCACGGTCGTACCAAAATTCTGCAGCATTGCCTAGCAACGATGGAGTGCAGGAAGCGGCGTTGACCGAGACAGAGGCAGGGCTGGATCAGTGGCACACATCCCCAAATGCAGACAGCAGCAGTAACAGCTTCTACCAATTTATACTGGCCTAATATATCAGAATCAAGGATAGCACAAAATATGGAAAGAATGTGTTTTACAGTATTTCAAGTGTTAATAACAAGCATTTGGTTTTAGTCTCAAGGCTAGTGGTCATAAACTCCTATTTCACTAAGAAAAGATGATTTGTAAATTTTAAAAAACATGATCAGGTCAGGTGTAACACATTAAACAAGTTGGTGGAGAATTGTATAAAAGTTATGAACTGTATCAAGTAATTACTTTAAATATTTTGCTGCGCTTGGGATCACAAACAACACTGAGCAGTGATACCAGTTTGCATCCTATTGTAATCAGGGCTGTGTTCCAGTGCGGACAGATTAGTTGTGTGCAGAGGCGGCTCATAGACATTTACTCGGCTTTTGTGTTGTGGTCAGTGTTTGGTACACTGGTGCCGTCCAACTCCTAAAGCATGTCTTATTGAAGTTGTATGATTGTACATATCTTCTGTCTCCTGTTTTATAACCATTGTACGGCACTCCTGAGGTGTCAAAGGAACTGTTGTTGTAAATGTGAATATTTATTTAGTTGCTCTTTTCTTGTCATGTACATTTATTTTAAATCTATTTTGTAAACTGAGCCTTTTTTGTTTCGATTTTTTTTTGCTGTGTTAATAAAGCTTGCCTTGTTCGGCATATTTTGTTGCCTCTTGTAAAATGTATTCTAAAAATACTTCCCAAATCAAGAAACAAGTCAATACTTACTGTTATTAATACTTCCTAATACTAAACAATATTACAGAATTCAGTAGCTGTAGTATACAGTGTTATATTTCACATTGTAACAATGATTAGCTGCTACAGACTATGTGCTTATCGCACAGTGTGAAAGTAGATTTATTTTCAGTAGTAGTAATAGAAATATTGCATTGTGTAGACAGCAATTACAGCAGCTTCACCACAACATGTTTTTAAATTAAAATGGGAAGTACGTGGTGAGAAAACTTTCCTTTTAAAACTAAAAAAGAGAAAAATTCCCACTTGGTCAAAGGTAGTTTATTTCTGCTGTCAGTTTTAATTTATTAGACACTAGTCTATTCATAGCGGATTCAAAATGACATGCTTTTTGTCAAACTAAATGCTCCCAGTACAGTATGATCCCTGCTCATTATGCAGAATAGCATATCCAGTCATGTATCTCCTCACTCATTTTCATATGAAGTGTGTCCCTTATCGCTTCCCCTCCACTGGTGCAAATAATTCCTTTAACAGGCCAGTGTCACCGAGTGCATGCGGAGCGACTCATTAGGGACAGAACAAATTTGAATCGTGATGGATTGGGGATTAGCGTCATTTCGTATTTCTTCTTCAGCGCTGAACAGAGATGAGAGCAGCTGATGAGGAGAGCGTCTGAATAATCCCTTAAACCACAGAGACCAAAGTGTGTCACGTGTAATTAAGACACACTTAACAGCGGCACGATCTGGAAACGCAGGGTTCAACTAAAGGGGAGCAAGTTCCCTAATCGAGAGGAGTTCTAAAAAATCAGCTTTCAATTTATGTAAAACATAGACTGATTCTCAGAAGTGGAGAGTTAGGCTGATACTGCTTTGACTGTTTTTAGAAAGGCCCCTGATTCAATTCCCTCAGCGTTATTGAGTCTGGGCAGTTTATGTGCTACAATTTCACCCATAAAACTTAAGCATGCAGGTTTTTCTCCAGCATTACAATGGAAAGATGGGTCAAATATAAATATTCCTATCAAGACAAAACCTTTAGTATTGTTTGAGGAATGGTTGATAACTTTTATATTGACAGCAGCATGTTGTTATAGCCAAAGTGTTTGTAACATAAACTCGTAAAAAAAAAAAAAAAAAAAACTCCCAGATGCGTCATGTTGAACTGTAGTTGTAGCAGCTGTTTTTGGTCTGATTACAGTTTTCTCACAGTTTCAGTGTCACTTCTGAAGATGCAACATTCCTCTGTGTTCAAACAGAGTCCATATGGAGCCACATCTGCACAGGTGTGATACTGGCCCAAAGCCCAAGAGACAGAGCGCAGACCCAGCCGCTCCCCAGCCCGGAGAGGACCAGGAGTTTATCCTTTCAGCAATTGTGATATCTTCTATACTTTCAAGATTTTTTTTTTAGTCTGAACCTTTTTGTGTTGTTGTTGTTGTTGTTGTTGTTGTTGTTTGTTCCACCTTTGTTTGTTTTTACATTCTCCAATATTTTTGAGTGGAGAAGATTAGAAATTATTCAAGTCATTCAGTACATTTATCAACATTTTGATTTGAAAAATCAAAATGTTGATTTGAAAAATCAAAATGTCCCATTGGTTCTAAGACTGCCGACTGTGATGATGTCATACAAGTGCCAGGTTTTTTTTCTTACATTTTATTCTCATAAGGAATAGCATATGGTAAAGGGTAAATTCACAAATGTTGAATCAGATCATTTCTATTAGTCACTAGACCCTCTAACTCACTATTTTACAGCAAAAATCTGCATTTTAACAATATTCATTTCAGCTGTCTCACATCCATATTAAATACATTAGCCCATAGAATGTTGTGAGATGTTTGCATCAAAAATCCAAGGACAGAAAACTGGCGGACTATGAACCAGCGCTCTAACAGCCCATGTGTAGAGATTTCCTGCTGCTCTCTAAAACTGAATCTTGTGGAGGAGACCTGGGGCAGTGGGCGACTCTCACTCATCCAGATGCACCTCTGGGTGTCAGGGCGCTGAAATGGGCCTAGTCCACGTGCTAGTCTCACCAAATGATGCCAACATCTTCCAGTTGCAGGTCCAAGTTCAGTCCTGAAAGTTGTCAGGGTTGACCTCAATATTTTGTTGTGGCCATAAAACAAACTGCTCTTTGTCTCCTGCACAAACAGGGGACCACTCTGACCCAGGATTATGGTGTTGCCATGGACAAAAGCCAAACAGAAAGGCCATTTGAGCCACACAAAACCAGTTTAGAATTCAAACATAGAAGATTAACGGCATTGCACATACATTATGACTAATTACAATATGCATTGAGGGCCATTTAGATAATTAAATCGCAGCAGATTGGTAAAATGACTTCCTCTACATTTATCACTATGAGACCATGATTTATAAACAGGCCCCAGCTATCAGTTGAAAACATTATTTATTGTAATATTTAGTACTTTACTTCTTTTGGCACAGAAATACAACACTGGGTACTGCTATATTACCATATTTAATTGGCTCCTCTGTCACCACCACAATAGACCTACACACCACCTTTCACTTCATCCTCTGTCTGTGTTCAGTGTTCAGGAACATTTCACAAAAAGAGCAAATTATAGACTACTATATGTGTGCATTTGAATCTCTGTTACTATAAAAAGAGGTGTGAGAGAGTCTCGCCCCGCCTCTGCTCTGTGCCCCTCTTACACAGAGAAATAGCTCCTCTGCCGCAGTGCAGGGAGCAGCCACAACACCAAAATCTGTCAGTTCCTTTTCTAGAGAAGAAATATACTGTAGGAGCAAGAGCAGGGCATGAAATACTGTGTTATGACCAGCTCTATAGGGTCAAGGAGGTAACAAAAAACAAGATGTAAAATAAAGTTGTAATTTAGTAAAACGGAATATAAAAGATACATTTTAACAGAATAGACACAAACAGAAGGATAAAGATAAAAAAAAAAGAAAAAAAAGAGAGTAGCAAAGGTAAAGTTTAAAGTAGAAAACCAAAGTGTGAAAAAAACAGTAATTTACAAGACTAGGCAAAACAAAGTTTAAATGCATTGAAATTCCTCTGCCGAATCTTACCTGGTTGTAAAGTGGCTATAATTTTTGCTCCATCCCAGCTTGAAAAAAATTTGCGGAGAAACAAAAACAGTATATTTAAAAGAATTATTAAAATGCGATTTAAAAAAAACCCCAGTAGTTTTAAGTACTGATATTTTTCTACATTCAAAATAAAAACGTTTTATTACCGTAGACGTGGATATCAATTTCCCATTGAACACATGACTCGTCTGTCATTGCTGTTAAAAATGGCTGTTAAAAGTTCAGCGCTTGAGGCTCAAAATTGAACGTGAGGAAGCTAGGATGGAACTGTGTAAGGAACGCATGATAACAGAAAACACATTATTCTCTCATAGACTAAAGACTGGTGTGAACTAAACCCACCCAGTTTATGCCCCCCACCTCTCCTTGTGACCTCTGACCTCTCCAGTGGATAAACCTACTGCGGGCCTCGCTCTCTCTTGACCTTGTGTTTCCCGGGCAGCTCAGTCCAGTATGTGATGTGCAATTGTTCCATGTTTCCCTGTGGTCATGCGACTGAAGCACAGATGTCCATTTGAACGTGAACAGACAATGTGTGGGTCAAAAGGATACGCTCCGCTTCATCTGTTACAATAGATTGTATAGCATTACGTGGGGGCAAAGTCAGGTTTATTGTACGTATTGGGCCTGTTACTGCTGGTGCAATGAAATAAAAAGAAAATATCTCAACTCTTCCCATCTCTTCAAAACCGCCTTTCAATAAATGTAGTTGATGATGTAATCATTGACTGAGGTTCGGGAGCGGGACCGCCTCAACCTCCTACTCCTCCAGCAACCACGCCTCCACTCTTTAACCACACCTCTAATTACCCAGAAGCCCTATTTATACAGGCCTATCCCTGCATCTCTTGTTGTCTTTGCTCTCTTAACCCCAGAAAGCTTGTTCGGTCTAGTCTAACAGGTTCTCACGTCCGTTCGAATTATACCCCACTATTGTTCCAGACATTCTTTTGGGGGTTCAATTAGTCAGAAGGCACTCATTCGACAACACCTCTTTAGTAGATCAGTAAGTTCTCATAGTTCTCAAGACTCGTAGTCTACTCTCCTCCATCAGTCCGTCACCCGCATTGCTTGTACTCGAGTCGCTATAATCAACAAACTTCTACTCTCAATTCACTGTCCCAAAACCCGATGCTCAACACTGAACCTCAACGATCGTCCTAATTCCTCTTCTTCGATCTTCAGGAACCATCTAAATCAGACTACCCTCTCATCTATCTTTCATTCCATTCATTCTCAATCTCATTCAGCTCTCCATTAAGTTCCCTCATCCATCGCTCATAGTGATTTCATTACTATCTGCAGTTCGTCAACTCCTTTATAAGGATAAGTATCCGTTCTCCTCAACCTTTCTCTCTACTCCGGAGCAAAACGACGACCATTAATCCACACTGTTTAACGATTGCTCGTTGTCTTTATGCCATCCATGTGACTTGAGACTGTATTACCGCACATGTCAACTCTATCACACTCACCTGCTCTACGTATCTTCCAATTCATCGCCTAAAACTCTTTCAAAACTCTATTCAACTGCACCGGTATTAATCCTCTTCTCCAGTATGGACAGACTGCTTTTAGATTCCATCCAGCTACTCTTCAGAGAGTCCTCGCCTATCCAGCTCCTCTTCTCTCGTGCCACTCAGTTGACATCTTCATTACATTGAGATCCAGACCATGTTTGCTCTTTTAAATCCTCTTTGGGGTTCTGAATCGGCTGGGCTGATTATCCGAGACGGAGCCCCCATCTCTCTACCCAGCCAACTCTAATCGATCCATCATCGATCCATCATCGATCCATCATCGATCCATCATCAATCTATCATCAATCTATCATCACTATTATCAATAAACTTCTCTCATATTCCATTTGTTGTGGCGTGGTCCTTGCTAGTGAAATGTAGTTAATGATGTAATCAATGACTGAGGTTCGGGAGCGGGACCACGCCTCAACCTCCTACTCCTCCAGCAACCACGCCTCCACTCTTTAACCACACCTCTATTTACCCAGAAGCCCTATTTATACAGGCCTATCCCTGCATCTCTTGTTGTCTTTGCTCTCTTAACCCCACCCTCCCACCTCATGTCTATATTTATCTTCACCTTAACACATCACCATCTTAGGAGGGGGGGTTCAGAATCAGTAACTGATTGAGAATGACTCTTGGATGAGAGTTGAAACGTTTTGTTTTTTCCAAAACAGAGTCCAGATGACTACAACTGAATCTTTTTCGACTATCTTGAAATGTATTATTGACTGAAATGTGTTCAACTACATCCAGAGCTAAGGTTACTTTTTGACCTGTATATTGTGATAATTAGTAATAATTAAATTTTTTGGCCGCTTTTCCATACTGGGGGAGTAGTTGTTGATGAGTACTACTCCCACAGTATATTTTTTATTGTTATAAAGCCTGTTTTACCCTCCAAGCCTGCAAACATCTGGTATCGGCCACTTTTTTACCTCTATTGGATTATGACGATGCTCTCTACATAAACACAACTGTAGTGTTGGAAATTGTTCGATACTGTATATCACTGTGCAGGCTCACCCCCCATTGTGACCACTATGCCAAAGCTGGATCACACATTAAATATTATTAGGGTATAAAGTGATATGAAAATGTGCTTCTTCATGTGCCCTCGCGCAGAGAGCGGAGGATCATTATGCTCTGCGTTCACGTGATATGTTTGGCTTGTCTGTCTGTCCCACGTGCAAGGAGGGAAACAAGCTTTTTTTCTATGCTGCAACCGCAGTTTGGAACTCCCTTCAATCGGAATTGAGGTTGCGCAAACTGCTCTCACTTAGGGGTTTTTCGCACAATTTAAAAAAACAAAATCCTTCAAAAATAATGTCAAAGCTTATAAATGTAGATTTTATATTATTTATTTTTCTTAAATGTCTCATGTGTAAATGTTTTTACAATTTGTATGCTGTTATATTTCCACATTGTCCCAGGTCAACCTTGAAAAACAGGTCTCAATCTCAATGCGTTCTCACCTGATAAAATAAAGTTTAATAAATAAATAAATACTTTGTACAAGTGTTAGCTTTGCTAACCACACAGAAACACATAAGGATGATGAATTAGGTAGATAAAACACAAAGTTGATACTGTGCTGTAGTGTTAGGGCAGGGCTGCCCTTTCTAATTGGCTGAAATAGTGCCACAGATGTTCCCATTGCATTCTGCACTAATTCCCCACATCAGAAACTCAAAAGGCGCTCACACAAACATGCACATGCCCAGTGTCTGTGTGTGGTATCACTCAGCAACAGCACACAAAGACCCAGGGCTGGCCACTGTGTTACAAACAGTACTATTAGACACACTGTCAACAACAACAAAATGGAATAAAATACTGTTACCTGGTAGCACTCTCACAGTTGCAGTGGACAAACAGTGGGCTCTGGTGTCCTTCATGCGTCTGTGCTGATTAAACACACCATTAGGTCAGAGGCAGCCAACTGAGAACAACAGTGATACGTACGGCATAATTACTACACACAAACTATTTGTATTTTACACACTGGTTTTTAGCAACTGTTTTGTGCAGGCCAGAAATAAAGTGGGAATCCGACATCAGTGGTGAGTGATGATTTATTTATTTTTTAAAGTCTTTTGTTGCTGATTTTACCACTGTATTTCATTTATATTACACTTTTCTAGACACCCAAAGACACACAAATGCACACATGATAAAACAGGGAAACCAAAGCAAACGATAAAACAATGTATAACAGTCAACGAATAGACTATATTTCTTGACTGCTTATAAAATTGGTCAGCACGATACATTTTTATTTTACAGAGTCAAATCCTAAAAGCATTAAATCGATACTGAATTTATATGGATTATTTTCCTGTCACATGCAACACAGCTTTATAACTCACAACTAAAAGCATGGCTGCATTACTCGGCCATGTGCTTCCTGAGGTTCCTCCAACGACGGACTTTTATCAGAGGAGAGTGAGAAGCAGTGGGGGAGGATGGGACACAAAGGGACGGCTGCACTCCTCCAAAGGGAACCATGGCTACAGGACAGAGCATGTAATGGGGCATGTGAGCGCAGTGTGTCCGGGATACTCTCCAATCACAGAGCCCTCCACTGCTGCCACTACTTTAATGTTCTCCACTTAAAATGTAACCCAAATTTGCTGAGTTATGCAAAGTTTAAAATGTGTTTGTGGAGTAGACAGCTTAGCAGAATTAAATGGAACACGCTTTTAAAAGTGCATTTTACTATGGGCACTTCGAACAAAACATGGTTTCCAACAGAGGTCAAATAAAATACTAATAATTATTATTATTTATGTAGGGGATTTGTTAGGGGTTAGGGGGCAGTTTCAATGCAGACTGTATTGGGTTTAAATCAGACAAACTTTGCAATCCAGCCAAGAGGCCAGTTTTCAAGCACTAAAATATGCACACTTTAAAATTATGATTTTTCTACATAATTAAAGGCATCCCATAATCTGACCTACTTCCTCCTGTTGATGCTCACATTTTGTCAAAGAAGTGAGAAGAGTGAACGTGGACACAGTTAAAAAGTGAATGTTGCAATTTACAGCACAATTGTGAATCATTTCCAAGACTTTTAAGATGCTTTTCTCATGTATTTTCCTACAGAAACTAATGTTGATCACTGTTGTAGTTGACTTGACGTAATAAACACACATATGACAATAGGATGTATAATGGAAACATCCACTGCGTTGAATAATAAATGAGTGTGAGTCTTCTGAGATAAATTTGGATGCGCCGCTATAATAGAGACGCTTCAAAGACAGGGGGCGGCGTGACAGTGATTGTTAGTGACAGAAGAACTGTAAAAAGCTTTGAAAACACTCATATCAAGGGATGTTCTGGTATGTATCGACTCAAAGGGGGAACTGAAGCATGGCGTAAGGGCTGATTACATAAGCGCTGCATTAGCACTGAAGGGGCCGTGAGCTGGCAGCCAAGGGCCAAGATACAGCCAGCAACATCAAACAAACAGCTATAATAAACCTTTATTCACAGACTTTCACGGACATTTCGGACAGCAGCACGCTGATATCCTAGAGCTGTTGTCATGGCAACAGCGAGCATATAGTTCCCAACAAAAAATTGGCAAATCAAAGAAAAAGCCAAATATAAAATGCATGAATATTTGAAGAGGGCAGAAGAGCAGCAGGTCTTCGCCATAAGCAGCAGTGTGCTCAGCGTGTGTGACTCAGACAGACAAGTCCAGTCGCTAATGCACTACATCATATTACACACTGACAGTTATTTACACAGTTTGAAGAGGATTTATTTATTTATACTGGTGGAAAGAGGAACGTTTGCCCCTATGAAATATTCTGTCTTGGATTTCATTTTAGACAATCTGTTTGGAGGCACATCCACATCTTTCGCTTTTGATTCTGCTTTGGTACAATTGATCACCTTTTTTAAATTCCATACCATCACTTCCAGTGGGAGATTTATTAGGAGATGTTGGTCGGCTATTATGTTTTGTTTTTTCTGTTCACTCCAGTTCCCCCTTCCTGCATTGAGGTTTCTCGCTGCTCCGTAACAGATTTCCCTAATGTCCCAAAGTTAGATGTGTCCTAAATTTGGCCCTGGATGCTCAAAAGAGAAATTGCGAATGTGGGTGTAATCAGTATTTAGGGTTGTCTGCAAGAAGGTCATAGCCATAAGGGAGGCCAAAAAGATTAATGGATGTTATGAAAGAGACAAATCAAGGTAAAGTTAGAAATATGGAAAAATATTTAGCTAAAAGGAAGCTAAGATAATATAAACTTTATTGTCCGTCAAGGGGAAATTTGTCTTGGGCAATACAGCTGCATACATACATTACAAAAAAATTTAAATAACTACAAATACAATGTGCATGCAGGGGGCTTGTACAATATGTGTAAACTGGACTAAAAATTCAAGAAAATTATACATAAGTCCTGTTCATGTGTTGACATTTCTTTATGAACCATTATGTTGTGTTGTCCTGCAGAGGTCTTCGCAATATGCGTGTTACTCTAATTAGCTGATGGTGATGTATGTTTATGATCTCACAAGTGAAGTGCTGACTGGCCCATTACTGCTGCGGCTCCAGTAAGTCCCTGGGCTGTGACGTCTCTATGACAACACAGTACAGATGAACCCAGGTGCGTACTCCACTACAGCGCATATACATATCTATATATATACATATATATGTGTGTGTGTGTGCTCATACACACACACACACACACACACACACATATATATATATATATACATACACACACACACAGAGGAAATGGAGTTAAATACGAAGGTCTGAATACTTATGACCATGTGATATTTCAGTTCTTCTTTTTTAATATATTTGTAAAATGTTCTACATTTCTGTTTTTTTCTGTCAAGACGGGGTGCTGAGTGTACATTACTGAGAAATAAAATTAACTTTGATTTTAGCAATGGCTGCAATGAAACAAAGAGTGAAAAACTTAAAGGGGTCTGAATACTTTCTGTAGGTAGTTGGTCGGGACAGTGCATGTTAATAAACATACATAATACACATGCTATAAACACATCGGATTGTAGCCATGAGATCATTTCCATCCGTTGTTCCTCATTCACTCTCACAATCAAACTCTCATTCATACACCAGCATACTTGGACACTGGAGTCAAAGTGGTGAAGTATCTTGCCTAAGGACCCAGTATGCACTAGCGCCTTACTGTGGCCCCGGGCATTCCAGCAGTCTCCCATCCAAGTACTATCCAGGCCTATCTTTGCTTGGATCGGGCAACTTGGTTTGTCAAATTAAGTTAGAATATGTGTCATTTTTGTACTGGCCTTTCCTGCTCCCAGGAATATGCTTCAGAGATATCCCTTGATTCTATCAGTGGCAGGAATTTTGACACCCAAAAACAATCTGCAGCGCTTTATTTCTGACAGCTCCAAAACACATGATCTTGGTAATGCCTCATGGCAACCACAATCTCCAGCAGTTAGCATTTCTTTGTAAATAGTTCACACTTTGACATGGTGTTATAAACAAACAAGATACATTCTTCCAACAAAATGTTTTCCAAACATGTGACTTTGGGGTTCTCCATTGGGATGTATATATTCCCATTCTTCATCAGTCAAAACATTGTATAACAATGTATGTATTTATATAGTTTACATACAATTGATATACCTTTGACAACGATTTCAGACAGAGGATTGTGACGGTCATTGATACAAATCAAGGAAATCAAATCCATTCAATTGTTTTGTTAACAATAAATCTGGCTTTATTGTGTAAAAGATTTTTTATGGGCACACTGGATAAATAATCAATGCCCAAACTTAATTTTTTTGTAAAGTAGCTTTTTCTCTTGTACAGTAAAGAAGTATAAAGACTTTTCAGTAAGGTACATTCAAATAGAAATCCCCCAATGGTTGTGTTGCTGGATTGAAAAGACAGGCCTTGGTGTTGTTTGTGAAATGATGAGGGTCATACGTGTTGCCATGACAGCCACCACTGATTGCTACCCAGAGTATCCAGATAGTCAGACGCAAACAGGAAAACACTCATACAGTGTGTTGATAAAATGCATGACTCATTAGTATTATAAACCTTTATTTTCACTGTATGACAAGAGCAAAACGAGCAAACCGTTGATGTAATTTATTTAACAACACGTGAAAAAGCAAAAAGAACAAAAAGCCATAAAGCTGCTGTTGCGGGCAAAATAAATAGGGCCCAGTTGTGGACTTCTTAGAAGTAAGAATCCATTTATGTGTCTTTGCTGTCACCTACAGGCCAGAGTTAGTGTTGTTGACCCTATCTTGCAATTGCACACAAAACTTTAAGGACAAATTAAAAAATGTCTTGTACACCATTAGGCTTATTGATGATTCCTAAAAATAACCAATAGCACTGATCATGACAAGTTATTTGGCCAATAGATAAGCGGATGGTTAATAAAAATATAGAACAAAATCTTGTCAGCGTTGACGTTTTTAACTTAAGTTTTGTTATATTTCAAATTGATGGACATCGACATGCCGTTTTAAAAGTCTTATTGTTTGAAACCACAAAATCCCAACTATCAATCCCAACCCAATTCTCTGATTTGGCTCTTGTGTCCACTCTTTTAAACCCGGCGTGTAAATCTGCCAGTGTTTCTAAGAAAATCATAGGCGTCGCTGCTGCATGTGCTAAATCAGGTCGACAAAACATGACTGTAGCGCTGCGGCAATGACTCACAGAGGAACACAATGTGCCCATGTTACAGCCTCCATAAATGAACGCATGTATCCAGTGGAGTGTATGTGTACAGGCTGTGTGCTTAGAGCCAGTCAAACTGACAAAAGCCACCCACATCCACACTCTGCTGTTATCAGTAAACAGGCCCGAGGCACAGAGGAGGAGAGACAGACGCTAACACATCCTACTTTTTAAAATGTATTCATTTAGACAAACCAAAGGAGTTTTTTCAACTGTTCATTTACTTAATGTGATGTGTGAAAGTGATAGTGTAAGATAATTAACTGGCCCATAGTTTGAGAGTGAGATTAAAAAAAGGCTCCAATACAGCTCTCTCAGTTCCGATATTGTGCCGATTGCATATATCAAACGAGGCATTTCCTTCCTAAAAAATACAATGTAGGCCCATAAGACAAGCAAATTCAAACATACAACCAGTAAATTGTTATCACATCAGTTAATAAAACAGGACATAGTTTGTACCGATAGATACCAGATCCAGATAAATGTGTTTCAGAAGCCAACACTCGATACCATTGGTGCATCTAACAGAGCAAAATAAATAAAATTTAAACTGAGGTTCGTTAGCAGAACCCATGGATCTATTATAACAGAACCACGCCTCCACCTCAGTCTTCGGACCACACCTCTATTACCCGGAAGCCACTTTATACCACGCCTCAGTCACCGCTTGACACTGTTCTCCCGATCTGCCCCCCCTCCCCCTGGATACTAAAGAAAGCTTCCCTAACCGGCTGGGCAGATTGAGACGGATCTCACCCCGAGTTTCACGTCCTAGCCATCAGTCTGCAGTTTGAGCCGCCATGGATCACCAGCGTCCATCTCACATCATTAAATAGGCCTAATTGTTATTTGCATATCTTCCTTGTTAAGGAGGGGAAAGAACAAATGACCCAATCTGTTGTATATATTTTATGTTTATTTTGAATGAAAGATACCATTTGCACCGCACACAGCAGACTGGAGAGAAGAAAGGCTTTGGCGGTAAAACAAAAGAACATGAACGTTCACCAAATCGTATGCTCTTGAAATTGTTTAATTGTTTTGTAGAGTACATTTTCAGTCTTCACTTGTGTATAGTGTATACGTCTTTTTCTTATACGCACCCAACATATTCTCCAAACTGAAATTCGGGGACATTTGCCACAATGAAAAACAAGGTGAAAATGCTTTGGTATGCTACCGTCTGGGGGGAGATGAGAGACATGCCCCGAATAGACAGGTGCAGTGTGTGGGTGGGAATTCACTTGAATTCACTTTGCATTGAGAACAAAAATCTGGTCATAGATTAGATACAATTAAGATATGGGGTAATGTGGGTTTAGGTTATGGAAGTGATGTAATGGAAAGAGATTCTTTTAGACGCATCAGATCCTGTATTGTTCTTTGCACAAAGAGCCAGTTTGTTACCACTAGCACTTGACACTTCACTATTTGCACTTTAAATTACATTTGGCACTTTAATTGCACACAGCACTTTAAGCATCAATTTGCACTTTCAAAAAGACAATTGCACAACATTGATTTTAAATATTTATTGAAGCCGTCTGTCCTGGAGGGAAAAGGGAGACATAAAGTTAGGTCAATTGGATATGTGCAATATATAGTGCAATATTTGTTTAAGGATGTTTAGGTGTTTATGTGTGTTAGTGTGATTTTCAGTGTTTTGGTGAATTGGTAAATGTTTACTCACTTTCTCTGTTCTTGTGTCCAGGAGTCAAAGGGTTCCCTCTGGAAACAAGCTCCCTAATAAGCGTTCCTGGCTGGACTAACGCAGAGGATGTGTAGGGGAGCATGATAGGGCTTGTACAGGGCTTTAAGGCTTTTTATCATTGTTAAGTGTTGGTTTTAGGGTTTTATGTATATATTTGTGTGTATTTGTGTGGGTATGGGTTTATATGTTTTTATGGAGGTTTTTAGAAAGTTTTGATGAGCTATTGATAATTATAACATCCCTGTCAATTGTCTGTGGTGTTGCCCAATGGGATGAACAGGATATAAGGCTCCTGGAACATCAGTCCTTGTTCTGCTGCTGGAGAAGACACAGCACTGTGCCTCTATATTAATTTGCACAGCCCACTTTAATTTGAGTGAAAATTAAAAAAAAAAAATGTGGACCTCGTCAATCTCTTATCTCACTTAGCTCCAGCCGCTCAAGGCCAGCCTATGTTACGGCACTATAACTGCCACTGAGGGTGCACTCATATCGGTTATACGACCTTTCTCTGAATCTCCAGTCTTTAAGCAGTTCACTGGGAACACTCTGGCATCTCACCCAAGATCTTATTTCACTCTCACGCAATTCCACTGCCAAGTTTCCAAAACGGTGCTAAAAAGGGTAAGGTTAGGATCAGTCTTGTAAATAAGTGTCCCCGCAAAGCAAAATAACAGTCAACCAATTATGGGTACATGTTCCCCTTGTGGCAAACTAAAGCAGGTTTTCAACATAAGTTTAGAGAGATATTGGTTGTGTCTGGGTTTGGTAGGCTCCAGAATATGAACGTTCCCACAACACAGCATTAACCCGACTTGTATGTGTGAGATAGACACAAATGGAGAGGGAGGGAGAGAGAAAGGTGGGGTGCCGGGTGACGGAGGAAGGCAGGATGGCAAAGACGTGCCAGGGCTGTCCCCACACTCAGACTCTGTAATTAAGACACCCACTCTGCCGTTGTCACACAAGGATTTAGCGATCATCTCCAGAACAGGAATAGCCCGCACAATTCGACTGAGAAGGTTTCCTGGTAGAGCCCTGACTCAGAAACAACATCGCATTTATTCAGTGCAGAAAAGGCAGCTTTGTAATAATGATTATACAGTGTATAATCCATACACCTTATTCTTGCCATTTCATCAATCCATTTCTATGGCTAGAATTGCTGTCCATTTACTGTAATGTATATTCAATCCACCCTCAATTAAACTGCATTCACGTGAAAAATCAGTTTTATGCAGATATATGGCGTCATATATATATGACGATAGTCATGTGTAAATGTGTTGTTTACATCAGTATTTCCGGAATGATGTCCCCCTTTATTTGAGTTCAAGCTGCTCTGATGTCACTTTTTAAAAGGTACACAGACTTTTCTCGGCTGAAGGCTACCCTTGTAGTCACAGAGAAGTGATGGGTGTGTGTGGTGTTTCTGGCTGTCTGCGCTTATTGTGAAAGTCGTAAACCTACTGTAAAACAGATTTAGGTCTTATTTTCAATCCTGTATAAATAAATTAAATGTGTTCACTCTACAATGTTAACACCAGTGTCTCATGTTGTAATTTAGGTAAACCACTGAACTGAAGAAAACAATGATTTACAGGTATCTCGTCCCTTCAGTGTCTAAAATATTTGGTGTTGTTTGGATGTACAAAGTCAATACCCACCACTGGCACTATTAACAGCTGCTACCAATGTTTGATGATAGGCTGAAGAAACCATCAGCTTGCAATATGGTAAATTACATAAAAATGCATCAGAAATAAAAAAAAATAATAGACAAAATGAATTAAATTAAATTGTATAACTTTATGTGAATCATGTGTTTCAAATTAAAATAGTTCATATGAATCAAACTAAATATCATGAACAATTATAGTAAATATGTCAGTAAGTAAAAAATAAAAGTCAAAGTGTAGAAGAAGCTATGTAGACAGATGGGTAGTGCTTTATGAAGGCAGCAGATGCCCTACGCCCACAGGCTGAACTGCCCTGAGCCCTACACCAGAGATAAAGCGACTGAGCCGACCAGAGCTGTGCGTCACATGGATCAAAGTATAGGAAAATAGGTTAAGCATATAGTCAGTTTATTCACTAACACATTGGGCGGTAGATAGAGCAAATACATGTTTGTCTGCACGTTTGCATAGGTTTGGAACATTAACTGTTTAGTGAAGGTGCATCAAAGTCCGGTTTCTGGATCCACACTGAGGTTTGGTGGCCAGTCCATGAGTGTGTCCTTAAGGTCAAAGAACTACATCGCAATCAGCTCATGACAACTAGTCTATTGTTGTTTGTGTGTGTGTGTGTGTGTGTGTGTGTGTGTGTGTATGTATATATATATATATATATATATATATATATATATATATATATATATATATATATATTATATATATATATATATATATATATATATATATATATATATATATATATATATATATATATATAGACACACACACACACACACACATACATACATGTTATATACACACACACACATATATATATATATACACACACACACACACACACACACATATATATATATATATGCAATATCTTCTTTAAATATAGACTAAGACAATGTTTAGAAAAGATCAGTGCATCACTAAAACTGCCTTATCGCCATAGAAACACGAGTCATCGTCATGTGGGGCAGATTCTCTCTCTCTCTGACTTTTGGGGCTGCGGGGTTTGGGGGGGGCGCTGTGAGGCCTGTGTCAAATATGATGGTACAGCAGCATACCCATCACTGCACTTGTTGAGGCTAATGGTGCCCTCTGGCTCATGGTTCCCTCTTGTACTCACCAGCTACAGGAATTTAAATTAGGATAACACACAATAAGATAAGAGAACTTCTATTTGTCCCACTATGGGTACATTCCAATGATGCAGGAAGAGTAATAAGGAAGAGAACAACACACTTCAAAGTGGCAATGTGAAGGGTTTTATGAAGCAACCCAAAGTGAGGCTCTCGTTCAGCTATAAACGAAGTTTGTAAAATGGTTTTGCATCATGAATCAACATTGTAATTGTTATCAGTCAAAAATGCCTTAGTGATTTGAAAATGTGAACTTCAAATCTGAGGGAAAAGATAGGTCATGTTAATGATTAAGACAAATCCTACATAGACAATACAAATCAAAAAAGGAATACACAGTGAGAACAAAACATTTCTCAAAACACATGATAAAAGTGAACAATGAACCATGTTTTACGTTGCATAACGGACTATCAAAAGCCTCAGTAAGCCATAAGCACTGGTCTGTCTATGCATTAAACATATATATGTTTATATATATATAAACTATTGACTGCTATCACGCATCAGGGGAATGTATATTATTAATTATACTGATGCCTATAAGAGGCTTGTGAACAGTATTGACAACTGCCTGAGTTTGTAGTTGTGTCCAAAATGAGGTCATAGACGTCTCTGGTCCTGTGCCACCAGAACGTCACCGCCCCCTTTTGGGTGAAAACAAACAATGTTAACAGATAAGCGGAAGATGCAAATGGTTAAAATGTTATAGTTTTGCTCCAAAAGATACTGGCTACACAGCAGCCATGGATGGAGAAATTGGTGAATATTTTAATTTAATCCAGAGGGTTGGAGGTGTATAGTGTCAAACAAATTACCTGGCGATTGAATTAATGATAGTTGTAGATGTCGGAATATAACACCTCTGGCCACTGTGTGGAGTAATTTTGCCAAAAGGATTCTGTTAAACTAAACGGACATCTCTAAACGCTGAATTCTTCAACTCAAATGTTTTTACTTCTCCATCCATGGCTGCTGTGTCGCCAGTATCAATATTTTGTTGTTTTTTGGAGCAAAACAATACAATTTTAACAATTTGTATCTCCCACCAAAAGCGCCCGTATGACCCAATATTTTAATAGCGCCATGGTATGACCGGAGACATCTATATGTACAGGTTCTTTCAGCGGTGCATTTGAGGTAATATTTCAGATTACAATGGCTATGTTTACATGTGCACCAAGATTTGATTATTACCCGATTTCTGGACTGTTAAAATTTGAATAATCTTATACCTCCAAAAATCTGATAATATAACAGGATTTGAGTGTAACTGCAGCCAATGATTCCTCAAAACAATAATAATACTAAAAACTAAAACTAAAATGGAATGTATAACTTTAAATTACAACAATAATGCAATAACAATACAAGATGGATAATTAAGATATGCTTTGTTTTCAGCTTTCTTTGGAGATCAGTCCTCATCTGTAACTCCTTTAAGCCGAAGCTCTTCTTGGACCCTTGAGAGGTAACTTGGATTAGGATACCCAAAACTGAAACAGACAAATAAAGTGTGGTTACCGCTCTTATTTATTTTGTTTAAACTCCTTACCACTGGCCCTCCGCTCATGCTGGTCTTATGGTGGATGTCGTTCCAGGTATTGACATTGTTGAGACCAGTGGACGCAGACTGACCGACGGTGAAGATAAGTCTTTGATCAAAGGCTTTCTGGAGCGGTTTTAATACTTTTTCTCCCTCTGCGCAGTCTGGAAAGTGTGCAGTTCGGGCTGTGCCACTGTATTGTCTTCCAGGATTAGAGTGCTCAGGCTGTATGAAACAATAAAAAAAAAATAAAGATGCTAATAAAGATGATTATTATTCTAATAAATAAATAACACTGTAATATCAGCCTGTGGTTGTGAACATTTTGATCTTAAATGTTAAATGTAGGTGAAAGACATAATGAACCTTGCATTATTGTACACCACTAATACTAGATAAACCATTTATCGTAATACAACAGTACCCTCTAGTGGACATTTGACGTACACTGCGGGAAAAGCGCTTTGTCATTTCAAATTGCTCTAAGTGTTAGTCAATTCGAGTCTCACACCTTGTACTCCCGAGGCGAACACGTAGTCTAAAGCGAGCCGTAGTGTTCATACCCGGGAAGACGCTGAGAGCTGCGGGTCACGGACCTGGTGCCTTCCGGCTGGGTCCAGGTGTACACCGTGGTAGTGTTTCATATGGGACACGTAGGCATTCATCTAAACAGACAGACGAACAATCTTCAGAGTTCACCATAGTTCTGTGAACTTTGGCAGTATTTGCGGAACAGGGCTTCGTGTATCATTAGAAACAGATGCCGTCCATGAGGAAAGTACCACTCTATTTCTCTCTCTGTTTCTATTGGCTGACAGCACTGCGTGGCCGTGATTGGACAGGATGTATTACCATATATGCAGACTATACGGTTGTAAATAGGCAAAACAAGTCATACAACCCCAAAACCCATCCTTACAAACCACTTACATTGTCCTATATTCTATTATAAAGCTACAACCAAAAGGTGACACACTATAGAACTATTGCCTTCTAAGATTGTCTGTGTAGCACTTTGGAAACTGTCATAAAATGTGCTGTATAAATAAAGTGGATCGGATTGGATAATACATTTGAAGTTTACCATTGCTGGCCTGCCATGGAATTGGAAGTCCTTTCGCTTCGGTAGTTTTAGCACTCTTTATCATTACACAAAACTGCAAATATCAAGTGGGGGGAAAATCCTTGATCATTTGAAACAATTTTTTTATTCAAGTATTAAAATGTAAAGCACATTTTATATCAACAGAGTACAAACTAAAACAGATGGAAAAGCAAATCTCCAACTCTTCCTCAAGAATCCTTTCCAAAGTTTTTATTTAGCTCGTTCCTTGTTTATGTAGTGCATAGAAATGTTTGCCTAGTAACTTTGTAAGATACTCACATAACCATGTCCAAATGTTTTAGTTTCTTGGCCCCCTAACTGAAATACGGAGGGGTATTAATAAAATAAATCAATGACTTTTAAAAGAATATCTGAGTATTTTTTTGAACTGCAGGGTCATTATAAATTATAAGGAAAAGGGAGTTTCTGCAAAACATGAAGTCCGAGAAATTTTCTAAAACAAGTTTTATAAACAAACGTTCTGAATTCTGTCATAATACTTCTCAATTACATCATGCTCAGTTTTTACTAAAATGAATATTGAGAAGGCAACACAATTAGATAATAACTCCGATCATTTGTAATAATATTTTCTGCTTATAAACATGTGTTAAGTAATCAGCTATTTAGTCCTTTACTCTCCCAATTTAACAAGGAGGCATTGATTTTAAAGATCTTTTGTGCCTTGGATTTGGTATAACTGCTCTATATGCCCTTTACACTTGACATCTTTGAATCTAGATTGGCTTAATTGACGAGTACATTAAACCAATAGGCTCAACACCTTGCAATAATTAAGGAACAACAATGGCATAAATGCCCCAAAAAATCGATCAGACTGAAATGAAAAATCAGTGTACATTTGCTGTTGATTAAAGTCTTAAAATATAAAATAATAACTTCCAACAAATTGAGATCAACCAGAAGAGGCAAAACCAGTGCCTTAAACTGCAAATATTGTACAAAATGAAATCTTTCTACGGTCTCAATTCAAATAATAATGAATTGAATAAATTTAAAAGACTAGCTCCTAAGCATTTGGGGAATTAAACCCTAATCTGTGTACATGAAACAAAATATCACAACATAAGTATTCAAATAACAAAAACAAATAATAATAATAATAATAATAATAATAATAATAATAATACTACAACGTAGCTTATACTGTACCAACATGGTGACACTCTTGCGCATTAAGCTTCTGTTCTGTATTATACAAGACTGCTTTGCACTCAAAATGGTCTTCCACTTTTAGCACTGTTGCTGATACAAACAAAGGAACAGCTAATGTTGGGCGAGGGCTTGCTGCAGCATCAGATGAGGGTCCTTTAAGCGGTGGGCAGAGGCTGGGGCCTGGTGGTGCTGCTCAGAGCAAGGACAGTAAAAAGTCATAAGAGTCCTGGAAGAGAGAGTGACTACGATGCCGTCAGTCTGCTGTGATGCCCTTTTCTCTGAGCTCCTCCGTCACTCGCACCAGGTAAGTGGGGTCCGGGTAGCCAAAACTGTCAGAAAAAATAAGGAGGCCATTAGTAAATGTCAGCATAGAGCCAAGGACAAGGACTGATACAAGACAGAGAAATGTATTAAGTCTGTCATGTCAACTGATGCATTGACGAGCTGAAAATGCAAAAATGTAGATAGTACAGTACATAAGTATGAGTTCAATCTAAAATAGGCTAGGGTTTCAATATTTTATTGAAAGCAATTGAAAATGGCTTTTCATTCTAGGATAATAACAATGGTTTTGTTAGTTTCACCACAAATAAACCCAAATTAATCCTCTGAAATCCAAACACCCCAAAACATATGCTTTTACAACACAGAATTGGCTGATAGACCATGTAATTTAAGAAGCCCAAAGTTTATAATTGCAAACTGCAAATATTTTGATTGAATTCAATTGATCACACACTCAAATTCAGCCCTTGTCAATTGCATGACCAAATGTGTGCAAAGGAGTAGAGATCCTTACATACCTGCGAGGCCCTCCCCATATTGAGGTCTTGTGGTGAATGTCATTCCACGTGATGACATTTTGCATGCCCGTGGTCATGGAGGTACCGATGGTGAAGATAAGGCGCTGTTCAAAAGCTCGCCGCAGCAGACCAAGCACACGGTTCCCTTCAGGGCTGTCAGGGAGGTAGGCCACGCGGTCAGTTCCTGGATAACGAACACCTGGGTTTGGGTGCTCAGGCTGGACATGCCACAAAGAGCCATAAGAGACAATACATCCAAGGAATCTTTACTTTTGACAATCTTTACTTTCAAACCAGAAGAAAAAAATATATTTTCTGTACAACATGAACTGTTATAGATTATATTCTAAAAGGTCAGTTTCCCACCACAGGTTTTAACACAGCCGAAAACCATTACATAACCCGTTTCATTGTATGAACAAACATGATATGATGATTTCATCACTGCTGGCCTTTCTTAACAGCCCAGTCAGCGGGAATTTTGGAGATGGGCATGATTTGCTTGTTTACAGTTATATTACAGAGGTATCATGATGGATGGTATGTTTGTTCAAAAGCATCAAAATTGGACAAGGCATAAACTATAGTGACCAAGTATATTCTAAGTAGTGTGAAAGTGTATACAAAAGTTTATTTTTATCTTATTTAGCTAACCCACTGTTTTATTCACGCCTCATTATTATTATTTTTTATTGTTTTTATTTTGCAATTATATTTGTTGTTTCATATTAATCCTTATCACTGAAGAAAGTTCCTAGTTTATGAATTTTGTTTTTATTCACTGACAATGGCAATAATCCTTTTCTGATTCTGATAATAAGTCATATATGCACTCACCGCCTGTAGTCCAGGAGGGAAGCTGTAGATGATGCAGATACACCCATAACCTTCATGTCCAGGAAGCTCAATATCAGGGTCTCTCTCTACAATCATTGTACCATTTGCTGGCTGGTTACCAATTAACTGTCCATACACCAGTCGACACACAGGACAAGCTTTCTTCACTTTAAAGGCCTGGTCCAGACATGTACGGCAAAAAGAGTGGCCACATCTCTCCAGCATGGTCCTGTCCACAATGTCTCCCATGCAAATGGAACAGGTGCTGTTGTCCTCTGCCTCGCTGTGGGAGGACATATTAGGGTCTATGTCTTTTCTTTGAGATAACTCATGAAACATGGCACAAGCCTCTTCATCTGCAGGCTTCCTGAAGCGCTGTTGCTGCCTCTGGGAGCGCCGAGGCTGAGGCAAAGGAGGAGGCATCAGACTTCCCTCTCCACCGTTTGGCTCCAGGACTCCAACACAGGGCAACAGAGTCCTTTTTCTCTTGGGTCCCCCCTCCAGTTTGCTCATTTCTTTTCGGGCACAGCGGCATAAGTCAATGAAAGCTTTTCGCGTCTCGCTGGAGATGGGTTCATCCATCACCCCAGCGCCAGAGCTCCTGAAGCCTTCCACCGGCTGCAGCCTGACGGCGCAGCAGCCCCCCCTCTCTCCTCGCCTAATGATACCAGCTCTCATCCCCTGCTTGTGCTGGAAGTCAATGAGCCAGGGGCGCCCTGCTGCAGCCAGGTAATCCCACACTGCCTGTGAAACCAGCACCTCGTCACTGCCCTGGCCCGCACGCACACTCATCTCATCAGAGGACACTGCACAGAGGACAGGAGACACATTTAGATTGTAGGAAAACACATCCAGAGAGTACAAAGTAAATCAAGCTGCATTTCTTTCTCATGTGTGAAGGAGGCAAATACAAATGGTTTATTCAAAAAGTGATACTGTCCGAGTCCAAACTCAAGTTATAGCTGAGTAATGAGATGGATATATGTCCATAAGTGATCATATGAACGGTGCTGTTTGGCTGCATCACGTTAAGCCTCTCATGCAGCATCACAGATCAGCTGTTCACAAATGCACACTGTAAACAAAGGGACCTAATGCTTCCGCGGTTCTCTGGAAGGCTACATTAAAACACATCCAAACAGAAGCATGACAACACAGTAATTCTGTAGCTTCTTTACCTTGTGATCCCATAAATTCCTTCAATTGCGAGTGAAGCGCCCTGTTGAACAGAAAACAGAGAGAAAAGATTAACTCGAGATTGCGTAAACATGAAGCTGAACCTGTTCCGCGTTGATGGGAGTCGACGAGTATTTTAATGATTTCATGGCAACATGAGCTCTGCGTTTGTGCATTTACGGATGAAAAGAAGCCTCACCCTTTACCGTAGCTCGTCGCTACCTGTCAGGGTTTATGGCGGGATTAAAGAGCATCCATCGGAGAAGGAGGCCTGTGCTCGCCTCTCGCTGCAGCAGTTCATCCGCGGAGCATTTCTTTTTAGTTTTCAGTAGGCAAGAGACATGATATCCAAATGTACGCCCGTTTCATAAAATCCATATCGACTCAAATCCTCATCGACGCGCTCTCGATGCTGACAAATGCAACGCACGCCAGCGTCTCGTCCACAGTCTCGGCTGTGTTTGTCTTGCACGGATCTTACGTCCTTGAGTTAGACGTAACAACATAAAGTCAACAGCAGTTTGACTTTCTTATCCGACTACCACACAGGCATCGAGACTGTTTCAGACAGATAATCTCACAGGAGTTCTGGTATCTTCCTCCGTCACACAGGCGCTTCTCATTAAAACAGGAGATTTGAGACCAGCCTCAAATGTGACCAGGAAGTTCGTCACTGCACTCACACGATTGGATGATGTGTTCTTCTGTGTTGGTGAGTGCTCTGGCAGTGAATCATACTTTGGTCGTGATTTAGAGCTTGACAAAGACGATATGTGCACAGCCTACATACAGGGAGGACCCACTCTTTCACTTGTCATGTAAATGAGGCTGCTACAGTCACTGACAATATGTGCAATTAGGAATGTATTTTATAAAACAATTTGGCTGTTTTCACTGTATACTGTCTTGTTTTTGTTTATGTATTGATTGTATCACTCAAAAGACAAACATCACGTTTGACTTGAAGTCTAGAGCCATAGAAATAAACTGCCTTTTGGTTCACTTCGTCATAAATACCCAGGATCTAAGCTATAGGTTTAACATATTTTCTCAAAGCCTCATGTATAACTTCAGTACAGACGAAAAGTAAACTAAAAAAATAAAAGCATATATTTTATGATGGGTGGTTGTTTTTTGTTTTTGTTTTTTTGCACTAAAATGGTTGCCTTGAAAAATATGTATCTTTTCTATGAGCGGGCTTTCCTCCACATACTTGACCTCGGCCTTGTCTATGGGTAGGTTTCCGCTTGTCTCCATGGAGATGATATTGCTATGCATAGAATGTTCCACAGAATTACATAAATGTATCAATCTCAGTGGAGAATGTTCCCAAGTTTTGCTTTAACAGATTCGTGCATGGTGCTGCTTTAAAAGGTAAGGTATGTAGCCTGTGCTCTTACTGTTTTTTGTTTTTTTTTAAGTATCTGCAATCGGCTACTGAACCTGCATACAACTGATTTTACTTGTAGAAACTGGCAACCCAAATGAGAAACTCATTTGAGGCTCATTCTGCTTTCTGAATTGATAATCATTTTAGGATTAAAGCACCAAATGACAACATCAACAACTTGGCGTCCATGTACAATGTTCTTGTTATTAAGAATGTAAAGCCATAATTGGATTTGAACATGTTTACCTCGTAACTGGGGACACAGAATGTGAAATACTAATTTAACATACTGCCCCTTTAAGTAATCTGAAGGCATTTTTCCTCTTCTCGCTTTATCGATCACGTGTTAAGACCGAACCCACGCGATACTATAGGAAGCTCAGTTTGTTAACTGTTTACGTTTCAATGAACGTAGTTGCCGGGTGAATCTGAACAAGGCTTGAGGTTTTTTTTTTTTTAATTAAAACGTGACCCAACGGTGATCATTTATAAACACTATCAAAATGTAAGTGTTAGATTTGCTTCTTGATCTATAGTGGCCAGTATGATCCCCACGTAGAGTAGGACAATCGGCTAACATTAGCTTACTGACATAGCAACACGCGTTAGCTTCAGTACAGTAGAGTACAGCGTGTTACTCACACAAGAGAAGCTTTCGTGCTCATAAATGTGCAGTCTGTAGTTACAGTTTACTCGGTGGCCAAACACAATGTACAACTGATCTATACAGTTTCGTCTGCTCGTCAGTCATCAAAGCTTTAAAATATGCAAGAAGCTAATGTAAGTCACAGGTTAATGTTAGCAATGAAAAATCGTGGTGTCATCATTAGCCTGGTAGATTACATTTGCGCTAACTTAATGGGGTAACGCTCGATGCAACATACGGAAAAGGCACCTGCAGGGCTCATTTATAGCAATCATTCAGATGTTTTATTATAAAATTTAATACCGTTGTGTGGGAGAGAGCGAACTTGTTATACATGTGTTGATTTCTTGAAAAGGTAACTGCAAAGCATGTTGGAACTCACCCCTTTCACAATGATAAATGGTAAAGCTTTGCTCCGGTTTAACGTGGACTCAAGTGACCTATGTACATTAGTACACACGCGTGCTAAGCATCCGACTTGAATAAAAAAACAATTAAAGATGTGTATTTCTAAAAATGGACCGATTTATGTGCTTTAGATGTCATTGATTATTTTCTGTCAACAGGCATCCTGCACCAGCCAAATGGTATGACAGACGGGACGCAGTTTTTGTTGAGTTCTGTGTTGAGGACAGTCAAGATGTCAAAGTAAATTTTGACAAAAGCAAGCTTTATTTCAGGTGACTTTTCGTCTGCTACTTTATACATGTATGAAACTTAATCCAGAATAATTCATACATTTTTTTTCTGTTGCAGCTGTGTTAGTGGAACAGATAATGTAAAACTCCAAAATGAAGTTGAGCTTTATGGAGAAATAGACCCAAAAGTATGGTTTTATTATTTATGTATTTGTTAGATTGATTTTACTGTTACTATTACTATTTATTTTGCAGGAATCCAAGCATAGACGCACTGACAGGTCTGTCTTGTGTTGTGTACGAAAGGCAGACCCAGGGAAAACATGGGTTCGACTAACTAAAGCCAAAGCAAAGGCAAGTCATTTTAATTGTATTAACAGAAATGCTTTTCAAAATTACTCGATGGTACAGAAAATGCTTTTTCTTCAAAGTAGTAGAGTGGAGGTTTAATAGAGATGGATTTCAAGGACAAAAATGTAAAATGACCATTAACACAATGAAGAGAAAAGGTCAAAATTATGGTGAAATTAAAAAAAGTATGTTGAGTATCTTTTGTAATGTCTTATGTTGTAGTGCAACTGGTTGAGTGTTGATTTCAACAATTGGAAAGACTGGGAAAATGATTCGGATGAAGATTTGTCAGGGTTTGACAAATTCTCAGAGGTAAGTACATCATAAAAGGAATCGCGCAAAGATCTACCATGCTGATTGCAGATATTTTCAGATCATGAAAAACATGGGTGGGGATGACCTTGATGTAGATGAGGTAAATGCTTTGAAATGTGCAAAACGGAGCGTGAACAGTTTGTGTCCATCCAACCTGATTTATATGTTGTTTTTGTTGCAGCATGAGTCTGGAGACAGCGATGATGACCGTAAGTAATCTGTATTATATGAGTAGATGTGAAATATGTAGCAACAAAGAGTGCATAATGGCATTGG
Organism: Chaenogobius annularis; assembly: GCA_015082035.1. Classification (NCBI taxonomy): domain Eukaryota; kingdom Metazoa; phylum Chordata; class Actinopteri; order Gobiiformes; family Gobiidae; genus Chaenogobius; species Chaenogobius annularis. Next base: position 268,352 of record BJKM01000180.1, on the reverse strand, counting down.
GAAGTCTTCTTTAAATCTTTTTTTCCTTTTTCAGAAATGCCTGACCTTGAGTAGACAAATACGGAAGTAGTCCATAAATTACTCTGGTTGAAGAGACTTAGACATGAGATGGCAGCCGCTCCAGAGAAGATCTCTCTACTCTTTAAAAAGAGAAACTGCTTAAGGGAGTGACTGTTGATACAGACTGCACTGAGACCCTCTTGACGTACAGTGCTGTGCTTTGCTCTTTTGTTCTGCATGAACAACTCTGTTAAAATGAAAATGTTATTGTTCATTGACTTAAATGACTGTAATGGGACGTGCTGATGTCTTACATTTGTTTTTTGCAATGTCAGAATATGTATTGTGATTCCTTATAGAAGAAAACAACTCAAATCTTTTTCCAAAAAACATATTTTTAAATGAATTTTCCCCTTTTACTGTTTGTATTGTCGATTACATTTTGTGTTAATTTAAAAAAAAGGGTTTTCTGTTGTATGAAATTATTTTTGCACAGTTAAACTTCAGTGAAATAAATTTTGCTTGTGCATCGTACATATTGTGTTAAAACATTGATTAACCTTTTGCTTGTAGACATGCAACTACGAGGGTGTCAGTTTGTTCAAGAACACTGCATCTTGTAGCAGGGTCATTTTCTTCCAATTGCTTTCAGAATAAGTACCTCAATTCCTGTTTTCAGTGCGTTGTACAAATGTCTGTCTCACATATCACTAGAATTGCTTTACAGTGTTTTATGTCCAAACTTGTGTTGCATTAGTTTAATGCTGTTATGTTGTAATAAACTGTCTCAAATCATTGAATAATAACTGGCCAAGCATTTATATTAAAATACACAGACAAAAGGGTTTGTTCTTGGCAGTTAAAATATAACTTGTGGACACTAACTTCATTCATTGAATTGTAATGTAATCTTACGAGTTGTCTGCCACTAGGTAGTGCTGTTGATTTACCACTTAATCTTTATATTCACTCAAATTGGGTTATCAAGAACTTCCAACCTGGTTGGTTTTGCTAATTTATATGGAGGTTTAACATGATATACTGCAGTCACAATCTATATCATTTTTATGAAGTAAGGTGCATTTCAACACCAGATCCTGCATACACATCCTACACTTATAACAGGGTGATTGTGCTTTGTGTTTCAATATAATTTCAAATCCAGCCTTTGTGGAGGATGAAGTCCAGCATTGTATGTGTCAGCAGTCTGGACCCTGAAAAACACCAGGCAAGCACCTTTTGGTGATCACCCCCACGGACTAAATCTCAGGCTTAGACCCACAAAAGACGGCTCTCCGGGGATGGAGAGAGAAGGTGAAACCATGGATGTATTAGAGTGAAACACAAAGAGGTGGGCTATAGGACAAACCAACACAAATTATTTTACACTGTATTTATGGTCATTACTAACATATAGTAATACGCTTTATAAATTCATAAAAGGCTTGTCATATATTTCTTCTGCATAAAATTTGTCTTCAAAATCTCAAAAGGCCTAACATTGCTTGTCTAGTCTAGCCAGTGGTGACTATGCCAACAGTGCAGGTCAATGCAAACAGATGACAGAAACCGACAGAAGCAATAGTGCCACTCGTGAATAGAAAAACACTGAACTCATCACTATCTATTGAATCCATGCAGTCCGTCCCCTTGCTGCCCCGGTCAGCATCACACTCTCCCCTCTTCCCTCATAACAGTTGTGGCTTTATCCAGACTGAGCCCCCAAAACACACCCAGGACACAATGTAAATGTCTGTCTAATCATTTCTACTGCCATGGGCCACTGCAGCAAAGGAGCAGGGGAGAATTTACTGTAAAATCCATGACTTTGACAACTGTGTTAGAATTGCTTATAAAATTCAACTGTAAGAATGCAGTCAATTTGGGAACTCTATATCAACTGAAACATTGATCTGGAGCTCAGGTACTGCCAACTACAGGCCCACAGGTGCTCTATTTTCATGTTTGAGGTCCCTGTGGTTTCTCAAGGGGTTTGCTCTGGGAAAAGTTGAATGAATGACTGTCCATTTTGGACGAGCTTTGCTAATATTCCCATGTTTGCCCTGCAGTAAGGATAGTGAATGACCTGAACACTGTCGGTCACTTTATGTTGGCCATTTATTTTAATCTTTGCAACTTTAAAAAACATGTTGGCTCTAGTGGCTCTAGACTGATCAGTTGGTGGGAGGGGAGTTCATAATTTTGTTTGGAGATGCAGTATTGTGTGTGACCCCTCCCCTGGGTGTAGTGGGGTTAGCTGGGCACTGTGGTGTTATATAAAGGCCCCAGATCTCTCCCCTTTCTGGTATAGAGACCAAATGTCAGCAGGGTATGCTTATTGTTATTTTACTGATCAGTAGAGGTGTGGCACTTGGTGCCTAGTCATTTTAGTTTTGTTTACCAGTTGTATATCTTTGTCCCATTTATTTTTAAGTGTCTCTCCTGAATTTTGCCATAATGTGGGAATTCAGGTCCATGTCTTTCTGGAGGGCAGTTTTTGCTGAGTTTTATGGCACCATGTTCTTTGTTTTCTTTGGCCTTGGAGCCGCCCTGCGCTGGACCACTGGGCCTCACAATGTTCTCCATGTGGCCTTTTGCTTTGGGCTGGCAGCTGCCACTCTGATCCAGTCCATAGGCCACATCAGTGGAGGACACATCAACCCTGCTGTCACCTTTGCTTATTTGATCGGATCTCAGATGTCCCTGTTTAGGGCTTTCTTCTACATCATTGCCCAGTGTCTGGGAGCCCTGGCTGGTGCTGCTGTTCTCTATGGGGTCACTCCCTCTAACATGAGGGGAAACCTGGCACTCAATACGGTAAGAGTCAAGACCTTGATAACTCTCATAGCTTACATTATGTAGTCTAAATTATTTTCTGTGTGGTCACATCCTGATAATTTGGCATCTGCAGCTGCAGCCGGGGATCAGCCTGGGCATGGCCACCACAATGGAGATTTTCCTCACTGTGCAGCTCGTCATCTGCATCTTTGCTGTGACTGATGAGAGGCGCAATGGGCGTCTGGGCTCTGCAGCTCTGGCCATTGGCTTCTCTGTGCTCATGGGACATCTTCTTGGGGTGAGAACACGACACTTAACCATTTAATAAACTAAAATTCAGTGGCATTATGGTTAATTTAATTCCAATCTGCTGTACTTTAGATGTACTACACTGGAGCAGGTATGAACCCAGCAAGATCATTCGCCCCTGCAGTTCTGGTCAGAAACTTTGTCAACCATTGGGTAAGTTATTTGTTTATTATGTTGGATTTAGACAATTATATACAGACAAATAAATATGGAATACTTGTACATCTGATCAATACTGTGATAAAAAACAAACATTTTGTATCTTAAATTTGATCTCATGAATTTATATAGCAAGTTTTGAACAAGCTTGACCTAAAACTGAGCATGTTCCGTTGCCAGGTGTACTGGGTGGGACCGATGATTGGAGGTGCCATAGGAGCTCTTCTGTATGACTTCATGCTCTTCCCTCGTATGCGCGGTCTCTCTGAGAGGCTGGCCACACTGAAGGGAATCAGACCAGAGGCCGAAGGTCAGGCAGAGACCAGAGGAGAGCCCATCGAGCTCAAGACCCAGGCTCTATAAACCACTACAGGACGTGCATCCAAATCCTGAACAGAATTTACAATACCTCCTCCAATGTCACACAGATGTCAGTCTGTAACCCATCACAGGACCCCACGTGTGGACAGCCTGCCTCTCTCCTCCAGCCACACAAACACTGAGTCTAAAATAGTGGTTTGAAAAAGACTTGCCCAATGTGGCTGAACACATCAAGGGCTTCTTGTGTGATTTAAAAAAAAAAAAAAGTTTGCTCCCCATTTTCTATTCAGAGTGAAACTTCGGTAGAGCAGTAAACTTCTGCATGATGCTTATTTATCATATTTGACTCAACCGTTTTTCATGAACTTTGGGTAAATGATATGTGCTTGGAGACAGTTTTGGTGAACTTTTGTTGTGTTTGTGTGAGGAAATCAAATGTGTGTCACTTTTGTGTGCGTGTTTGTGTGGTTTTTTATTTTTATTTTATTATTACTTCAGTCTATTATACATCTCTGCTTTAGTGATCCATTTTCACCTTATTTTATATGCTTAGAAATCAGCCTTTGGTCACATGCTTTCAGATGTACGGTATATTAAAAAACTGGGCTGTTCTGAGTTCTGCTCTTACAGTTTAAACTGTGATTTTTGTTGAATATTTTCTATTCATGATCATCTACTCTTCTACGGTCAGCTTTGCCTTTTCATTTGATTTCACTTTTCTCTTTTAGTGCAGCACTTTTACAGATGTACAGGTGTGGACATAGTGTGCATTCATTTTGTCTGTCTTCACAACATTTGAACAAGCTTGACCTGAACATTTGTTTGAATATATGAATGTGTCTATGGCTCACAGTAACAAACGTCTGGTTTGTTTATCGAGCTCAGAAATCTTAATTGTTGTAGAATCAGAGTATGAAATAATCCATTTATTTCCCCCACTTGTTTACATGGCCATCAAGTTGAGAGTTGTCCCACTGAGACATGGTGTGGTCTTCTCTTGCGTGATTTGTTTGGGCAGTGGTTTTAGTGTGATGTTGAAATGTGCTTTGTATAAGACTTTGATGTACAGTGTAAAATCTTTTCTAATGAACAGACATTGGATGAAAAGTGTATTTGATTGACATACATTGTGGACCTTCTGGCTGTTGGAGAGAAGGGAAGCCTCTGATTACACATTAAGGTGCCAATCTACACCTTCACAATTATGTATTATTTTTATATGTAAAGAAAACCCTATGTTTCTAACTCCCTTCTCTGTCTTATTTAATGTTACTGCGCAGTATGATTTTACGCATAACAAAAATCACAGTACCACATTTTAAAGGAGCACGATGTAACCTTTCTGGTAAGTGGTACATCACTTGCTTGTTGTCTCCATGGAGATGTTATTGCTTTGGCCCGAATGTTCCACAGGAGACCGAGCTCACAGCTTCAATTTTTTTTTTGAGCAGTAAAAACACCTGTAATGGAATAATTGCAAGATAGATAAGTTTAATGCCATACAGTGGGACATTCTTAACAATTCTCTCTGTGGTGAGTAGTGAGTGGCGGATAATCCACCAGAAAAATTACATAGTGCAACTTTAAATGTGTGCTAAAGGATGTTTCAATAAACAAAAAAAATTGCAATGCCATTTTTGACATGTATTTATCAAATAGGAGTGTACAGGCTGTGTGAAATAGAGCAGCAAAAAAAAAAAAAGCCGAATTAACAAAGCAACTATACACATTTGAAAGAATCAAGTGCAAAACCATACATGCACTTACAGAGCATTTTACAAGTTTAGGTCCCCAACCAAAGGACAGTCGAAAAAATTATATCTTAAATGTCTAAAAAGAAAAGCACATTTCTATCATAGCTTAACAACATACACCTCAGGGAAAATTGTAACAAGTGAATACAATGAACTAAAAGCATCACATTCAAAATGTAGCGGACGCTGCAGTACTAGAATGACTTTTTTCTATAGATGTAGACAGACAGCATATACAAGGCCATGCCATTTCATACAACCTAGTCAGTTTTCCTTTTGTATTGGCGGCATAATTTATAACAAAGCCATCACTAAAACATAATTTACTTGAGGGTCCGTTATTTCCATGCATTGTTCTTCTACGTTCGTCCATGATGATGTGAAACCAAGCCCTTGTTCACAGAGGTGTGGCACTGTCCATTTTTAGTTCAGAAAGAAAATCCCCAATATCTTCAAAATCCATTTTGGGACTGTTTGACCTGAGGAGGAAATACACACAGGCATTAAACACTTTATTATTAAAGACTTGGCCTTTCAGTGGTTTCATTGTGTTTCATTAAAAGCGATCTAATCTAAAACACCTTTACATAATGACAGTTTTGCTTTCCAGAAACATGCAACCTCGTAATTTTAGATTCCCCACTTACTTCTGAGGTAGTATAAATACATTTACAATTAACAAAATTGCACCTCCAAAGTAAATAGTTTAGAATGAGGATAATTTGAGACTTACATGTCAAAGGTAACTTGTTGTGGATTTAGCATTAACTCTGGATCCCTGAAATATACACAATTTGAATCATAAATTATACAAGAATAGGTTGTGTTCATAAGACATAGATACAAATTCAAAATATTTATCTTATGAACCATAAACTAGGTCAACAATCTGCTGCCTGATTGATCCACATGGTACATATCTAGTATTACTGGGCCTATCCACATAAAACAAAAATTAAAACATTTCACAATAGCTTCAGAAAGTGGTGCCATTATTCAACTCCTAAGATGTGACTGTTGACAGTAGAAAGGACATTAAGTCATACATTTAATATGGCAAATTGGTGGAGCTAATCCCTAACAAATAATGATAGGATTCAACATTTATGGATCATAAATTTGGATATTTCTTTCAAAAACAGTGAATCTTCCAGAAAGTTTCACAGACCCCTGCCCTACATCTGAAATTATGACATCATCCAATTCTATAGCGTGATCTTATTCAAATAGTTTTGATTTAAATGTTTAAAAAGTGTAATAGATTAATCTAGATAACTTTATTTTTGGAAACAGGGTGTAACCCGCTTAAGGACCAAAGTTACTGGGATAGGCTCCAGTCACCTGCGACCCCAAACATGAAAAGCAGTAGAAAATGAATGAAAGTTCATATATCAATTACAAAAATCTTCTAAAAAATAATTTCTTGAGCAACTTTAAAAAACAAATCAACAGTGCAGACAAAGAGGCAGGGCGCTGTCTGTGGGCCAGTCTCAAAGGATAGGCACAATCTGTGTTTCAATTTTTCAAAGTGCTTTAAAGAACATTAAACTCACAATTGGTGGTTTTCAGATTGTAGAAAGTGATCATCATTACCTCAGATGGCGGCAAGGGCCAGCTTTCCCTATTTCTTACATTGCACTTTGCTGTAAAATATGTAAAATGTTTTATTAATCTGATGATATCTATTAGTGATAAGACTCATTATCTTATTATATTATAATAAAATCTGCATTTTAACTAGATTAATTTTAGCTGCCCCTCGTCTGCTAAGCCATTAAACATTATTGGCCTATAGAATGGCGTGATGTCATCTTAAACCCAGCAATACAAACAAATAATATTAACCAAATGTAATAAGTAAGGTAAGACGATGTAAACTGATGAAATAGAAGATTGTCAATTGACAAAATTGCCCTTGTTTAGGGAGTTTTTGTAGAAAGATGAAGAAAATAGTCTATAATACATTGGCTGCAATAGATGTTTATGGACAGCCAGGGATTCAAAATACCCAATAAACTATGCTAAAATGCATGATGGGATCTTTGTATAAACTGGTAATAAAAACCAAAAATGGGTTAAATGTTAAAGGCCCGGCCGGGTGCAACCCAAACGAGTGACGTGGGGCCGTCCTCCTGTGGACCCACCACCTGCAGGAGGATCCGTAAGGGGCTGGTGCGGAGGGATCTGGGCGGCAGTCGACGGCAGGGGCCTCGACGCAGTGGCCCGACGACCGGATCCCCGGACACAGAGACTAAACTCTGGGACATGGAACGTCACCTCGCTGGGGGGAAAGAGCCTGAGCTTGTGCGGGAGGTTGAACGGTTCCGACTTAGATATAGTCGGCCTCACCTCCACGCACAGTTTGGGCACTGGAACCCATCTTCTTGAGAGGGCTGGACACTCCACTTCTCTGGTGTTGGCCTGCGGGAGAGGCGGCGGGCTGGCGTGGGCTTGCTTATTGCCCCACAGCTCAGCCGCCATGTGTTGGAGATTTACCCCAGTGAACGAGAGGGTCGCGTCCCTACGCCTTCGGGTTGGGGACAGGTCTCTCACTGTGGTGTCGGTCTACGGGACCGAACAACGGTGCTGAGTACCCGGCCTTCTTGGAGTTTCTGGGAGGGGTACTGGACAGTGCACCGACCGGGGACTCCGTTGTTCTACTGGGGGACTTTCAACGCCCACGTGGGCAACGACAGTGACACCTGGAGAGGGTGATTGGGAAGAACGGCCTCCCCGATCTAAACCCGAGCGGTGTGCAGTTATTGGACTTTCTGTGCTAGTCACGGACTGTCCATAACGAACACCATGTTCAAGCACAAGGGTGTCCACCAGTGCACGTGGCACCAGGACACCCTAGGCCGGAGGTCAATGATCGACTTTGTTGTCGTGTCATCTGACCTCCGGCCGCGTGTCTTGGACACTCGGGTGAAGAGAGGGGCGGAGCTGTCAACCGATCACCACCTGGTGGTGAGTTGGATCCGCTGCGGCGGAGGAAGCCGGACAGACTTGGCAGGCCCAAGCTTATAGTGAGGGTCTGTTGGAACGTCTTGCGGAGCCCGCTGTCTGCAGGGTCTTCAATTCACACCTCCGGGAGAGCTTCTCCCAAATCCCGGGGGAGGCTGGGGACATTGAGTCCGAGTGGACCATGTTCTCGACCTCCATTGTCAATGCGGCTGCTCGGAGCTGTGGTCGCAAGTCTCAGGTGCCTGTTGCGGCGGCAACCCCCGAACCCAGTGGTGGACACCGGAAGTAAGGGATGCCGTCAGGCGGAAAAAGGAGGCCTATCAGGCCTCCTTTGGCTTGTGGGACTCCTGAGGCCGTTGACGGTATCGGCGGGCCAGGCGTGCCTCAGCTCGTGCTGTCGCAGAGGCAGAAACCCGGGGCTGGAGGAGTTCGGGGAGGCCATGGAGGAGGACTATCGATCGGCCCCAAAAGAAATTCTGGCAAACCGTCCGGCGCCTCAGGAGGGGGAAGCAGTGTTCCAACAACACCGTTTACGGTGCGGGTGGGGACCTGCTGACCTCGACTGGGGATGTCGTCGGACAGGGAAGGAGTACTTTGAGGACCTCCTAAATCCCACTGTCTTGTCTTCCGAAGAGAAGTAGAGACGGAGGACTCGGAGGCTGACTCATCTATCACCCAAGCCAAAGTCACTGAGGTTGTTGGCAAACTCCTCGGTGGCAGGGCTCTGGGGGTGGATGAGATACGCCCCGAGTACCTAAAGTCTCTGGATGTTGCAGGACTGTCTTGGTTGAGACGCCTCTGCAACATCGCCTGGCGGTCGGGGACGGTGCCTCTGGACTGGCAGACCGGGGTGGTGGTTCCCTCTGTTCAAGAAGGGGACCGGAGGGTGTGCTCCAATTATAGAGGGATCACACTCCTCAGCCTCCCTGGTAAGGTCTATTCCAGGGTACTGGAAAGGAGAATCCGACCGATAGTCGAACCTCGGATTCAGGAGAGCAGAGTGGTTTTTCGTCCTGGTCGTGGAACACTGGACCAGCTCTATACTCTCCATCGGGTGCTCGAGGGTTCATGGGAGTTTGCCCAACCAGTTCACATGTGCTTTGTGGCTCTGGAGAAGACTTTCGACCGTGTCCCACGGGGTTCCCTTTGGGGGTGCTGCGGGAGTACGGGGTCCGGGGCCCTTTGCTCAGGGCTGTCCGGTCCCTGTATGACCGGAGCAGGAGCTGTGTTCGCATTGCCGGCAGTAAGTCAGATCTGTTCCCCAGTGCGTGTTGGACTCCGCCAGGGCTGCCCTTTGTCACCGGATCTGTTCATTGTTTTTATGGACAGAATTTCTAGGCGCAGTCAGGGGTCGGAGGGGGGTCCGGTTTGGAGAACACAGGATCTCATCTCTGCTGTTTGCAGATGATGTTGTCCTGATGGCTCCATCAAACCTGGACCTGCAACATGCTCTGGGACGGTTTGCAGCCCGAGTGTGAAGCAGCTGGGATGAGAATCAGCACCTCCAAATCTGAGGCCATGGTTTCTCGACCGGAAAAAGGTGGCTTGCCCTCTCCAGGTGGGTGGGAGTCCTTGCCCCAAGTGGAGGAGTTCAAGTATCTCGGGGTCTTGTTCACGAGTGAGGGAAGGATGGAGCGTGAGATTGACAGGCGCGGTCGGACTATTGTGGTAAAGAAGGAGCTGAGTCGAAAGACAAAGCTCTCGATTTAGCGGTCTATCTACGTTCCTACCCTCACCTATGGTCATGAGCTTTGGGTAGTGACCGAAAGGACAAGATCGCGGATACAAGCGGTCGAAATGAGTTTCCTCCGCAGGGTGGCTGGGCGCTCCCTTAGAGATAGGGTGAGGAGCTCAGTCACACGGGAGGAGCTCGGAGTAGAGCCGCTGCTCCTCCACGTCGAGAGGAGCCAGCTGAGGTGGCTCGGGCATCTGTTCCGGATGCCTCCTGGACGCCTCCCACCGGGAGGAGGCCCCGGGGAAGACCCAGGACACGCTGGAGGGACTATGTCTCTCGGCTGGCCTCGGAACGCCTCGGGATCCCCCCGGAGGAGTTGGAGGAAGTGTCTGGGGATAAGGAAGTCTGGGAGTCCCTGCTTAGACTGCTGCCCCCGCGACCCGGCCCCGGATAAAGCGGAAGAAGATGGATGGATGGATGGTTAAAGGCCTCACATGAAGATGGGCTCTGAACAGCTGCCAGGATACTGAGCCATCATGGATACTGGACTTTGGGCAGCATTTGAGTCACTACACACACAAACATGCACAAATTACTTATCAACAACCGGCATCTGCTAGAGTCTCATAATCAAACAATTATTGACTAAAATTTGCTAAAGCACTGCTGGAAAGACTCACACAGAATAGGACTCAGGGTTGTTTAGAGCGGGTCTCATCATGTTTTCGTTCGAAGAGCGATTCCTACTGAAGAACACACAACTGTATCACTTGTTCAAAGGAGGAGTATTATATAATATTATCATGGAGTCCTACATCTCTGATGTTGGCGCCACAGTGACCAACTGGAATGGGATATAACCTGAACCAGCGGGCTTCGGAGGTCCTGCTTCATCAAATGTATAATATCCAATTAGTTGGTCATTGAAACCTTAACATTATGCCTTGTGTATGCTATATTTACAGATGGACATTACCTATGTAGTACTTTTTAAAAACATTTTTTGGGATGTTGGGATACAGATATGTTAAATAGTTGATGTCGATGATGCGGTTGCCGAGGCCACTGATCTCCAGGTCTTTTTTGCCGAAAGGCTGAATATTTTGTACCTTTGTGACACCATCTAGCAAAAGAGGAAATTATTCAAAATATAATTATACAGCATTTTAGGAACAAAAAGGAGAAACATGTAAAAGTGAGGAAATAACACAGCATATTAAAGCGCAATAAAATCCTCACTTTCATGGACAGCGACATAAGCAATAGTAATGGCTCCAATCTCTGAGTCACTGAAGCGCAGAAGGAACGTCCCGCCTGGTCTGTCTTTGAGGATCACATGCAAGTGCTGCTTCCCAATGAAACCAAAAATCAACCTGTACAAATAGTAATAATGATAATGAAAATCACTCTTTTCAAATGACTAAGGACACAAAATAAGGTTGTACCTGTCGCTCCAGTATGAGTGAAGGTGCTTTTTGGTGAGCTCCATCACTCCCTCGAACCACTGCCAGAAAGTGAAGGCTCGTCCTGGCAGTGTCTCCTAAATGCAAACATACTGTATAAACCACTCATTTGTTTGTCATGTTTTTAGTATAATGTGTGGAAAGAGATATTTTTCTTTTAGAACTCCAGCTATTAAGTCTAACACCTTTCCCCTAGACTCGCTCAAAAAATATATATATCAAAGGTTTGAAAGAGGGCTAGGGGCTAATCTGCTAGGTGGTAACTAATGAGCATAAGACACATCAGTTAAGTTATAAAGTATTTCTGAAACTTTTAAGTTGTTTGGTTTTGTTTTTTGTTGAAAAAAAATCAAAATGCATCATGGACTTAATGCCATGCCTTTTAACAGTTGATATTAGAATTTAGGGACAGTTTACGCGCAAGGAAAAACATTTTCTGTCAGTTTAAACACACATTTACCAAATTCACTCGCAAGGACCACAACCCCAGCTACGAAGCAAAGTGTTTATTGACATATGAGAGATATGAATAACACGAATGTAAAGAAATGAATGCAGTTTTGGGGCTTCTGACGATGAGGGCTGTAGGCCACCGGGCCTCGGTACCCCCAAAAGAATCTTAACCGATTGGCTGACTGGAGGTCGCAGCGGTTATGGTGGGTGTAGAACTTGGAAGGCCATGGAGGACCTGTGTTCCATGATTTAAAGAGACAGTCAGCGACTGCTTGACTGGAGGCAGATGTAGCAACGCCAATGCGGGAAGGATCGGTAGGAAATGTGGGGGACCAGGCGAGGATCGACTTGAAGTACGGGATGAACCGGAACCTGATGCGATCTAGCCTTGTTTGGTAGTGAGGAGCGAGTCGAGGGGAGGCACCATATGACAACTGGTACGAGAAGTCCTGGAAGATTGCGAAGGAGCTTGAAACAGAGTTTAGCTTGAACAAGTATATCGTAGTTGAACTAGCACTGTGATTGATCATGCTCGTTTGAGGGGAAGACTAGTCGTCGGTTGAAGGTCCTTGATGCAGGGGTGAGGAGAACAGTCGTGGACAGGGCAACTTCTGAGCAGTGGAGAAAACCGAAGAAGGCAAAAAAGGAACATGCTAATTCAAGCCTTTGACAACAATTGTTGTTTGGTCTCTTTGCAGACCGAAGAGGGGATCGCCGAGCCTAAGAGCAGTCTAAAAAGATGTTGATGTCGCTCAGGTAGGCTTTAAGTGCCGGTAAATAGAGACTGGTAGTCAAAGGTGAACGGAACATAATAGGTTAGGGAGGGTAGGTCGAATGCGGGGAAAGGCAGACTGAAGCCATTATGGAAGGGGTGGAAGCTGTACCAGGTGGTCTAGTAGGAAGAGGTCAGCCAGAGCGGGGCTCAGGTGTGGAACTTAGTAGCTGAGAATGGAGGAACTGCTTTGCCTCGGGAACCAATGTTCTGAATGTATTTGTTGATGGTGTTGATAACTGCAGGGTTATTGGACTGGATAGCCGCGAACATGGATGGCCCAACAGGAGGGCGGCGATCCCGACTGGATCGATCTAAAATAAGGCAGACGAAGACATGCAAACTTGTAGATGAAGTGGAGGAACTCTTCAAGCCGGGGGGTGGAAAACCGCCTGCCTTAAAGTAACCCCAAAAATCGGCTGATGGAACAGCATATCAAGAGGAGCACCGACTGGCTGAGAATCACATGGCTGTGGAGTGATTGAACAGAAGATGCTAGGGTCAGAAGGTGGGAGATGAAGGGGTCATCCCCTTGGAGGATGATCTGCATGGTGAAGTTTGAGATGACCAAAGAGCTGCTGTTTGGAGCATGAGGAAACGTTCCTGAGGAGAGAGCTTCGGTTTAGCTTCAGGGGGCAATCCGGTGCTTAAGGAAGCTGGAGTGGAACGTGAAAACCAGGTGCTCAAGAAGAAACTGTTGGAACGTGGCAACACGGCGCTCGAGGGGCAGGTGTGGAACCTGGCAACGCGGTGCCCGGGGGAAACAACTGGAAACCTGGTGACGCAGTGACCGAGTGTAAACGACTGGAAACCTGGCAGCGCGGGGCCCGAGGATAAAATATTGGAACCTGGCAGCGCGAGGCCCGAGGAAAAGCGATTGGAACCTGGCAACGCGGTGCCTGAGGAGAAAATATGTAGCAAAAATCAAGGAGAGGGAGAGAAATGGGAGAGGAATAAGAGAGAGGGGAGGGGAGAGAAAGGAGAGAGAGGGGAGGGGAGAGAAAGGAGAGAGAGGGGAGGGGAGAGAAAGGAGAGAGAGGGGAGGGGAAATTAGGACCTAGCAACTCGATACCTGAGGAGAAAAGAGTGGGAACTGGCCACTCGAAGCCCGAGGAGAAACGCTCTAGTGAACTGGTGGTATATATATTTTTATATATTTTGTAATTATTATTATTTTTTTTATTATTATTGTTATTAATTTGATTGTTTATTCATTTATTTTAACATTTCCTCCGAGATATGACAGCTTCTACTGTTAGGACAAGAATTGAAAGCTAGGGGGCGAGAAAATAAACTAAATAATTACTTGGAAGGACTGATCAGGTCTGGCAACGACACCTGGTGCTCCAGAGACGTGCTTTGGGGGAGAAGTGAGGGCAACCCGGTGCGGGAGAAACGAGACATCGGTGAAGGAAAACTCGCTCTTCTGGAGGAGTTGATGCGGCCCGTTGGAGTGGGCGGGGGCAGAGAGCACTCCTAGGAGCAAAGGAAGGCGGCAGGAACTAGAGAGAGCAGGCGAAAACTTGCTAGTCAAAGAGAAGTTTGGACGACTTGATTTGTTAACGGTGTGATGGAAACTAATGCCTTTCTTCCTAAGCGCAGTCTGGAGACCTGCCACCGTCCACGCGGGCAGTCAATGTAGAGAGGAATGACACGAGCGTGCGCAGCACGCGCTTAATAAGCGAGGCCGCGGGGAAGACCTGGCAGAGCGGGAAGATCTGAATCCAGAACTAGCAGAGGATGATCCGTGGTGAGATGCCGGTCTGCTGACTGGAGCTTGGCCTTGGAGCGTGGCTGGAGCCCAGAGAGTGAGCTATCGGACTAGTGTGAGTGAGACGAAGTGGGAGAAGGCGAAAAAGGAAAGGAGATAACTGACCGTAAGTGAGAGCTGCGCCTGGGAGAACAGCTGAAATTATAGGACTGGGGGCAGCGGGATTCTGGTGGAGGATAGCCCGGTATGGCTCTCTTGTGCTGGGCGAAGTGAGGCCTGGGTCAGGCCGATACATCGGAAGGAACGAGATTGAGCTAATCCATTGAAAAGTAAAGAACAAGAGTGTATTCGAGTGTATGATTCCGCCCCACGGAGTGTGTGCACGAAGTCACAAACACTGATGTGTGTTAGCTGGATGCTTAAATAGCGTAGCTGCAGGAAGGGGCGTGAAAGGGGTGTGGTCCTGCGACCGAACTTAAGATAACAAACTTATCTTCATATAAAGATGTATATTTGCATTCTTCTTATTATTACTTTTGTGTGAATTAGAAGAGTTTTGGTCCTTGCTCGCAGTATTGGTAGCAAGTTAGTCGCAAAATCTTGAATGAATAGTCTAACCTTTCATGTTCACTTTAAGTATCTGTTGAGTAGTGTACCTTGTTGAACTGGGACCAGGACACAGACAGGTTGCTGAAGTCACAAATGTCGTGTTTGTCAAAAATCTTCTGGGCCAGAAACAGCAGGTTGTATTCATTCAGCGAGTGCTGAGTGTGTTCACCTCCGACATGAACTTTACATTCAGCATGTTGCACATCTGTCTCCAGGGCACTCTCTCAGGCACCATGAACAGCACTCTGTCCTGAAGAACAAGGAAAGGCAACGCTGAACTACAACACAACCAGATGGCGAAGCTTAACCCAAAGTTGGAAAACAATAATAATAACTTTTGTTGTAAATACAACATTTTTAGGATTAAATTCTGTCAACGGACCAGACAAAGATAACAATATGCTCTCCTAACTCTGCTGACTTTTCTCCACTCAGTTCTCAAATTAATTTAGTTATTTTATTCTGTACAAAATAAGAACAAGGAAGAAAGAGGGCATAAAAATAACTAAATATATTCTCACTGGTTCTGCAAAAAGCACAGTCCCAGAGAACTGTGGCCATAGCATTGATGTCTTGACTGCCGTGAACAATAACCACAATTGGCACCGAGATCACCTGTACAAATCAAACAGACAGTTGATAATTAGATCTTATTAAACCATTCAGCTGGGACAATAATAAAAAATCAAACTGCTCTGACATGTATGCTGTACGGGTTGTCACATCCGGTTACATGGATCTCTCCAGAAAACAGCAGAGCAAACTTCTCTTCTGTTACACACTCCGAGCCCTTTCGCTCAGCCCGCTTGATCTTTTTGATGGACTGTTGAATCAAATTTAAATTCAGATTAATGACTATAACTTTTTCGTATAATTATAATGTGTGATACACTCTACCATATTTCTGAAGGCAGCAGACGTGGATTTCGTTGTTGTATTGTGCTCCAGGATAGCTGTGTGGTTCATCAGCTCTCCAACATTGTCACTAATCAGAAGGCATTAAAAAAAACAAATAATCGTCAAAAAAAACATCTTCCGTTTTCCTCATTAAAAAGGTTACAACAAATCACAGTCCATGTATTGAATTAAATAAATTGAATAAGCTGCATGCACACTGTTGTGTCTGGTTTGGTCCTGGTTTGTCCTGGTTTGGTCCTGGTTTGGTCCTGGTTTGGTCCTGGTTTGGTCCTGGTTTGGTCCTGGTTTGGTCCCGGTTTGGTCCCGGTTTGGTCCCGGTTTGGTCCTGGTTTGGCCTCAGTAACTCTGACTCCAACAGGGGTCATGCATTGTTTTATTAATGTTTTGTTAATATGCTACTATTCTTGCTTTTAATAGTGTTTTTCAACATTAGATTATCAACGTACAATACATTAGGTTAGGCTAATTCTCTTGTATTGATGTCTGTTTGTTTGAATTGTGGTATTGTGGCTCTCACCTGGGTAAACCTCCCTGGCCCAGCCCTCGGGCCTGCAGTTCATTGATGATCTGCACCTTTAACATGGCAGGTTTTCCTGGAGCAATCTTATCTCCAAACAGGTATCGCACAGATGCAGAGAATTTAGACTGTGTTTTAATGACCTGTGGAGGCTGCTTTTCAATAACTAGAGAGCTGTGACGGACAGGAACAATTAAGGATCGTAAATATTTCCAAATACGTTCATAGACTGAGACGTTACCTCTGAACTAGGACAGTGAGGAGGGAGATGAGTTTCTCTGTTAAGCCCATATTTGTCAGATCTCCAACCAAATACACCTCCTGACGCAACTTTGCATTCATCTCCAGCAACTGCTCAAACCTATACACACAAAACACCAGATACATTGGTAAATGAAAATAACTAAATCAAAACAGTGTCCAAAGATCTGTGGTGGCATATGTGTGTGAGACAATCCTGCACACTTACTACAAAACGGCATTTAATCTAAAATCTAAGGTAATTTTTTTCCATGTGCACTGCAGAAGCCTAGTGTGTATAGTGATGTGCAAAAATTATTCTGCCATATGTAAGTGACCCTGCGATTCAAAAGAGAAACTGTGCATCACTACCGTGTACCATCTTTATGTGTAACTATCTCATGTTACAATGTTGGCTCCTGCGGCTTATTGACAAGTACAATTTACTTTTTCTTTGTTAATTTTGTTGTGCGGGTTATATTTAGGAGTGCTCTATAGCCCAAAAATTACGGCATATACAATGTTAAGAATGATTTGGTAGACATGAACAACTCCTGACCCGGCCTGCAGGGGGTGTAGGTTGTCATCAAAAGGGTGTCCGATGGCAGCTTTGTGCTGCTCATAGCACCAGGTCTTGAGTTTGGAGATGAGGTCCAGCTGGTACTGCTCCAGTCGCTGCACACACTCCCGCAGCAGCTGTCCTCTAGTCTACACAAACAACAACAGTTTTACAAACAGGCTTTGAAGTATCAAACGTTTAGTATTTTACTTTCATTTAAATGGTATGGTATTTTGCTACTCACCATTGCCATTGATTGCAGATTGTACTCTTTCTGCTGGATACAAATACGAATGTTTTTCTGAGGATCTTCACTTGAAGGACTCAAGCCATTCTGTGCCACAGACCCTAATCCACAACAACTTTCATATTTTAAAATCACATCAGTAATAAACCACACTACAAATTGTTCTGAGACGTGTGTATTAGAAACACAATAATCACAGTAACAATATACTGAATAAAACAAAAAATATTGACAAAGAACAATGTATTCTAAACTTATAATTTGCAATGCACTTACTATGGCTATGATGGCAATATTTGTAAATACTAAAACATGTTGTACAACGCTTTCATTGAATTACAGAAATCTTACCATGTGGCGCTATTGCTTCAAATTTTTCCCGGTCCAGGTTAAGTTCTTCTTGTAGCATGTGAATCTTCTGTCGGATGTCTTGGATCTCCAGCACCTTGTTGACCAGTTGGTCCATGGTGATCTCCGGAGCTGAGGGCTTCTGCGGAAACTGAGGGCCTGAGATCTGAGGGTACTGAAAACATCAAGTTATTGAGAAATTATCCACACAGACTGATACATTTAAATATATTGAATTATGTCTAAATCTCACATTGCTGAGCAGATACCGTTCTTTCCTCAGGATGTCTCTGACCAATACCCCAAACTCGAGAGGCCGTGTTTGGAAATATACCTGTAAAAAAGCACAAAGTACGCCTAAAAAAAGGGTTTGTCGCAACAAAAACCAGTCTGTAACTGATGGATTTCCCCGGTAGGTGACTCAACAAGACTCAAGACTTTTTCCTGTGGAAAAATGGGAGGGCCTGAGTCTCGTTGACTTCCTTTCTGAAATATATTTCATAGTTAGGAAACCAGAACAAAGCAGGAAGCAGAATTATAGACTTCTACTTAGAAAATCCGCTGGTTATTACACAACATAATCAGTCACTCAAACACCAGGAAATCCCAGGACAGTTGATATAGAAAACAGATTGACAAAATGTTCTGCAAATGCCATGGGAAAAGTGCCATCAAACACTTTGATACTTTGATAGATAGATCATTATTCATGAATGGGAAACACTACTTTTGTATACCAGGGTTTTGCTGATCTGTCGGAGCTTCATCTTGTCCACTATACTGCTGTTCTGCTCTGAGATTATCTGCAGCAGGTTTATCACTTGGTCCAACTGGTATTTGGCTCGGGCTTCCAGCTCAGTTTTACCGGGTTCAAAGTCCTCCCTACAAGTCAACAAACACAATTGATTATACTAATACTTTACACTGTATAATGACCAGTCTTTGCAGTGTCCCACCAGATCTGTTGCTCAATCCAGTCAGCGAGAAAGTGCCGCACATCAATGGGAAAAGTGGAGGGGTACAGGTCATTCACCATCTCGTGGGACAGATACTGGAAGAGCTGTGTCATCTGGGACCACTGCGCCATGGTCACTTATAATTCACAGTGCTGAAACACAATGAAAAAACGGTTTTGTGTTTGTTAAATTTAAATTACTTTCAGTGTGTTTCGAGTCACGATTTCAAGATTAGTCAGTTACAAAGTACATGTATAAAAAAAGTATTCAGTTTTAGGGTACCTCATTATGAAATATAAAAATGTTTTTTGTAATATGGTTCATTTATTTTCATGAAGCTGGCTCTGTAACCAAAACATATATAATATACAATATAATATAACATTAAAAAACTTTGTGAAATCTGAGGATTATATATATTTATTATTATTACAGTTTATTAAAGATAATTTTTTTTTTCATTTTTCTGCAAACATCAGCAAAACCTAATCACTGCTGTTGTATTGGAACCTCACACTGGTGCACATGAACAAACCACATTTAGATAACGGCGGATAGTTTGGAAAAATTATTATTTATGGTAAACCAAACTTTATAACGATGGAAGCACACAACTAACGAAGGAGACTTTGTGCAGAGTTGATCAAAACCTTCGTAGTGGCTTTGGTCACTACTTTGACATGCAATCACGCTTAAGAACATTTCAAGGGGTACAATGCACTTCGGTATGTAATTACTCTAATTATTGCCACAACATTTTTGGAACAGGATTCACAAGGAAGGAACATAGCTTTGGTGATTCGGTGCAACATAAAACAATGAACAATGATAAATCAACATATATGAAATCAAACGGGCATGCATTAAAGAAAGAATTGACCGAGAGCCCATTTGTGGCACATGCTAAAGCACAAAATAGAACATGCCTAAATCAGTTAAGATGGCATCCTGGCAGAGTGATCTCAAAGTCATATCTGAAAAGACACGCTCCTGTTTGCCCTGTTTCAGGAAGACATGTGCAGATTCAAACCCAAGAAACCTCGTAATAAAAAGAGAACTCAACTTCAAATTATGTCTCAACATTGCTTCATTATAATCACATCAATCATAATAGTAATAGAAAGCTAATGGCAGTTTTTATGAGGTAAATGACTTAATAATAAGGCTTGGAATCACAGAGTCCCTCATGATTCGATTCGACACGATACACGATACGGTGATATCACGCTCATGATATTCTACGATATATTACTATTTTTTAAAGAACCAAATAGATTTTAACAACATTTTTCTTTGGTAAACCACAACCTGCACAAACTCAAAATAAAATACAACAATTTTAATAATCAAAACAGTCAAAATGTCAAATGTTTCCTTTCTTTAAACAAGCAACAAAATTGTAGTGCTGTTACAAAATCATTCGGGAAATGATACCGAAAATTACTCATGGCAATACATCGATACAGCAGCCCACGATATCGATGCTGTGTCACTAAATTTAATATCATGTAATATCAATATTTTGGCACACCCCTATTAACCTGTAATCTCCAGTAAAAGACACAAGTAAGATCTTAAAAACACATTGTTATTTGTCTATTTACATGAGGCAGGGCACAAATCGAATTTAGACACACTCTGTTTTTGACCGCGAGCGAAGAAGAACCCTGCAGACTCCACTGTGCAGCCAAAACATCTTGTATACAAGTGGTATGTGTCAACACGTAGAAGCTAACACATAATTCATTTGTACGATATGAACTATGCTTTGTTTTCTCTTTGACTTTCACATCAATAAACCCCTTGAGTTAAACAGGACATGGCACATGTCACAAATGCTTCACACTTCTCAAGCTAGTATCTGCACGTTATCTCGCCCTCATCTCATCTGTAGAGAGCAGATAAGAAATAGCTTGCTTCCTTTAGGTTGCCAGGGGACAAGGCACAGAAAACAGAGGAAACCATCTCACAATCGTTATTTGTGTTGTTTTTATTCAGAGATCCAACTATGTGCTTTGGTTGGTCACAATCCAGTATAAATATTTTCAATCCCAGATAAGCGCATTTAGTAACATATAAGTATACGTATTATAAGTGTACCTATTATAAGTATGAGTATAATAAGTATTTGGTTACTGGGGGGATATAATACTAAGCACTGCATAAACCACTTCCTCTTGATTCCAGCAAATATCTGATTCAAGAGACCGTACAGAAAGATATGCAAGAGGATGTGGGCTATTGTGCATCTTTATGAAAGCATTTGAGCAGAAAAATACTCAATAATGTAATCATTTTAATTTAATAAAATCTAGGCACACATTGAGGCCATGAATTTTGCAAAGACAGTGACAATGAGCTCCTCTCTAAATGAACAAAATAACATTTAGCTTGTCAAAGAAGTGAACCATTAAAATTCTGTCTGCATAGTCTCGATGCATTTCCTCATTCCTCATGAAGCAGTCAATAGTAACCTTCATGACCCGTTCTATCCCAACAATGTTAGCGTGTTGCTTTGATTACAACTGAATAGTCTCCGTAAGTCTAAACAGCCAAACGTGTTGGGTTTCACACGTGAGCTTGGAGTTTTTACTGTTAGATAGTGACACAAAGCAATAGTTTACAGCAAATTAAGCAACATCCACAGTTTTTTATGGCTGGAGCGTTCAAGAACTGATGACGTCACCTAATCTTTATTCAAACTACTCATAAACACACAAATGGCACTGCAGCTTCCAAAACTCATTAAGTACTGGCAGATACACAATGGACACTCCCAGAACATGGCATAGTAAACCAATAATAACAATTGAACCAGCCATTTTAAATATTTAAAAATCACACACACACACATATACACAAATACATGTATATATATATATATATATATATATATATATATATATATATATGTACAACATGTGTTATAATATAATATATATATATATATATATATATATATATATATATATATATATATATATATATATATATATATATATATATATATATATATATATAAAAATATATTCTAATTGCCGTCTAAATGTTTTCTGAAAGTGAAAGATTATATATATATACTTTCAGAAAACATTTAGACGGAAATTAGAAGATTGATCACGTGCAACATTGCGAAAGTAGAACGCAAACACAGGCCGTACATCCTGTATTTGTAAACAAAAAGTAGACAACAAGAATGAGGCATCTCCTGACTTGGAAACTATACAACACATCAATCGCGTTCAAATATGATTATAAATGACATTAAAACAATAAGAAATCCCCCTTACTTCCGTGTGTTGAATATCAAACATAAAGAGTAGTTGGCTCGTCTCTTTTTCCTGTTATGGCTGGAGCGCAAACTTTCACCTCATGGT
The DNA here is from genome assembly GCA_015082035.1 of Chaenogobius annularis. Taxonomy (NCBI): domain Eukaryota; kingdom Metazoa; phylum Chordata; class Actinopteri; order Gobiiformes; family Gobiidae; genus Chaenogobius; species Chaenogobius annularis. Next base: position 246,222 of record BJKM01000180.1, on the reverse strand, counting down.
ATTTCCGTGTCCCATAATTCAGTTTACCCCAGATGTGGTGCTCCGGGGGGACGGGAGTGCCTCAAGAAACACAGATCGATCGAGTGGCAGTTTTGGTCTCGTAACTGTCAACCTTTCTTCTACGTTCTGTCTCGATAGTTGCTCCGTCACTTTCGGTTACGCACGACGAGTCAAGGGAGCGCGCTGCGTTTCCTGATCCAAGGCTCAAGTGCGCGACACTAAACCCACGCAACACGCAGTTTGTAAGCGACTGAAGTTGAAGGCGCAAGTCGTAGCTTTTGGAGACAGGCCAGATGATGCAACTGGGCCAATTTGTGCTCTTAAATAGCCGCTGTTGAAGTGTACAATACTTCCAGAAAAGCGGAGGCGGAGTGACGTCGCGTCGTTTCAACGCACGAGCAAAACTTCCAGTAATCCAGTAATAATAAGAGCTGACATCTGATCCGACCGGGGCACTTAGAGGCATTTATGGACTCGTGCTGAATGTAAATCACAACTTTACAGTTATTATGTACTAGAAGTTTTAGTAAACAATGGCATTAAAGAATGCTCATTTAAACTTTGGTACTATGCATACCAAAACGAATCTTGGGTTTGACAAGGACTAAACCACAACCAGAACAGGACCATACCAAGTCTACTATTAGGATTCAACTGGGCAAGGACAAGTGTCATTTGTGTAAACGCACGCTTAGTTGTAATGCGTTTGTCCAGTAAGGCACACGTTTTCCTTGAACAAAGAGGGGCAAGGGAATCAGTCAAAATAATTGTGTAATAATCAAAACGTAAACTCAAAATTGTTGTGTGAATAACAAAAATGTAATACACTGAATATGAGTCAGACAAAATAGTTGTGTAAACAATAAAAATGTATTAAAATAAACTCGAGACAAACATTTGCTTCAGTCTTATGGTGGTCTTATGGACTGATTGTTGAATACACATTCCAAATTACACATTTTAAATTTTCTCTCATCCTAAAATAAATGCTCTATTTTAAGATGATCTCCTTGTAAACTTTATGTTCAAAAGATTTGTCTATAAAAGTCCTAAACAAACCGTCAACAGACTTATGGAGGCTCAATGTATAGCTCAATTGTAAACTGGCCTGGTCCTTCAAGCCTAAATGTCCAATGTAAAGAAAAGAAAACTGGCACGTGTGCTAAGGCAAAAGTGTAGCCTACCTGAAAATAGGGTGTTCAAGTAGCTTTCTTCATGTTTTCTTGTCTTCATAGTCAATGCTGCTGGTGGCCTCTTGGGGGCGTCCTCCACCTTCACCTCAGTGCAGTCTTCAACAAGAGGAGGTGGTCTGTTTGACATTACGTCCCAACAGAGAAACGTGAGACAATCAGACACCAACATGTGCCACATCTCGCACAGAAGACAAAACTCACTAAAACATTCATTCATAAATTACCACCTCGAAATGTATTTTGTACATTTGTTTCTAATCACTTCAGTATCAAGTATTAGTGTGATGTGAAGGAAGGGGCACCTTAGTTCAATAGTTCATTGGGACATTCCACCTGTCACTTCTCATTTCCAGCCCTTTTTGAGCGACTTGTCCAACACAAACAATGGAAGCTGCTCCAGATATGTCCGGAGCAGCTTCCATTGAGTCCATGGGGCTTTTCTGCAGTGATATGATGTAGATGCACAATTTGTTTCAGCTTTGGCCTCCCAGTGATAAGAACAATATTTGAATCATGTTTTGAACTAGTGTAGTTTTGAATGAGTCTGTGAATTTTTTTTTTTTTTTTTAGCCCATAGACTTTATTAGACAGGACAGCTTTAGCGTGGAACCTGGCATGTCTGCTGCCGCCTTAACCACTCGACCTCCGGGCAGCGCACAAAAAGTTATTTTAAATAGGAAGAAAAAAAAATACTCGAAAAAGATCTTTGCAGAATTATTGACAGCAGTACCTGGGGTTGTAGGAAGCTATTGCAAGTTGTAATGTGGGCATTGAGGTAAGGAATTATTTAACTAAGACAAAAAGTGCCTTTTTATTGGATATTAACAATGTATAATATAGTATTGGTAATATTTCTCTTCAGCATAATATAGTTCCACTTCTGCGTTATTTTATTAATCTTATCTACATGTAGGCTATAATAATTCAAAGCTGTATAAACGAAATAAGGGCATTGTTAGGTCACATTGATAACTCATGCACTTAAATTACACACCAGGGTTTACATTGTGGTATGTTTTCAGGTTTTGATCATTGTGATTTGTAGCCTTTGTTTCTCGCCCCAAAATTCTCTGTCATCACTTCGTTTTGACTGTAGTCCTTAACTTGGAGCAGACGTCCGTTTTAAGGATTACGCTCTTTAGTATTCTGCCCCCACATAGTTATAGCTTCCAGGAGTCAATCTCTAATCTTGACCCACATTTTGTCAGTGGACAGTGCACGGCATCTGACAAAAACACACAGGATTAACACGTTCTCCACACTTTGAACATGCATGTACCTCTTCACTCTTTGCTAATGCCATTACCACAACATGCGCGCTTCTGTCATCATTTCTCGGGGTCCTCTTAGGTAAAGGGCCCTTAGTGCAGGCAGTGGAAACATCTGGAACCAATACAGCTGCTCAGCCTATCTGTGGGAGCGGGGCTGGGAGGTTGCAGGCCGAGTCGGAGGGGGGTTGAAGGTGGGCTAGTTGCTGCTTTGGCCCTGGGGGTGCGTGTGTCCCTGACTTCAAAATAGACTTGATTGCTAACAGCTGGCAGTCCTAACTCACCAGTGTCAGAGTGCTCCTCTCATGTCAGCCCTGTCAGTATCAAGGCCCGGGCAGCGCAGGCAGCCGCTCCAGGTATGACCCGCCGAGGGCCTGCACAATCACATTCAAACCACGACCTTTTCAAACCAAGGTCGTTACCATAAATATATTCAACTTTTTGTCAAGCGCATGGCGAACATGGATGTTGACGATAAACAGTGTGTAACATGTAGACTTTTGAAGGTGACGGTTGCAGGAGTGTGAGCTGCTGCTACTGTATGGTCTAAAATGAGGGTTCGCACATTAATGACTTCTAAAAGATGAGAAATGTGGTGGTGTCTGTACCATCCAGTGTGGTAACAGTTTTTGACTGACTGATCGTGACTAGTCGACTGTAAAAAATCATTTTTAGTTTAATTTTGATCATCATCGTAATCATTATCTGGACATTATAGATCTATAAAGACCCTAAAACACATACAAAAAATACCTTTTTACAACAAAGACAGCTGACTAATTATTAAATCAAAATGTCAATAACTAATAAGTAATACACTTTATTCATAATTTTTTTCTATCTAACCTTTCAGTCACCATATTTCAACCTTTCTTTGGTTGATAATTTATTTTAAATGTCTCAATATACAATAGAAATATTTGCTGACAATAATCCTAGTTACAGTCCTAATTTGGTTGTAAATGTTTATTTGGCACATATATATATCACCAATATATTAAATTTTCTACGCATTTATGGCGCATGGACGCACACCGTGACCTAACCTCTATGCCATCCACCATTATTACATTTTTCAAAATAAAAAATGTTTTCAGTCTGTTATATATGATTATAATGAATAAATGCAATAGGTTTATTGGCAATTCCATCCAAACCAGCCCTTTTCAAATGTGTATGCTCTGGATAATACTTCCTAATTTATACTGAGGTAAATAATAAATCCTCTTTAAAATGTGAGCTACAGCCGCTCAGTATCTATTAATTTAACTATATGAGGATAATTGATTGGTCAGGGTATCAGGGTATTAATAATTAGGCTGATGATGAGTTAGATTAGTTTTGTGAGCACTGTTAAAAGTGTGTTTTTATCCCTCCCTCACTGTGAGTAAATAGGAAGGCAGCCTAATTTGCATCTTTTATTATCCAATTACAAACAGGGCTCGCCTAATTACCTCCAATCAGAAGGAGAGGGAAAATGATGGACTTCCTGTTGGAGGGAAATCACTCAGGACAGAGAGGACAAACAGGGCACACAGGGATAGGGCCCAGGACTGGGTTGTAGGGTTTAGGTTCAGATGTGTGTGCGGTTGTTACAAGACCAGGTAGTGTCAGGTTCAGGGTCAAGATCAGTAACATTTTGTTTTTTCACGGCCGATGCAATACAGATTTTGTACAATCCATTGCAGCAGCTGACGATAAGCTGTTTTATATTTTGTCTGTGTACAACTCGTGTGTGTGAAAGTGTGTGTGAATGGGGTGATTGGTTCCATGATGTGAAGAGCTTTGAGAGTCTTGAAGGTATATAAATGTGACCATTTACCATTTACCATATTTTGTAGGGTTGATTTTTATTTATATTTTTACCTCAAAATATATCCTATAAAATCACACACAAAAAAACTGTTCAAAGATTACTCCAAGTTGAGAACCAAGAAGCCCAAACTTGAAAAAAATTAGGAGTAGGCAGCTTTAAAGAAGTTTGCAGTTGGGTTGTTGGGTTTCGTCCAATAGCAGTGTTGATGCAAACAAACCACCTGTGCTTTTGGAAACCAGATTTCAACATTCAAACCTTTGATTTGATTAAACTGAAATCTTTACAACATGGATTTTGAAACCTCAGATGTCGAGTTCTTGTCCGCCACACATTTCTCTGCCACATAGTCGTAACTAATAGGGAAGAAGAAACTACGTGAACTATATTTAAGAACAAGAACAAATAATAAATCATAATGCGCATAGTTGTTGTTTTGGCCAGAGTCCATCTCCACACAGGCCCTCGTTCCTCCACAAGGTTACAGTGTAGTGTTATTGAGTTTGTGACAGCGAGATAGTGTAGAAATCATTTGGAAACAGCTGCAGGAGCGATTATCCTTCGTCAGAGGATGAAGGGCGGCCGGTGCACAAGGTTGTGTTTGTGGCTCTATGCATCATTATTAGACAATTAATTAGTCTGTCATCAGCGGCTGAACAACTCCACTCTGCTGGGACCCAACCACAGATGCTCCGAACCTACATTATTTTAACTTTCTCAAGCCAACTGAAACTTTCCTCTCATTCGCAAAGACATTTACTTTTTATTCCATCTGTTAGTTTTGAATGTTTGAGAGATGTGAGAAGATGCCAGGAATAGTGCCGGCCTTTGGGACAGTGTTGTTTACAGATGGTGACAGGGATGGAGGACCTGTGTGCTCTGAGCTGCAAGCCCAGGCCTCAGAGGAGTGATGCCACTTCTGCTGCTGCTGTTGCTGTTGTTGTAGCTGCTGCGGAGGCTGTTGTTTCCAGAAAAAACACAGTGGACACAAGCTGAAAGACTGGACTTTATTTAATCAGGCTTAATCCTCAACCTGGATGGCACTGGACAATGAAGAAGTTTTGACCAGCTACTAGCTATTACTGAGCTAATAATATAGGCCTGGCCTACTAAGACCATATACCCAGTAATCTTTTTTTAGTTTGCAGATTTATTCAATTCTGGTGAATCAAATTTGATGTGGGATAACCCTAACCCAGACAAGTCCATGATGTATGTTCATAATTGAGTCATACACACAAACTGGGAGCCGTGATACTTGTATTTTAGTGTTCTGAAGTAATATGTCATATGATAATTGTGTAACTGGAAGAATCTTGGAGGTACTGTTTTAAATGGTCTTATTTTAATATTATCAATTCATATTAAAAAGTAAAGTATCTTTGGTCTGTCCATGAATGTGTCACATAAATTGTCTCTACTAACATTTCACTATACTCCATTCTGTGCGTATATAGCCACAGATGAAGCACCCAGAAATGCTGCTGACTCCACACAGCCTAAGTGTGATCTCAGTCCCCAAACCTTCTGATGTTTTTCCACTGTTCATGCATCTAAACGATTCAGCAATCAGTTAAAGTACAGGGTCAACTCCGAGGTCAACACTGGCAAAACAAGAAAGCAACACACTAACCCACAAACAGATAACACAGAAACATGCTAAATGCAATACTGACAAATTGTGTTTAATATTGTTGATAATCTTTTCTTAAAATACAGTCTTTTCTGAGGTAGACCAACAACATTGTCATTTTCAAAAGAGACATCAAAAAAGACATGAAATAAATACTTTCATGTACAATATGCCGCAAAAATGAGGTAGAAATGGTTACAGAAAATGTACAATAACCAAACCGCAACAACAGATTAAAACATGTAAAAATTAAAATATATATTTTGTTGGACAAACTGGGCCAATTACAGTTTCAAATGTAAGTCTATGGTTGTGAAATTAATTAAATTGTGAATAATAGATTTCCAGAGCTCCTAAGGCAGACGCTGTGATGTGTTTTTGGGTTGCTTAGACAGTGATCAGTGTGCGCAGCAGGGGTCTCTCTGATTGATCAGGCTGTATGGCATGACTGAAGCCACCAGCTGGAGAGGGGAGCTGTGCTGTGATATAGGGTTGCTGGACATCAATCAGGCCACTTCCACTCCCCAAGAGTGGGTCCAGGCGGGAGGCTGGAGGGGGCAGGGAGGACGCAGCAGCACCACATGGCCACTGGGGTGTGTGACCAGGGGGCAATCCAATCTAATGAGAGTGCATTGGGTAGAGAAAAGGAGAGAAAGAGTAATGGGGACGGAGCAGTAGGAAATATTACGTCAGTGTGTGTATGAGCGGCCCATGGCAACAGTCAAATATAGTGAGCAGCTTTTTCCAGCACGTTGGGGAGGCCTTTCTCTGGATTGTCTACATGTTAGTTACTCCTTGTGACTGTGTACAGTTTAGACTTTGAGATTCACTAAATGCTCATGTTAAACACATACTATGTTTAAATGTGGTGTTTGTGCTCAGATCGTCATATAGGTCCATATGTGATTGTTATATATTTACAGTAGACATGCATATACAGGACATGTAAACATGAGAATTACAGCAGTTTGTCCAACAAAAGGAGGAATATTTTCTGTTTTAACATTTCTTATACAACCATCACTCCACCATAAACTACAATGAAAATAAAGAATAATGGAAAAGAAAGGTATTTATATATTCATATATAATAATACGTGGATTTATGGCATCAAATATCCTTTGAAATACCTGAATTACATTCAATGTTACTCTTTGTAGCATATTCAAGTTTCTCTGCCGAGGTAAAGCCCAGCTGCAGTGGGTATGACAAGAGACAGGCTTCTTCATCTTGCTGCTGCTCTCTACTAAGACCCTAAGATTACATACATTCTTTATTTCATATTTCTGAGGTAAAGAAATTCTTCCTGAGCATTTCAAACAAGACTAATACTACGAAACAAAATGTACATGAAAACAGGCTGAAGGGCTGGGTGTGCACTGTTGTTGGGAGAAGGAATCTCAGGACACTGCAGCGATGGGGAATGTGACACATGCATTTACAGAAGCACATGGTGAAGGAGCATTCATTTTGATATTGTACATTTTACTGTACTCCAGTGTGAGGAGTTTAGTCCTGTGGAGGACACTTCTCAACTCATTTTGGTGGAAAGCTCTATAGATTTTGTATTGGATTTGAAACCAGGTTTATTCGAGGAGTACAACAGCAGCATATTTGGTTCAAATTGTTTTTGGTCAAAACAGTAATTTACTGCAGATTTGCTGAAGCCCTTCGCGCTGCATGATTAGTGAAAGCCCAATGACTGAATACAAGGATAACACAGAGTTTAAATGGCAATAAATAGGATCCTGAGAGTTGCAGTCAAAGGGAGGATTTCCTAAACCCTGATTACCCATAATCTTGGACCACGTCACCTAGCAACATATAATTGATTTTGTCCTGGACCAAGGCTAATCAGGATGTGAATCGCTTTCTGATTTTCCCATAGGCCTAACAACTTACACTACCCCACACATCAGGCCTATTTGTTTTTATTGTCTTTGGGGAAAAATATTGCAGATATTTTCAAAGCAAATTAAAAGTAGCACACCATGGCATGCTAAAGCCAAGCCAGCACTAGCTCGTTTCTCCTTAACACTATCTCTGATTCTTTTGGCTGCATAATCCGAAATTACAAAAACAACACATTCCCAAGGCTTTCCATATCTGGGTCATTGGGCAGCTCAAGCAGAGCCTGGCTGCTCTTAGTGGCTGTACATCTTGCTCCACTCTAAACAAGTGTCCAGTTCTTTAGTGGTGCTGTGTGTGCGCACCTTACAGAAGGCATTCTCAAAGTCTGTGAAGGCAGGGGGCTTGGTGGGTGCGGGGATCCCATGGAGATTCCCTGACGGAGAGGCAGAGGACAGGGCCTGCTGACTCAGCTGGATCAGCTCCCACACAGAGAAGCCCTCTGTGCGCTGTAAGACAGCACTCATCTCTCTGTCACTCAGCCCACAGCTTTGAGGTCCCAGTGCCTGCAGCAGCACCTGTCTCCTCATGCTCCCGTCTGGCAGACCCACGTGGTAGCGTTTGGCAAAACTCCGGTGCACCGAGTCTTGCAGCAGGTCAGGCCTCCCAGTTGCACACACCATGATGACAAGACCACTGGAGCCCATCTGGGCCTTCTCCAGAATGGACAGCAGCGTCTGCCTCAGGCCCTCCTCTTCCAGGGCCTCCACATGGCTCAGTAGAACCACTGAAGGCTGCCGCGCCCCCGCCACCTGCAGCAGGGCACCCAGGATGTGCTCAGCCTCTGCCTTACCTTTGGCAGCCAGCATGGCTCCACTCACGCGGTAGAAGGAAGCTCCCAGCTGTGAGGCCAGAGAGCGGGTGAGTGTGGTCTTGCCCCCACCGCGAGGACCAAACAACAGGACGGTTCGGGGTGGCCTCACTACCGGACTGGGCCTCAGAACAGGCCACAGCAGGTCCTCCTCCAGAGCAGCCTTCACATGGGTCAGTCCCACCAGGTCAGTCCAGCCCAGGGCCGGGGAGCAATCTAGTAACTCTCCATTGACCAGGTCCAACACCCGAGGGTCCGGGCTCTTCAGAGCGTCTGTAGGAGCACATAGTGAGGGGCGTTTGTGGGACTGGGGGCGGTGTTGTGAGTAACTCTGTTCAGATGCTCCGTTCTCCCCAGTGAGCCCAGCTGGGGGGCTGTAGTCCCCCGCCCCGTACTGAGGGGACACCAGGGGCTGTGAGGAGGGCTTAGTGGGTTTGAAGCTTTGAGTGTCTGTGCTGCCTGAGCTGTTGAAGCTGTTTCCTCTGCACTCTGTTTTATCAAAAGGTGAGCTGTACTTTCTAAAGCGAGAGCCATCTCCATTCTCATCCTCTTCCAAACCCATTTCAAAAGCCTTTCTTTTCAACGTGCCCCCAGATTCAGAGGACAGGTTGGTGCTTGGGTAACTGTAGCTGCCTCCAACCACTGTAGGTCTAGTGGGGACAGGGGTGGGAGCGGGCAAACCGGAGGGCAAGTAGGTGGCAGAGGGATGACCGTAGCTGGAGCCCAGGCCTGGTTGGGATGCATATGTGCTCGGGGTGTAGTTGTAGGCTGGTGTGGGGGGGCTGTAGCTGGGTACCAGTGTAGGAGTGGACTGCAGAGTGTGAAGCGAGGGGGGGGGAAGTGCTGCACTGGGCTGGGGACAGTAGCCTGACGAGAGATAGGTGCTGTTGTAGCTGGAGGGATACTCACTAGAGCCACTACAAGAGCTGCTGCCACTGTAGCCAGAGTCTGACAAGTTACTGTTTACTACTGACACAGTGCTGGCCCCTGGGGGCCCCGCAGATGTGGTTTTAGAACCGGGCAGACTGTCGTGTCCCCCAGGGGCTACTAATGAATACGGGGCATCAGTGCTGTGTGTGAGCGGCCAGGGCTCGAGTTCAGTTTTCTGACCATTGATTCCAAAACCTCCGGGTTCTGAGTATGTGCCAACAGGAGGCCGGTCATAGGGCGAGTCCAACACACCAGAGTACTTCTCAGCATAGCGCTTCAACAGGTTAGAAGCGGTGAGGGCAGAGATGTCCTCGTTGGCCCAGGCGTAGCTGTAGGAGCCGCGGCTGCGACTTGAGAACAAGTCTGACTTGTGCGCTGGCGATGAGGTGGTGGACGAGACGTCCAAGTGCTGCTCCGGCCACTGGCTCAGGGACTGGGCATGCTCTGGGGTCCAGTGCATCTTCAACAGGCCTGAAACAAACACATCAGTTATATTAGACCAGAGGTGTCCAAACTATGGCCCGGGGCCAAATGCGGCCCACAGACCAATTTTTGTTGGCCCTCCGGCTTCCTGCTAAGTTGACCAAAACAGCAAAATGTTATACTTTTTACTGTGAAATTGGAAAAATTCTAACATTTTGTTGTTATACCATCCAATATCAATGTTCCAAGTCTTATTAAAAGGTGTGGAGGCTCATTGATACTATGTCAAATGCAAATTTCTAGTGATTCACTTCATTGTCGGGTTGTGTGTGGCCCTCTGATCATATAAGTTTCAAAATGCGGCCCTTGGTGAAAAAACTTTTGACACCCCTGTATTAGACAAACAGTTTGGGTGCTCGGCTTGACTTCATGACATACACTATGTGTATGTGTTATATCATTCCTACTTTTTAGTGAGCAAGTCATGATTGCACAGAAGATCAAACATTACATAAAAGGCAAAAGTTACAGAAGATATGGCCAGGTTTCTGTTTTTGTAGCTGATGCTGGGGTGTGATTAGATCCAACACTATCCCATCCTGCTAGCATCTGCAGCTCTCCCAGAGGAGCTATTGTTATCTCCCCTTTGCATGTTGCTGTGAATGCGTGCTCTCTACGCCCTGCACCCCCAGCTACCACCCACCCAGCCGCGTACACCAGAGCTCCACAGAGCGAGCGCCGGCTGGACAGTGGTGTGGAGAGAGTGGGAGAAAAAAGAGGGGGTTGGGTTTGGGCCTGCAGCATAGTGTCCTATTCATCAGCACAGTCTCCCATGGAACATTGGGAAAGTGGAATGTGTGTTTGTGCGGCTGACTTTAGCCCAGGCCGGTCTGATCGATCACGGCTGCTACTCAGAGCTAACACTTAGCTTACACAAGGAACTCACTTTTAAGTCAAAGGAGCAGCACTTTCACTTTTTCACTTTCAGACAGTTTGTTTTCATTATTTGAGCTCACATTGAGGATTCACAACAGCTAACAATGCCTCTTTTTCCCCATTGTGCAGAACTATCCGGCATTTAAATCTTTACATTTCCTATATACCTCATGGGGACCAGCGCTACTTACTTGCTGAGGCATTAGCTAAACATTCCACACATAGCTTGGCATTATTGAACTGTCATGATTTAGCCTGAGGTGAGCATTACTCGAGCTAGAAAACAGAGGGGTAAAGGAGAAATAAAGCAAAAGCCGTGATTACTGGCTTGCTTTCCCTTCAGTGGACTCCCAATGATTCATTATTCATAACCGCCTGTGTGCATGCATGTGTGGAGCCAGGCCTTATTGCCATTTAAATCAAATCTCAATATCTGCCGCCTCTGAGTCACTGCTGCAGCTCGCTCCTAAACTTTGGCCTCTTTATTTTCCTCCTCTTCTCTGTGTGTTTTCAGATTATGCCTGTTATTTATTCAGACAGATGAGATTCACTCACACCAGATGGCCATTGGATTATCATGTCCTTCATATTCAAATCCACTGCCTTAAGTTCCCAATGGCCACACCGGTTCAAGTGTTTCTATGTAAACTTTGCTCAACAGACATTCACTAATTGTCACAAACAGGAGAAATTGGATATTTCAACTTCTACAGTATATGTCCAACTACACCCAAATGACCCCATATATTTTCTGGTTGGACTTGCAGAGGTCTTGTCCGAAAGGTGCAAAAAAGAAACAGTATATGTCCCGCAATCCCTTCCCATCTGCGGCCCGACCAGTTTGTGAGCAACAGCGAGCAGCCCCAATAATGGGCCCTGTGTGTGACAGAGATGGATGAGAGCCCAAGGGAGCTCATAAAACCTGCAGCAGGGAGGGGAGGGACAAGGAGGGGCAGAGGGAGGAGGGAGAAAGGGAGGGGGTCGAGTGGACAGCAGGCTTCGTCCTCTTCAAGTGGGCCGGAGTGGACATTAGAGGACTCAGCTAGGCGGGCTAACGGCTGTCTACTCCATCATCAGAGCAGCACCGATACAGAATGGGACCCTAACCAACTCCCCCACCAAATCCCCTTTGACCAATGTAGAGACCAGCTGGACTTAAAGAAACAATCCACTGTCAATGCTTGTGTGGTCAAGTGTAGGCAAATTAGAAACCTTCCAAGTGTTTTAAAAGTGCATAAAAGGACCAGTACATTGTCTTGCTTTGTGTCTTTAAAGAGGCCCCACAAGGATTATTACATTAGCTACAGTAGATAGCTACATGAAGCAGATATGTGAGGCCAAGTCATGTAGGGACACCGAGCCAAAACAAAACAAAATAGCACTGTTGCTAAAGTATATATTAGAAAAAAGTGCATTTTTTCTATGGTCTTAACGTTATGGCATGTCACAATCTCATACATTTACTAACTATAGCCAGAGCATGGATTAACATTCGCAAAATCTTGAACTGCCTTTAAACAACATTTTAAGGGCATAGGAGGTTATGTGATAGGGGCTGAGTGGCAGAACATCACTCAAGCATGTTGGACACAGCAGGGTGGCAGAGCGGCAATTAGACCCTGCCTTCTGCTGAATGCTGCTCGACTCGGCCGCTACAATAAACTGAGCAAAAACCTTAATCTACAGTTGTGCTTAAATCAGAGCCATCATCTAGATTAAGTCACTGGGGGCCAGGAAGAAAGATAAGATTAGAAGTAGGACATCAGGACAATGTGGTCAAGCTCAGGCTACTAGAGCAAAGCAGAAACATTTGATTAGTAGATTTTTGCTAAAGACAGTGTTCACCTTTTGTTACTAGTGACTTTCAAGTGAAACAGTCTAAACAGTTTATTTTTTTTATTAAAAAACAAAACATTGGTCCCAAAGGCTTTATTTGACAGGAGAGTCATAGCATGAAAGGGGGTATTTGACAGTCTGCAAATATCGAGGGCTGGACTCTAAACCACGATACCACGGTAGCAGCAACCACTCATGTGCAACACTCTTAACCACTGCACCACCAGCAAAGAACCAGACTCTTATTTAAATTGCAAAAGGAGAGATGCATTAATAAAAATGTTTTTTGCAGGACTTACTTTAAACGTGACTACTTTTTTTACACAATACAACTAAAATTCTACTAAATGTAAATAAATCAATAAAGTTGAACTACTAAAACATTTTCACTTTGTCGGTACAAGATGCTGAGGAGACTTTTCTACTTTGAACCTAATTAGATGCCGCTGTATGTCAAGACTAGATTGAATTTGTGTGTTTGCAGGTGGTTGTGTTGACCAATGGTCTTATATGCGGCTCTGGGATACAATCTCTCTCTGTGTATGTTTGGGCTCTCGCTTTCACTGTGGGAGAAAACGCTAAACCCCAGGAGAGACAGATGTTCGTGCACTGACCGCCTTACTGTCGACGCCGCCATTGTGGTCCGTGGCAGACCAGCAGAAGTGCGCACTCCTTGGACAACCCAGTTGGCCCTGAGACAAAGCCTGAAGGATCCTATTGTCAAGGGCCTGTCTAATTATGGAAATCTTATTAATCTATTCAGCAGCAGTCCACTGACTGCCTTTGTGTCAACCAGGGATTTATTGAGGGACCTGTGTGAGCTGCATCCTATTGAGGGAGTTTGTGATGAAGACAGTGTCCCGAGCTCTCAAACCAAATTTACTTTCAGGAGGCCCTAAAATGACAATGGGACCCATATTGCTCTTGGGAAATGTCAAGGCTCATTTGTGATTTTGTTTTTTCCAATAAAAGTAATAAAGCCACCATTTGCTGTGCTTACTCAGTTTGAATTTCATGTTGACTCATTGAAACTCAAGACGCCTCTGGTCCGTAAAGGCTGTAGTACTCGAGAGCATGTTGTGGTTTCCTATAAATAGGGTATCATTGGTCAGGTTATCCTGGCAGGAAGCCCGGAGACTCCAGTGGCTCCGGTGGCAGTTCACTGCTCCCTAGAGGATGCTTCTCCCCTTTCTCTCTTCCCGGCACTTTTTGTTTCCCCCTGCCCCGAGGAACAAACCGGACATGGACGCAACAAGCCTTCTGGGACAGTGTGCTATTAAACCGTGCCGATTGTGAAGAGGCCGCTTGTAAACAAGAGCTCTGGATCAATCCAATCAGGGTCCTATTCAGGAGCTTCGACCTCTACCTCAGCCACTAGAATAAACTACCTACACCTCCACTCCATCATGCACATCTACACCTCACACGTTTTTAAAACCCACTATATTGCAGGCCTTTAAATCCTGTCATCTTTTGTCCTGGAAAACAACCAGTTTCTTGGGTATCTAATTTGTTTGGGAATGCAGGGCTCGCCATTGTGGCAGTTTGTCAGGAATTCAATTTGTTCAACACAAGTTTAAACAAGCACCACTTTGAAAAATAATACCTTAAATGCTGCCATACTAAAGCCATTGTGGCTTAAGGCAGAAGGGCAGAGTAGGACAGAGGCTTTATTTGTGCTGATAAAACACAAAGTTGACTGCAATACCTGTTATGCATTCAACCAACACAAGCTGATCAATGAGTTATTGGATAAATTGTGTTAGGCATAAATATGCAAGAGCATCTCTTTCTTGTTGACCAGACTTAAGTTTTTCAGACATGTACCGACTAGAAGCACTTTGTTGTCAGAGGCAAAGCAAAACACGTGAACTTCTGTTATTTATAAGTTTGTTATCTTGATTTGTCATCTCGTCCTGGAGCCCCCGAAGTCCTCTGTTCTCAAGTTCACTGTGATTTATGACTCTAATATCAAGCAGGACATTCTCACTAGGCCTCCGCTGCATACTACCTGGGCTGTCATAAAAACACCAATCCAGAAGCCGGCTACATTTCACCGAGTGGCAGGTGGAGACACTGGAAAATTGTCTGTGGAGCCCCTCCCTCACTTTGGTGTGAAATACGCATTATATCAGCCCCAGCACACACCGTACAGACACGTTGTGCGGCCTGGATCATGTTTTAAAAGTGCCTTACAATGACAGATAGCACAACCACACATGGCTGTTTTTTACTTCTAGCATGTCTTGCTTAAAATGTGTAGTCTCTTTATATTTGGGAATCTCTGTTGTTTTCACTGACAATACATTCTTAAATAAGACTTCACCTCTATTTATTTAAAGTGTAAAATAATTTGATTAGTTCTTTTTAAGTAACTACATTTACAAAAATAGAACATGTACTTACTTAAATATAAACAATTACATTTGTTTGACTATCTTTTAGATTGTAATATCACAGGCAATGTGAGTTTTTGTGTACATCACTATCTGACAAATAAACTAGTTGAGGAAAGTGCACTTCACAAACTGGACATCATTTCATGTGGCCAACAGTGACTGCTCAGCCCATCATCATAACTCATGGGCTGTGCATAATTAGGCGCTGCTAGATATTATTATTATAAATCTATGTGTTACTCAAAGGGCTGCTATCAATCAACTGACACAAAATGGCACACTCGTGGTGGCTTCCTCCAGCTCATCTGCCGCCTCTTTCAGGGCCCTAAAAAGATGTAATAACAGAAGAGTGCGGGAGTTTTCACACCTGCTGCCCTAAGCTTGAGCAGACGCAGCGCTTTTCAGACTGGACGGTCCCAGAGGAAGAGGCCTGTCCTGCAGTGGCAGTGAGAGATGTCCTCTGCGTGGCTCTCTTTGTGGGCAGCGCGCCCTGCGCTCCCCCATGCATCAGGCTGACAGCTTGACTTACTATTTTTTGTTTTGTCCCCAGGGACTCTGTCAAGCCCACTGTCAAAGTAGCTTTTGTCCCTCTTTGCAGCTAATTTAGTTTTACTAAAGGTAAAGGACATTATGACAACTAGGGCTTGGGGAAGTAAAACTGAATTGTAATCTGACCCTGTGATGATTTTTCTGTTTGATGCAGCTCTACGCTCAAACACAAGCCGTCTACAGTTCCCTACCAACTCTTCTTATTGGTCACAGTCAAGTGTAAACGCTCAGAAGAAAATAGTTATCCATAAGGTGATATAAAGTTGCTAAGTATACATGAATCATGTCTTACAATAAATGAATAGTGACCTAATTGATTCACTATATAAGTACAGTATCAGAAAAAAGGCTTTTCTGTTGCCAAAACCAATTTAACAAATGGCAAACATTAACCGCGTCATTATTGTGTTCATTTTGTTGAGTGTTTGTGGTGCTGCAGTGGCCAAACTACTTGATGATGGCATTTGTTAAACATTGATTAATTGGCAAACACGTTTAGAATAGCTAATTATAGTGCAGCAAAAGCAAATCCCATCTGAGCTTAGTTTACTGCCCTTTTCTCTGCACTCTCCAAAACTAGAAAGCCTGAGGAATAATTGTTAGATGCGTCACTTCATGCTCGTAATTTTAGAAACAACCCCCGCCCCCCTCTAACGCACGTCCACAAATGGCAGAAGCCCGCCTGCTCCACCCTCCCACCAAGAAAAACAGGGTCCCTATTTTCTGAGACTGCAGGCTGGCTTTGGGTCATTGTGTCCACCAATATATCAAAGAACAGCTGTCCTAAGGCTCTGTGATGACCAATCACCCTTTCCATCTGTCTCCATCACCCAGTCTCTGCTCTATCTCACTGCTCCAGCCCTTCTTTCAGTCTTTACCATGCAATCACCGCAGCAGCCTCTCTCCCTGTGTCCCCAATGAGCATGTTGCACTGCCTCTTTTCTCTCCAAATCCTGGCCCTCCAAGATTAGTCTCTAAGAACGTTGGAGCACTGGGATTTGTTGTTTTCTGTTAGAATACACACAAATCACACACAACTCAATATATTTACAACAGCCTTTTATGAGCAGCATGCGACTAATGGCATAACGATTAGACCAAGTTATTTCTTAAGTGTGGTTGCTCGCTAATTAGCTGTGAAAGACATTGTAGCTCATTGTGTGAAATGTGCCGTCTCAGGAATCCAGTGAAGTGTTGCAATCCAAATGAGCCTCACCTCCTGCTTCTTAATTGGGCCCTTAATGTTTAGTGAGATGTCCTTAATGAGCTGATGGACCCTTGCAGACAGAGAAGGGGCCAGTGCACTCTCATGGCCTTGTGTCCCTAACCTCTGCTGTGGACACACCTTTACACACTGGGGGCTAATTAGGGCCCATTCACACCCTCCACTAATGATGTGTACTTTTATTCACATACACTTAAACGTGTGTGTTTACTCAAGAGCCTCACAGGCCCCTCACAGCACCACTCATACCACTCGTCCCACAAAGGGCTAGCTGCCTGGGCGGCCCTCCAACCTGCTTCTCAGGGACCAACATGAAGCAGCGTCTTCTTCTTTCTATTCAGACTGCTCCATGACTTGGGCTAGTCATTCAGAAAGACACTTGGGCAAAACATAAAAAACAGAGGGAGAGAGGGAGAGGAGGCAGCGCGGGGTCAGTCAGAGGAGAGCTATAAAATCTGCCATACCTGTACTGTGTGTGCGTGTTGTAAAAGAAAAGGTATCGCTGAAGCAGCGGGGCCCCTGCAACAAGAGTTAGGGCACTCATGGGTTGGCGGCCTGGGACTGATTTAAGAGTCTGTTTGAAGTGCAGATTACAGATTCTTTGCACCAAATCCCTCCAGGAGTATCCATGGCCCCTGGAATCTCTCTCAGGTTACTCCTCCACTCCGGCCGCTGCCTGCCCCAGCTTGAAGCCCTCTGAACTGGCCGGACATGAGCACTGAAGCTGGACACACCAGCAACAATAACATGGCAAAGCACTAACACAGCCGACTAAAACCAATCTAAACCATGTGTCATCATGCACACATTCCCATGGACCTGTTCAGCAACGGACCACAAATGCCTACAGCAATAGTCAGATGTAGCAGAGGGAAGTGGAAATTCCCACAAAGTGAATTTCAACATGAACGTGAGAGTCTTCACATGTGCTGCATATATGCAAAGTGCCTCGCCGTCAAATTTGTGCTGCGTAAAATCATGAGTCCAGTCTTTAAGTGGGAGACAGTGAGATGCACATGTGTCACTGGGCTGAGAGCAAACAGCAGAGCTCCTCACACCGCTGTGTGCAGCCGTAGCACACTGATATACAAGGCTACACTGCACTGGAGCAGTGGAAACAATCTGCTGAACAGAGCGCGTTTGTGCACACTGGACACATGAAAACCTGTATTGTGCCTCACCATCATAAAAGCGTTCACACACAAAGGCCAGTACAGAGCGCACAAGCGTTTCCCATGACAGAGGAGCACTGGCCGCTCTAGAAGCATGCTAACCATTTCAACAGCAGTTTGTGACATTCTTGGTTGCAGTGTCCACTACAGCAGAAGGAGTGTCCTCTGTGTGGGCTCCCAGGCCACAGGGAGCTGATGAGACAAGCAGATTCTGCACAAAACTGTGGGTTTACAGCATGGCTGTAGAGGGGACTTACAGTCATTAAGCAATACTTCAACAAAAGAGGATTAACAACTATGTAAAAATGTATAGCATTGTTCAGAAACACAAGTGAATATAGAATTGCATAGAGTAAAATTGGAGCTAGTAAATTAAATACCCTTTTAGTCATAAAGCTGCCCTCAGACATCCTTTAACTGCTCAGTGCCTTGTAAATAGCATAAGCCCAAAGACCCAAAACCTAAACAAATGTCATTATGACTGTTGATAACTTCAGACGGCACATTCACTCACCCACACGCCAACTAAAACTTTGCCTTCCATTTTTTGCACATTAGCAAAGTCATCAGCAAAGCAAACCCGAGTCTCCAATAAGTTATACTTTTTAAATCAAGCGTTGCGTTTGACTCTGCTCTTTTCATGTAACTGTCATGCCAATAAAGCCCCTTTGAGGGTGGTTAAAGAGCTGGGAAAAGGGGGCTCTTCGGGCAGAAGCCCCATGCTGGCCACGAAACAATGCTGTTTTGGAAAAGCTGAGCACTGCACTCCAATGCAGCCTGCTGGGAGGGGGAGCCAGGACTGGACACGTCAGTTATTAGGACAGCACTGATGGGGGGAGAGGCGCAGGGGGGAACAGCATGTGTGGTAGTAACTCTTGACTGTGTAGGTAAAATGACACTGGCAGAACTGATGGCTTTCTGCTGCTTAAACCATCAGCGCCACAGTCTCCCGTGCCCCTCTTACTCTCCCACTGTCTCCCTTCCGCCTCATGATGAAACATTCAGACTGGGCCAGGACCTGGGTTTAGCGTTTCCACAGCACGTCAAGGAAAACAACAGCTTTACGCAATCTAGACTTTTTCACTGGTCCTCTTTGTCCTTTTAGAGAACTGCTTATATAAAATGCTAGAGTTTGGGACATATGATATGAATGAAGTTTGTTGTCATATAAAATATTTCCGCTTCTGTGTCCTAATTAGGGGCTTATTTAAATCATTTTAAAATATATTTCTGGTTTCACATGACTAGATTACAACAACCATAAATACACTAGTTTCATAAATTCTCTTAGAGTTCCTACATTTAGACTTTAAGACAGAAAAAGTTTGAAATTAGAGTGTTTCTACTCTTCCGGTAGTCCTTTGGAATTACTTGTATGTGTCAGTTTTAGGCTCAAAAGATACAGCTGCTGTCTCTATTTTTAGAACTCATTGATTTAGCCAAAGTCCAGCTGAAAGTCAAGTTCTGTTTGGTATAAAGACACAGAGGTTTAGTACTCACTATAGGGAACAATGGGACTCAGCATTCTGTGGAGCTGGTTTCAGTTTGAAGGAGTGCTGTTTTGTGAATGCCGGCTCAGGTTAGTATCCGTCCAGCTGTGGTCCATCACTGGCCAGCTCTTCCTCTGATGACAACAGCCCTGAAGACAAAAAGAGCCAGAAGCTGTTACAGGCTGCTGCACAATGTCCACAGAAAACACTCAAATGTCAACTAACGGTCTCAAACCACGCAGCGTCTGATTGAGTTACGGACCAACCTGAGAAGCCTATATCAGTGTGACCAAAACATGCAGAAAGAAGAAGAGGAGAGTTGGGAAAATTGACACACACAAGGGGATTCATTATGGGGCAAAGCATTAAGCTGATTGTGAGGCAGCGTCCACCCACTAAAGAGGGCTTTCTAAATCTGCTTGACAAAAAAAAGGACTCGGTGCATACCACTGCTCTGTGCACTGGGGCAATAAAGAGTGCATTCTTAGGGGACCAAACAGCTGCATAGGCCAAATGCAGAAAGAAAGAAGGAGTTTTGTGCAAAGGCAAAAAATTGGAGAGGTGATTTTGAAGATTTGCACATTCACTTCGGTGTTACAGCTTGAATCATAAAAGGTTAGAATACATCTCAGTATCAGCTGTAGGTCTGTTTAAACCTACGCAAAATTTAACTGCATGTTTTTAAAATACATTTTCAGTGTTGCATTTTCAAAAATTGTACAAATGAAACTGTTGTTTTGTGTAGTAGCAGTAGGAATTTTTCTATCACATCTATCATATTTGTTGGCGCATTCTAAAATAAATACAAATAAATAATCAAAGAAAGTGTTCCATGTCTTCTCACAAAAAAATGCAAAAACTGAATTACATTTTTACATAAATATAAATATTAAATAAAAACATAAAAACAATTAAGAAAAAAGAAGTCCCCAAAAAAAAATAAAGTTTAAGCGTTCATTAAGAAAACAACAAATTAGGCAAAATCAAAACATAACTGAAATCTAGCCCTAAACTCATCTTTAAAATGCACTAAACAGTGTCGAAACAGTGACGGCTGTTGACAACATTAAGACTATTATATAACATCAGGCGCCTCACTTTGTAGAAAACTGTAGCCCATTTCCAATCGCTCATGTGCCATTCATCTGGAGGAGCAATTACGCAATAGCCATGACCACTGCTGTCTACGGACACCAACCGGGTGTCAGGCTCAGGACGTCCCAGCTCATCTACTGACTTTTAGCAAGCATCGCCCCATCTAACAGCTGACACGCCTAAAACTACTCAAAAAACACAACTTCCCACTCAAAACAAACCCATATTTGTCCATGCATGAGGGTTAGCACAGGCTAAAATGTCTTGGTGGTTAAGATAAGCACAGCAAGATACAGTAACAATATTCAAACTTCTATCCATTCTATGTATAGAAGTTTGAATGACAGAGCATCAAGACAAGGAGGCTGTATCCTCACCTATTCATGCCTCTGTTTTCTTCATCAGATCTCAAAATGCTGCTAGGATAATCCCTGGAGTGGAGCCGTGTGCCGTGTGCGCGCTGCAAGGCTTTTTTTTTTACACATATGGGACAAGCACAAGTGGACTCTGCCAGCCCCTCTATGTTCTGCCTCTCTCTGACCAGTGACAACAGAGCAAGGAAGCAGCACTCAGCGCTCACCCCTCCCCCAAGCCACTCCCCTCTACATTCCCCCCCCTAGCTCTCTCTCTCCCTGTGGCTCTTTATGCTAAAAGTATTTAAGTAAGGAGAGAGTAGAATTAGGGGTGGGCAGGAGTCAGGGGGTGGGACCGGACAAGTGAGGAGCCTGGATGTTGTAATGAAGGGAGATGGAGGAAATGGGAAAGACCAGGAAGGGCTAATGTTGGAAATTTTGGATAAGCTTTTCTCTGCAAATGTATATTTGAGAGACAGAAAAGGGTTATACTACATACGTCTCTTACAATCAATGCTTTGTCACATTTCTCTGAGCCTTCTCATTTCCCTGAATGTTGTCAGACCAGTGACTAAACAATGCTTTTAATGAAAAAGAAACACCAGAGGCAATGTTGCAGCACAGCACAGCTTGTACCAAGTCCAAGCACTGACAACTGCTTCAAAGAAATGCACAATTTCAACCATAAAATAGACTCAAAGCATTTAATGATTAATTATGGTTGTTTCTATTGCTCAAGAAAACCTTTAAAAACCTGCATCCTTACAGTGAGCGCTTTCTTTGGCTTTGCCTGGAATGTTCCACAGTATGGCATTTAACTTATATACAGTGAGGAAAGTAAGTATTTGAAAATTGCAGGGTGTTCAAATACTTATTTTCCTCACTGTATCTACAGTGGGAAATGTGTGGGAAATGTTCCAAAGTATGGCTTTAAATATCCTATCACCATGGTGCTTTATGTTATATAGACATAGCTCATGTTTTTTGAGCCCAGATTTATAATTGTGACTTGTTCGAGTCAATGAATATCAATAAATTGAACAATTGTCCAATTGTTTGAAGTGAAAAGTTGTCATCCACAGGGTCAGTGCAGTGGTATGTCCCTAATATTCTGTTGGTGGTGCATGTTTCCTGTTACTCAGTGCCCGTTTGGGAGCCGCGTGGATGTTGCGGTCAGGTGCTGCTCTAGTTTCCACACACAGCTGTCAGCCTGTTTTTAGCCACGCACTGAGGCCACATGGCCCAGTCATCTGCTCCTGTTACATGGAGCCTGTACCTCGGTCAAGCGTCTCGTAGAAACTGCCCCACCGGACTCACCAACCACACTCTCCACGCGGTGAGGAAAGTGTCTGAAAATAGACAGGGAGGTTGCGATCATATGTTTGGAGTCCAGAGCATCCCATGCACTTCATTCATGTGACAGGATTACCCAAAGTGTTTGCTGCACTGACAGCCCGATGCACAGACATGAATTATGCTCAACACAACGCAGGGCAGAGGAAGTAATAACATCTCAACTTAAAAAAAAAAAAAGTATAATAAAAGTAAAAGTATTTCAACAGTCGAGACACATTTAGTCCAACCACTTCACTTTGGTAATAGCCTGGTGTGTCCAAGAGCCACTAAACTCATCTGCAAAAACAGTGCCCGAGTAAGCCAAAGGATCTCGGAAACACGTTCTCCTTTGTAAGATATGTGGGCTGAGCTATTTTTGGGGATGCCCCAGTGGTCAGTGACATGGCTTAAATTGGAATGTAGGGCAATAAAGCCATTTGAGGAAACAGTGTGACTCATTAGAGCGGTTACAAAACTTACAGAGCAGAGTCCCAGTCCAGGAGCACAATTAGACTCCTTAATGTTTGCCTTAATATGGGATCCTCAATAGATTTGCTAATGATGTCTCTGCGGGGGGTTAGCTCAGGGTATGGTTGAGTAGGGATGTTGAAAGCAGACAACTCTGGCACGCTCTCTATCACTCTATTGCCTTATTAGTGCTGAGGCAGCAGAGTGTGGACATAGGCAGCCTGCTGAGCCCAGCACTACTGCAGCACAAAGACTTTGGGCCCCAGGACATGAAACAAGCCAAAAAGTAGAGAAAACAGACCGACACCGACAGACAGTCTGACAAGATGCAGCCTGTACACAGCGCACTCACAGAGTACAGCAGAGCAGGCTGGTCCCATGAGCCAGTTTGACAGGTGTCAGAGAGCCCGCCCCCCGCTCAGACACACATTAAGATATTTGTGCATGTTTGACAGCATGGCTCCCCTGAGCTCTCGCACTTGTTCCAGTAGATCTGGGTCAAGGTGCAGAGGTGCCTGCACAGGAGGTTAATGGAGAGATATGAGCAAAAACAAAAGCGCCGTAGCAGGCTGAAAATGCTTCCTGAATGGGCCGAGGCTACAGGTCAACACGCCTGTGTTTGACCTACAGTGAGCCACTCAACACCTACATTCAGTAGGTGGTTTTGACCAGTGACCAGCCGTGTTAGTGGGTCAGCTGGTTTTATGGAGGTAAACTGATGAATCAGGATAAAATTTAATTTGGCCAAATGAGATCTGCATGCAGAGCAGCCTCAGTGTGATTAGCTAAGCAAAAGAGCACTCTGTAGTCTGAACACTGAAGGACAGATGCTAACTTACACGTAGATAATCATGCAACTGTAATTTTTGTGCCATATTAGAGTAAGAGCAAAGATTTCTGAACTATATTATACTTACTTAATTAGTATACATTTTAGTACGAGTAATCTGATAAAAATTTCCAACAGTGGCGCTGCTGCATTTTCAATTTCACATAGGTAACATTTTTGAAAGTGCATATGACAGGTTTGTCAACTAATTTCACTCAAGCATATATATTATAATAATATTTAATCATTCATTTTCATTCATTCATTTTCTACCGCTTGTTCCCGTTAGGGGTCGCGGGTGACTGGAGCCTATCCCAGTGCCTTTGGGCCTTAGGCGGGGTACACCCTGGACAGTGGCTAACTTGCCGCAGGGTTAAATATTTGATAATATTACATTTATTTTGCAAATAATGTTGCCCAGTTTTTTCCTAGTCTGATCATTTTGGTGAAGTGTATACTTTTACTTCCTGGTTGGACATGTGCAATAATGTGATTTACTGAGATAATTCCATAACTGTAAACGAGGGCAAAGCTTGTCTAAGTTTCACAAACGCTATTACTCAGAAAAATATGACCCTTTTGCATAAATTGTCCCTGCTTTTTGGTCGGAATTTTGTGTATTGATGATATAGAGAGACTTTTTAGAACTCAGCTCTATTTCATGACATTTTCATATTGTTTAATTAATCATTTCTTCATAAACTGTCACCGGGGGCGGTTGTAAATCAATGGTAAATATTTCCCACAGGTAAAATGCCAACAAATTATGGAATAATTAAAAAGCATCACCATTTCAAAGTTAAAATCTGTCTGTACCGAATGTGCTTCTACATTATTGTCAGTCAAAGTATAAAGCATAAAGCATAAAGCAGTAGTTCAGCAGCAAACCCCCCCTTTTGTGGATGATATCATTGGCATACTGACTGCAGCACTTATGCTTTTTAAAAATCTATAAACACAACTTTTCTTTGACATTGCATAGGCCTCAAAGTATGAGGCTGTGAAAAGTTAAAAGGACAGAGTGGACTAAAGGTTCAGCCTCAGGAGACTAATTGTTTCCAGAAGTGTTTTGAGCCAAAGCATTACTAAAGGAACTCACAGATCTAAACTCACTTTGAGAGAAAAGAGGCACAGAACAAATTTTGCACATTATGTTTCCTAAACACACATTACAAGTAATTTCCTGTTATTTTCTTGAATGACACAGTTTCGTCGTTGGGCGAAGAACAAGAGGAAACTACACTCCAGAAATACTCCAGAACTATGAGCCCTTTTGTTGCCACCAAAGTGTCAATGAGAGTGTGAGTGGTGATAATCAGTTCCAGGTTTATAGTGCGAACACAAACAGAGGGACTAAGAGGCAACCTGTTTAAAAATACATTGTACTCAAACACATCTAGATTTATACCAATAGTTTTGCACTGGCCTGAATGATGTTGATTTCTGCTGAGTCATAATTGTCAGCCTATGCATTGGCTGTGGGACCTGCGTTCAATTATTAACCAAACAACCATAACATCAAACTATAAGGGCCACATCCACAAAGAAATATTTGTTGTGTTTCCACGAGTACCATATTTTTGAAAGGTTTTTATCTATGAAGATTTTAGATACTTGATATGACCTTAAATTAGTTTTATTTTCCTTTGCTAAAATTGCTTAATTAATTAGATCAGCTGACATATTGCATATTCACTCAGTCATTGGGCATTGGTTTTACCCATTTTAACCTGGAGTTTAGGGTCAGTGCAAATCCCGAATTTCTTCATTGGTAGCATTTCATGATGGTATTTTGGAGAAAAGGTTTGTAGTAACTTAATTAAGTGAAGGTGTGAGTGCTGGGGCTAAGATTAGGGCATGTATGGAAACTGAACCCGAGGCGCAGTTGCCCTGAGGAGGCTCAGCGAGAGGTGGAGGAAGGGCAGAAGTGTGTTGGAGGAGGGTGGCCGGTCAGAGGGATTATTAGTGGGAGGTTCAGCTGTTTATTATTCCAATTCTATCGCTAACAGCTGAAAATTGGAGAATTAGGCGTCCACCCCGAGCAGCCCCGGGGATCAATGAGAGGAGGTTAAACCCTGTGGCAAGGCTCGACGCGCTGCCAACGCGAGATGTCCTGACGCAGCACAAACGCAGAGGTCACTCACAAAACTCACCAGACACATCACATTTACTGCTCACCACTGATAAGACACTCACGCTCTTCACACTCTTCACGCTGCCGCACAAAGCTTTGGGAGCCAGGCAAAAGACAAGGCGTGGTCAGGGCCTATTGAGGAAAGTGACGAAACAATTATTTTGGGGATACATGTTTCAATTCATACAGGCATGATTGAAATAGGAGTCAAAATGGTTTATTTTCATTTTTTCAGTTTTCAGATGCACTCTTATTTGAGACAGTTAAAATGTGCTGATGAAAAATAAAGGTAAACTTGTGGCGTAATCTTTCAAGTAAACACCAATATGTTTTTTTTTTTTGCATTTCGTGTTTGTAGCCTACACAAAAGCAAGTTTTAGCAGATTTCTGATGAATTGTTAGAATATTGTCAGAATATCATAAAAAGGATCATAAAAAAAATATTGAGATATACTTTTTTGTCATTATCGCCCCTGATTCAGTGTAGATAACTTAATCTTCATTAGTCTCATTCCACTCAGTTTTCCTCCTTGTGAGTAAGGTTGCTAGATTAGAAAAAATATAGGTTAAAACTCTATTAAAATCATGATTAATCAAACAAATTATTTACACAGAAAGGTAGAAAGCGTAGTTGTAATTCTGAGAAGTATTTGTCTATTGGGCAACATTGTTAAGTGTCCAATTCAGCCTAACTGCTCTGATGATCTAACTGCTCTGATGAATCTTTACCTGCCTATAAAAACTAAAGCCCTCTGATACTTTATTTCTCCCGTTCCATCCTTTTGCGCCATCAGCTGCAAACGGTGTGTGACCAAAGAGGAGCAGTGAAGCAGCAGAACTGTCTCCTTCAACATGTCCAGACACTGGCGCAGCTCTGCGTTTGCCCTCGCTGACTTTCTGTGGCACACAATGGTTGGCATGAGAGAGAGTCCGGTCACGTCCGCACATGTTGTTAATTTAAACCGGGACATGCGACACTGGGAGCCGAGAAACATGAACTTTCAGCACCGTGTGTGTGTGCAGCCTGTAGACAGCTCTGTGCACATGAGCAGGTCAGACATGGAGAGTTTAAATAGACTGCTAATTACAATAGGTATTTTTAATAGGCTAGTAATTAGGATGAACCTAAATACATACATCACAGTTATTAATAGTGTTAATTAGTTGTGCATGGTATCAAGTAAATATAAATAGATTAGAGATTATTAAAACCATCTACAGCATAACTATGAGGAGACTGATGCAAAACACAATCAATATTTCTTATTATATTTTGTTGATTGTAATGCTCAAAGGTTTGATGTTCTTGTACTAATACAGACCGTCAAGTGTCTGTAAAAAGTCTATATTTTTTCAAAACAGGGATGTGCCCATTCTTATGGAGTCAAGCTTTAGAATGTGTTGAATGATGACTTGAAATGTTGCACAAGCATTTCCAATTACGCAAAAATGTACAAGGAGAAAATAATGTTGGGCTATGTCAGTAAATTAAGCCAAACCTTAAGAGAATATTGTAAACATTGCATGTATAAACATATATATATATAAAAGTTTTATTTTAATGATCTGTGAAAGGAGCATTATAAGATGTATCTTCTTCCAGTTTCTTTTGTTCATGTCAATAATGATTATGCATATAATTAGTGGGGACTCATTTTTATGTCTATTGTCTTTGTTTGTTTGTTCTGTTTGTTCGGCATATTTTTTTCCCGAAAATGGTGCTAACACAATTAAATGAACATTAAAAGGGACACTAGTGGTAGTGGTAAAAGCAGTAGTTATAACACTAATAGTATCTGTATGAAAAGAAAAGAGTGATATTAGTAGTAGTACGAAATAGTATAACTAGAATAATGGTGGCCCTTTTTAACAGCCTAACATCTCACACTCAGCAAAAAACCGAAGGCTGATCAAAAATGATAAACTGATGCAGGCCATTGCTTACAGAGGCGCGCTTCAATTGACATTCACTGGAAAAATGCTTACTTAATGAAGGCAATTTCCCTAAATAATGACATGCATTTATGCAGGTCAGATGGAAATGACCAGGTTTATAATTTCAAATATCTTCTGACATATTTTCTCTAATGAAAAGAGTTCAAGAACAGACTGCAGTCGTAGCGCCGTAGAGTAAATTCAGCGCAGTGGGAACTTCTCTAGAAAAACAAAATGCAAATGGTTGGAATAAATGTTGCGACCACAAATGTTTAGCGTTGTAAGGTTTTGTGGAAATAATATTGAGTTAATTTAGGCCATGACCAAGATACTACATAAAATGTCTATTATAAAAATGTGTAGAATACCTCAACATTTCTCTATTGTGCTGTTATGAAAAAACACCTCTCGGATCAAATGACTTGAGTGTGTGCCCCATCACGGCCCAGGCATGTGTGAATAAAAAGTCATTCAATTATGACTCAATCACAAGCAGCTATGTTGTTGTAGTAGAGAACTGATGCATTGACTGGAAATTTACCGGATTTTTGAAAAGACGACTCCTAACGAAGGCAAAAGAAAGATCAATATTAGTTATCTGCGTGCAAAACAAGAACCGGGAAGTCTACGGGAAACTATGAAATCATAATATTAGAAAAAGAAAATGTATGAGTGTAGCAACCGCATGTGGCTTTCTTTGGTCTGTTCTGGCATCGATACCAATTCTGAACTATCCATTATTTATTTTGAAAGATTATTAAGGATATGAAAGGAATAAACTTGGCTATGTTCACATGCAAATCTCAAAAATCCGATGTGAGCAATCAGAGGGACCGTGATCAAAAAGAAATCAGATGTTTTTTCTGTTTACCTGTAAATCTGATGGTGTTATAAGTCCAAAAAATTGATAATAATGGCATTTTGAACAGCAGCCAGTGATGTAGAAGAGTGAGATACATTCGTACAACAAAAATATATCAAATCAGGCAGCTGTTCATCTATAAGCGTCATCAAAACTATATGTAAATTGACTGAAGGTGCTACCCAAGCGTCTCGGGCTGCTCCGCTGTATTGAACAGCTGAGTAGAACAACCTTTGATATGTTATGATAAATGCTGAAGCAGAAGCAAGAAAATCAATACTGATATTTTGTCCCTGTTCACTCTTGTATTACACAACCCAGCTAAGGAGTGTGGGCTGTAGCCTTGCTCCCGGTGCACTCCGAAAAGGAATTAGTTTCCCCTTAAATGATTGTCACAGACTCCAATGGTTCTTGTTGCTCCATTGGTCCCTCTATTTTCGCCTCTATCAACAGAGATGGGTGGGGATCTAATAGCCATTCTCCACTCTTTAATAAACCTTTTGGCTGGGGTCGTGCCTGTGTCCAGCGTTGAAGGAAACAGAGCCAACCGCGTGGTCCACCTCTCTCCGGGGAGTCCTTTCTCAAATGTCCATCCCGTTGGAGAGGACCTGGACAAAGCAGGAGGCCGGTGAAAGCTGCCTGTTGTCCACCTAATCCCAGCTATGGCCTTGTCGCCGTTGACAACGCAGAGCTGAACAATGGCCTCTTTCAGGAGTTGCTTTCTTCACTGACACTGACAGAGCAACAATAGATGAAGACACGTTAGGAATCACGCATACACTTTCGTTTACAAATTATACCGCGATGAAAGCAGCGTCTGTAAATAAGAGACTTCAATAAATAAGAGTAGGGGAATGTGCTGCCATAGAGAGACGGAATGGTGCCACTATTTCTACAGTGATGATTGCAATAAACAGAGGATAGGCAGGCTGGAATGAGGTCCACTCTCTGCGCTGGTATAAAATGATTTCTCTTCTTTCAGATCAGCTTTTCTCACCTTGCTCCTTCCTTCCCGTCGCATTGAGCGCATTTGCTGACCAACAGAAAAGGAAGATGAATGCTTCCATTTGAGATGCCAAGGCTCCCTTCTCTCACCTTTTTCAATCCAAATTCCACATTAAACTTGTAATAGCATGCGACCTGAGAGCCTCAATTCTCATTCAGGGGGGCCATGTTATATGAATGAGTTTTGGTGAAATTCCAATATTTATGCACATACATTCGCTTTTGCCACTTTTTTCCATCATTGCATCTACTTTTGTACAAAAGGAGGAGCAGCTGTCATTTGAACATCAAATTACATCCCGGATTACGCACATAAAATACTAGAGGCAGTCACAGAGCACACGCCGGACAGTGTTTAGCCTGTAATAAGCGTCTGCTGGCAGCGCTCTGACCAGCTGGTCGACCAGTTACTGCTACAGTTGCTGGGAAGGTCATCTGTCAGAAGCTGAACTAGGCAGTGGCTGTATGGCTTACACCCAGGAGGTCCAGAGAGAGGAGAGGGGCGTCTCTGAAGGACACTTTCCCTCCTCTCCATACTCTAATTCAATAGCTCTGACAGGCTCGCGCTGTCCCTGTGTCTGCCAGCCCAGTAATCTCTGGGTAATTGAGTTCCCAATCAGCCATCCATCAATAATGCATCTGAATCCATGAGGGACACACAGCCTTTTCCAACCAGAGACAACATTACAAGAGTATAGCCCCGGACGCTCAAGCAAGACTGGACAGGACGAGATCTAGTCCAAGACCAGACCGAGAGTGTGTCCAAATCCAGAACCAGTTTTACAGCTAAAACAATTCCCCAAAACAACTTAATCCAGCGACTCTACTTTTGAGTCCATTCTTATCCCTGCTCATTTTGTTACGACCCAGTTTACACAATATTTAATAACTTAATTAATATTTTACGACCTTTACTCCTCACTGGCATACATTTTCTAAAATCTGTTTAATCATTTCTTTAATATTAAAACAAAATG
Organism: Chaenogobius annularis; assembly: GCA_015082035.1. NCBI lineage: Eukaryota > Metazoa > Chordata > Actinopteri > Gobiiformes > Gobiidae > Chaenogobius > Chaenogobius annularis. The sequence goes on along the minus strand of BJKM01000180.1, from coordinate 215,642 downwards.
TAGAGGTCAGAGAGGCAGTACATTTGGCAATTGAACATTGAGTAACTTTGGTGTTTGTATCAGCACGGAGAATACATTTTAGACTTATTAACAATGACATCATAAATCATAGTTGGCACTCATTTATTCAGATTAAAATAACATACAAAAATACTATACTTCAACAACAATAATGATGATGGTTGTGTATATGACAGGTTTTCGATTTATTACTTAGTTTGGTGGCAAGCCGAGAATACACACGAGAATACACAAATAAGACTTTCAAAAATTAGTATACATCAACTTCTAAAGTAATAAAAGAATCACACGTGTTTCAGTTTGCAGAGGTCTATACGACAGGGTTATCAGTTGTTGTTTTTTTATACTAAGACAGGATATTTAGTTTGCACAGGACTAAAATATTTGCAGTCTTTTCCATTAAAATTGCATTTCAATTCGATTGCGATGTTTCACAGCCCTACAATTTACTCGCAATGTTCTCATATTTTTACATTTATTTAGCTAAATAAAGTGTTGTAATTTGTATTTATCTGTCAAATTTTAACTACACCAGGGAAGAAGTTTAGTGAGAGCTCATAAAAATAAAATGATGTTAACTATGTTTAACATGGACCTGTCGTTTGCACTTTCAGAACAATAATAAAGCTCTAAAACCTTGTAAATACTATCATCAAAAGTTTACCAAGCGCAATCATGTCTCTTCCACTCATTGTCCTTTACCACCTCAAACGCACCAGAATGATTCATGGTGAGCTTGCCCACCAGCCCACATATTCCTCTATTGGTGCTACATGCCAAACCATCAATTAGTGACTTAGACCATGGTCCTCCAAGGTTAAACTGTACAGCTGTCTGAATGATTTTCAATTATACAGTCAGGAAGCCCCCGACAGCTCCCTGGCTCTCACCTCCCACTCCGGCCTCACAGGGTCGTTGATAAGACCCTCAGCCCACCTCAGATAATTGTCTTTTGCCATCTTTGCTTTGCATTCCTATTTGTTTGAACAGAGCTATTATCATTTTCAATTTCCGATCTGAGAACACCTGCTATACACTCCTCACGCCAGTTAGGAGTGGATAGCATAGAGATCCTGGCATGATACAGATGTCGCACAATCGTATGCATCTGTGAATGCGCTGCAAGAAAAATGTCTGCTATAATTTTCTGACAGGCTTAAAGTGCCGTTCAAGAGCTCCACGTCTTGGTTAGCTCCTTGGATGGCGCTGTGTTGTGCTGTCCCTTTACCCTTGGGTCTGCCAGATTAATGGCTCATTAAAGCTCCCATTACATTACATTAGGCCGTTCGACCAGCGCACACTGTTCACTCCCAAGCAAATAAATCACATCATGAAAATATGAATCAATCTCAATAAGTGACTGTACATAATCTGTTAGATGTTAAAGACTATGACAAAGGTTTACACTGAGCACTGCAAATTACTGTCACTCAAGGAGGGGCGCATTATAATAGCACACAAGCTGAAGATGCTCTGGGCTAATTTAAGGCTATGATGAAGACTGCTTTTGGTGCATCTATTACAGGTACAAGGTCGATTTAAAAGTGGTTGTCACAAAAACCGAAGTCTATTACAGTTAATGAAAGAATACCCAGAAGCTGGACTGGTGTTGTCAAGATACTAACATTTCAAACTCGACTTTGATAGTAAAGATAATATGCTAGATATCAATTTTCACACCACAAACAAAAAACTAGACTAAATCACAATATTTTTGTATATTTTCTTTATGTTTCCATGTGGTCTTGTACTTGTAGTTCTGTTAAAGTGCAAGATCATTCTAAAACTGTTCAGGAAAGGTCACATTTTATCATTTTAATTTGATGTTTTGATTGTTCAAGTGAGTATTTTGTTTCATTACTGGTTTTAGTATCTGATTTTCGATACTTTTGAAAACCCTGATTTGTACTAGAATAGAAATATATGTACACAAACGCAAGGGAATAAATGTAAGACCCTGCAATACTGCAGTTAAAAGTATTTTACATTGATTATAATTAGTACCACAATCCACCATGAAAACAGTGAAAATACAACTCGAATAGGGTTAAATACTGTGTTCCTTAATGATATTTATTTGTTTCTTAAAATGTAAAATGTTAAAGGCAACTTAAAAAGTAGCCTCTGTGTCTGTGGCCAAAGACTAAAGTGTGAGCAGAAAAAGGCAGTTTGCTGCAGCTTGGAAACATGTCCATAGGTGTGGTGTGTTCCCAGCTGGAGGTCAATTTAATTCGAGGCTGCTCCATTTTGAGGCTGCTGTCAGGCGCAGGTCTGCAGTGTGACATTGTGAGGGAGAGGTAATTACATTTTGGCCCAGTCCAGCGACTCAGCGTCTATTCAGGGGTTCAGCCAGTGCCCTCCTCCTATAGACCACAGCCACCAGAGGAATGTCCAGCAGCAAACTGCACCGCTCCGGCCAGGAACACTGCAAACACAAATACAGTGCTTGTGCTGGCCTGTTAGCTTTGTGTCACGTGGAATGACACCAAATGTGTTAGGAAAGATGATTCAAAGATTATTGTGGACAGTATATTTTTGTACTGATTACACGAAAAAGATCATTTGTGACCGTAAAAAGATGAAAGAAGTGATGAAAAATGAATAAAATTTAAAAAAAATATATAAATAATTTGGAGGCAGATTATTTGATATGACAATACAAAAAAAATGAAATGGAGACTTGGTGCAAAGATTATGCTTCATAAAAAATAAATAACTGGACAATTTGGCATTTAAACATAAAAAAATCCTTCCACTAAGTATCAAGCCCCGACCTCAACCTTTGCATGGCCTAAATCTCAGCTCATCAATCTCAATCCAAAAAAGCTAAAAATAGTTTAGTAAATAAAAAGCACAGCCTTTGTACAGGCAACTCACTCACAGTCACGTAAGTAGGACAACTGCTCACAGAATGAGAAAAACAGTTATGCAAAAGCAATATTTTTGGGAGCCGACAGACCACTTCAAATTTACAGCCTCGCAATGCTCCGGGTTCAAGCGCGGCCGTGTTGTACTAGTCCATTGTGTACTATTGATCAGGCCGTGGTGAAACTTGTGACTAAAGCTTAGTCCTATCCCAGCAGAATAAATCACAGTATTGACCCTGCACTTATCAATAAAGGTAATGACAAACATCTGGCCCCACCTTTAATGGAATCGACAGAGTCTTACTGGCAGCGGTCCAGCATTGGTCACACATAGATTGGCTTGATCTTTCCAGTGGGAACCAACTCTTAGTATGCAAATGAAGTGAGAAATGCAATCACCATCTAAAGGCAAGAGACACTGCTATTGAATTAGCAGCTGAAAATCTCCATAAACACCAAAGGCAAAGTGGAGGAGCGCTGCTGACAATGAGGATGTTTGGACGGACTTAGATTTATTCTGTCAAGGAGCTCTGCCACAGTGTATCCGTGTCAATGCAGGAATATGTGACGAGATCAAATCAATGTGCGCTCCACTGAGGGCCAGAGCTGCTGAGCTGGACTTTTGGAGGGTCCTGCAAAGACAGCACTTGACAAAAACAGAACCCGGGCCAACGCTACAGATCTTGTTACCAGGTTCAAGGCGGATCATTGACAATTTACAGTTCTATATGGGAAAATAGAACATACATGCGCCGGTAATAAAGTGACTATCAATGTTTCTATAATCTGGAGTTTGTTTAGCATCTTTATTATTCGGTTGCAAAACACTTTGACAGTAAGCTGAGTGAAATGTGGAGTGGTGAGAGACATTCAATTAGGGCAGGGCAATTAAACTAATTTGATAAAATCGAGATTGCATCGTCAACGATAAACTTGGTGCTTTTTGAGTGAGAGATCTACAGTCATTTCTCTGTCAGAAAAAGCATCATTTGTATAGCTAAATATGGTGTTCATGTAATTAATATTGATGTGGATAGAGTTGTCAAAATTGTCCGCAAGTAAGAGCTGTGTCAATTCAACTGCTATTACTCACATAAAAGTACAAAGTAGTGATCCAACGAGTGTAATGTACGAGTAAATGTACGAGTAAAATGCATTTGGATAAGAGTAATTATAAGAGCAACTGTCTGGATGTAGCATCTGATTTGAAATGTGAAGTTAATGTAATCAGAATCAGAATCAGAATCAGAAAAGGTTTATTGCCATTGTCAATGAACAACTTCACAGACATATAAGGTGCAACACAAAACACTGAGCAATAATAAATACAACATATATTCAGTCAAACAAAAGGGCATGCATTTAAGGGACAATTTAAAATTACTATAGTATAAAATAAAAATAAAAATAAAAATAAAAATAATTGGAAGGACAAAACCTTAAATAATTCAAAAATAATCGAAGGAGCAGTGCAAGAAACACAGACGTTCCAATCAATCCAACATAAGGCTGTTGTCATGTGTACTTACTCACAAGGTGAAAAGAGTAACCAAACTGTGTACTTGAGTAAGAGTAATGTTACAATGTAAAATACTTGTCTGAAGTGTGTCTGAGAAAATGAATACTACTCACCTCTGGATCTGAAATTGGCACAGAACCTGAACCCTAGAACTGTGACCCAAATGTTTAACTAGTCCCCAGACTCTCAGATGATCAGATGCACTTATACAATGTGGCCAGATTGTATTTCCAACAGAGTAGCTGCTGCATTATTCGTTTTTAAAGACCTCAATGTCCTTCAACCTTGGCATGAATGGAAATAAACCGGAAGCTGCAGTAGATGCATGTTTCTTTGCTATTGTCACGTCTCGCATAAGAGAGAGACAGCGAGAGCGAGGATGTGGGCGCTCATAAAATTCATCATATTTAAGACACCAGCTCGTAACAAGAACTGATACCCTGAAGCCCAGTTAGCGTTAGCGACTACAGCCCACCATCAAATTGAACAAGCTCAGTGAACTAATAGAGAATGACACCGACTGCGTTTTATCGACAGTATTGAATTGCTAAAGGCACTGAACACCAGGCTATTACAGCTCTCTATCACATACAATTTAAAACAACACAATAACACCATTTGCCCTAATCAAAATGTTACAGTTGACATTTTCCTTAACAGGCAATTGGAAGCAATAATCATAAACAAGAGAGGAACAATATTTAGTACAAATGAATAAATGGAATCGTGGAGAATTATCCACAAAATCTATAAAACTTTTATTAGGAGAGGCCAAAGACAGTAAAAGTGAGGCAGTCGAATATAAAAATTCACCCAACCTTGTGAATTGTTTTGGGTTTCGTTTTCATTTAGTGAAAGGGGCAGATACGTGCTTGTGACCTATAAGCACGTATCTGTACTGAACAAAAGAAGGAAAACATAAAAGAACAAATTCATTATGTGAGACTTTAGGCTCGGAGATCACATGACATGAAAACAGGGATGGTCCCTGTGTTTTGGGATTTTTTTGGCTGATATTTTAAAATCCTCAGAGAAACCCACAAATGTATGTAAAGATCACAAATCGCTTTTGTAAAAAATAATAACAAAATGTATTTATCTGGATAAAGCCATATTTTTAAGAAAATTGCTCTTCTATATCCATTTTTACTAATTGTCTGAGAAAAAGACTGATCTGTTGCACTGAGGACAAGCTGGGAATGACAGGGACAGTGCCGAAAAAACATTGTGCCATCTATTGGCAACATTTTCAATATCAGATGGATACCGATATCTGGGGGAAACCAATATCGCCGATAACCAATTCCTACATAAAATGAAACTGAAACATGCTTATTTTTTTTAGATTTTCATAATGTTTCAAAGATTATATAATGAGTTGTAATAAATCAATAAATTACAAAATGAGTGCTAGCGGATTCCGATGTTGAAAAAAAAAAAAAAAAACATCTGCTAATTTTAACATTGGACAAAGGACAAACACCCTCCAATAATATCTAATTGATTTGAATGCACAACATATTTTGTTACTTCCATATTCCCATCTTTAAGATTACACTTTAGAAAATATAATTCAGTATTTATCCTCTAGCAGTCACGCAGATATTTGCACGGACAGCAAATATTGTGAGCATCTTTTTTTCTTATTTTTATGGGAATGTGAGGTGGCCTTATTCCTCGACAATCCTGTTACTGCCGGGATTCGTTCTGGCGGTCCTATAAAAGATTAGTCCTGGAGGAGAAAGAATGGACTTGATTAGCTAGACAGCAATTTAATGGGATTGTCAGAGGCCCTATAATAAATCAGCTTTTGTGATTAAATGGGATCTCCAGTAAAAGTTGTATGTCTCCGAATCAATACCTATTGAATGTTTGGGCCTTTTGTTTGAGTGTGAGGAGGGAGTAGGAGGGGGTTAAGCAATAGAAACAAAGCCAAAATTTCCGGTGGGCTAATGACCGCGTAGCTGGTTGTGAGAAAGCGCTTACAGCACGTTCAGCCGGGGGACGAGAAAGAGAGTTGTATTTGTAGAAAACATGAGGGAATAGTCAGGACATTAACTAAAAGCAAATGGACTTAAGCAGAAGCGGATGTGAGGCCATAATTGGACCGCTACAGTAAAAACCTCCACAGGCTTGTCTGTAATGGCTAAGCAGTGCCTCACCCACTCCAGCTGCGTGTCCCTGTGAGATTGAGCGCGGGCAGAAGAGTCCTGCTTTGTCTATTCGTGGGCAATAAAGGAGAGTCTCCAGCTGGTCATCGTGTGACCTGCATCGCCACGGAGAGCTGCCCTGATCAATTAAGAAACACAAGCCTGATTCACCGGTACATATTAACTCCCAAAACTGGAGAAGCTGCTGCTCATAGATCATCACTCCTCTGTAATTGAAAAAAAAATCACAGGCTAGTTTTTGAGGCTAAATAGATGTGGGATTTGGACTTGGACTAAAGGGTTTTATTGATGTTGAAGAAGGAACTGCTTTTTCCTTCTTCTACATTTATCATCAACGGCATCGGCATCAAAATGATTTGGTGTTGTGGTCAACTACCCGAAACTGATCTGATAGTATATACTGTAGCATTTTTCACATTGCAGTGACAGACAAGAAGTTGCAATTTAGATTTCCTTAAGTGGAAATATTAAGCAAAATCAATCCTAATGAGCTTTTACAACTTTGTTTCTTCATGGTCCGTTTACTCAAAGTTGTATTTTGATTCATTAATGTTTGAGTTTAAGTAATGCTATATTCTCTGTATTTAGTTGTGATTGTTTGAAAAATCAAGATTCCAAGTGACATGTCAGTTTGTAAAATGTTACATGGCTACTTTTCAAAAACAAAAACAGGTAAAAGACAATCTGCTGCTTGTTACGATGAAATGACACAATGATGAGACGGCGCTTATCAGGTCTGCAGGAGGTCATGATTGAACAAAATATAAATGATGATCTACTTATGTTATGGTACAATAAAACAGAATATATGTCTTTCAAAATAAAATGAGCATTCACGAAACACTTGCTGTTTTACAATTGGTCAATTGCAGCAGTGCTGTCTATCGTTTCCTGTACTGTACTATTATGTAATCTTTACAGTATATGACCAGGTGAGGAATTTAGCACGCCCATCTCAAGTAAATAAATAAGTAAATAAATATGAGACAGTTAATCCCCATTCTCACATCATTCCCAGTAAATTGCCGTGAGCAGATTGCCAAAACACTCTGACCACCGTTCACACAAGCGTCAGTCCCAAAACATTGCCAGGTTTGCTTTGTCTCTCAGCGGTCTATCACTATAGCAATGAGCTGCATCATTTAAATGAATTTAAAATGGATTTTATTTGCAGAGTGTAACCATAGAAACCAAAGTAACGAGCAGTGGCACTGGCAATTTTCTGGCTTTAGTCAAACATATGCCTTCCATGAATTAGTCCTGGCGATTTACCAGGGAAATGACCGGACCACAATGCAGGGAATTCAGTGTCGGCTTAATTACACAAGACCCTCCTCTGGCAATTTAGCAGGGAAATTACAGGGTAAAAATGGGGCTTTACTAAAATGAAAGATATCTTAAATTGATCCAGCTTTAATTAAACTTCAAGAATATTACATTGATAAACACCTTGTATCCCTTTATATGTGTAGAAATGAATCATGCATACGACTTTCTAGTGTTTCTACGATGAGCGCTGTCAGTGAGCGACTGCACTGTTGCCCTGGTGCCTGTTCCCTCTGTCATGGACAAATCTTGACCTAGTGCTGGTGTAGTAGGTGCTGCATGACTGCCCCTCTTGGTAATTTCCCCTGTTCTCATCTCTCTGGTTAAAGTCTATTCTCCAGCTGCAGCGTCATGGCCCCTGGGCTGTATCTCAGGTCCACTTCACACATCACATCAGATCAGAGCGTTCCAGGTCCTACCAGGCCGCTCTACATTCCTGCAGCTTTGATACTGGGGGGGCTCCCCTGTGTCTGTCCATCATCATCTCCTCCACCTCCAAAGGCTTCTCTAATCCCTCTTCCACACACACACACACACACACGCACACACACACGCACACACACAGGGCTGCACGGTGCTGTCCTCCCCCAGCACAGAGGAATTCTGCCCAGCTCTGGACAATGTTTTCATCTTCTTCAGCAGGCCACAATCCTTCGATAGCTTAATGGCACCCAGTGAAAAAGGGACAACATCCCTAAACAAAGCGGACGTTTAGCATACTCAACCAAATACAATGTTTATATAGTTTTTTGTCTACTTAAAATTCTTCAGCCGCTTCAAAACTGAAAATGTTCAAATTGCATCCGAGAAGAACATTAAGTCATGAGTTTGATCAGTTAGACAAACTTTAAAGATTGAAAGGAACATTGTTTACACATATTTGTCTGATCTATCAAAAAAAACCAATTGAATGATGACATTAAAAAAAAAACCCGAATTAATATACATATATCCTTTCTTGGCTTGCGGCAATCTCCCACCATCGCCTCCTCGTTTTTGTCAGACAACTGAAATGTGAGTCATAAATTGTTTGGATTTTGGTGACTATAAAGCTTTAAGAAATAGCTTCGATAAGCTTCCTGCAGAGTGTTTGAGGTGGATGATCTGGATGTCTGCTGTTTTTGCTTTGATGGAGCACAAGAGGAGCTGTAGCCTTGAGATCTGCGCAGTGAGAGAGAAAAAACATTCACACAATTGGCTTTTTGTGGCAGGGACTTTTGTATTTTAAAAAACAGCACATCTGTAAAGCATTCTGTGATAAATAATATAAAAATCCCTAAAGCATATACCTAATCCACTTCATTTGGTTTCCGACAGTTCAGAATGCCCTGTAGGTGAGATGTCCATGAAAGGACACACTGACTGTATTGATAATGTTGCCATACTAGAAGTGCTTTAGGGGCTAAAATGGTTAGTTTCTCCCAAGCGTGTCCAGTGCATCCAGACAGACACGTACAAATGTACCTTAAACACCAATATATCTATATTAAACTACTGTTATGACCACATGATAACATTAAAAGAAACTACTAATATTTTTTGTGTTAGATTATGTTGAATGTTTATTTAAATTAAAGATTATAGTATTGCAATTGGTAAGCTATTGGGAACCTTTTTCTTTACTAATCCGAAAATCGAGTTCAAACTGTTTAGTATCGTGAGCAAGGATATTCACGATGTACAATTCTTGAGAGGAAACAAAATTATTTTTAAGATTATTCACTGTTACTAGGGCACAACAAAGCACTGTTTCCCGACAGCAAACAAACACTTTTTATTACCCATTCTAGATGTTACCATTCCTCACTAAGCTGAAATCTCACCTCCTGAAGGAGAGAAGATATTGGCACATAAGAGCCTAATTAAAAATGTCCTGAGAAGCGTATAACTCAAATGTTAAGCTTTTTTTGCTCGTACATAACTGCAACTGAATTAACCCACTGTTGCTGCCTAGATTTCATGGCTAATAATTTTGTTGTAGTTCTTATGGATATAGTGTGACCTGAGATAATTTCCAATTATCATTAAACCGCAATAGGCATGCATCCCGCGAGGCAAGGCAAGGCACATTTTATTTGTAGATGCACATTCTAGACACAAAGGCCAATTCAAGAGTACTTCACCACAACAGGAAAAAAAATGCACTGTAAAATCACAAAGACGATGGGACAGAATAGTCTTCAATGACTAGAAAGAGAAGAGATGGCAAAGAAAAGCAATTTCAGTGCATCATGCACAGCCAAACAAAACAGTTTTTAGTTTAGATTTGAACACTGCCAGAGTAAGAGGCCTGTCTCACATCCTCAGGAAGACAGTTCCCAGATTATAAAGCTGCATAAAGCTGAAACGCCACATTCCCCCATGTTAGTCCTGATCTGTGCAGCAGCAGGCAGTCCGTGCCCTTGAGGTCCTCAGAGTCCGAGATGGTTTCATATGGCACTAACAGTCGATGATGGATCGCTAATCAACAAACACTACTTGTAATTTTAATTTTAGCAATGAATGAATGATGACTGGAATGATTAAACACACCTGGTACCGGTTCTCTATATTGAGGAGTAATAATTAATGTTCTAATTTCCAAGAATTTAAATAATAAATTGTATGTAGGCAGTGGGATATATTCATCAACATAAAATACATACAAAAGCGCTGATTAAGAAATGAAATGAAAAAAATACTAAGGGTATAAAGTGATTATTCCGCACTTTTTTTGATTTCACATTTGTCTGACAATTAAACTCAATAATATCGCTATCTCGAGATATCTCCATGCAAATATTGAGATATTCATTTTTGTATGGTTTGTATAATTCGAAAGATTAACAAGACAAATTACAATTGGTTGTCTTGGTGAAATAACAGTAGCCTGAAGTCAATCTGCTGACCTTCAGAAGCCATTTGAGGGACAACTCCATGAAGTCATTTTTACAACCTCTCTCTCTCTCTCTCTCATCTCCTCTATCTCTCTCTCTCTCTCGCTCTTCTCCTCTCTCTCTTCTTCTCTCTCTCTCTCTCTCTCTCTCTCTCTCTCCGTCTCGTTCTCTTATTTCATTCTTCTTCTCGGTGATATAGGCAATGGCTTATAGTCCATTTCAGCAGAGGCACATTTATGACAAACCCATAGCTGACGCTGTCAATCCAGTATGCTTTCTGTGCAAAGGCATGCAGCTAAGCTAAGCAGCAGCAGCAGCGAGCAGCAGCAGCAGCAGCAGCAGCAGCGAGCAGCAGCAGCAGCAGCAGGAAAGCAGCAGCAGCAGCATGGCCCGCCAGCACACAAACTTGACCTGACGCAAACAGCACTGGTCGAGGCGCTGCCACAGCCAAGCGTGGCTATGGGGCAGATTATGCAGGAGAGGTGCACGCGTGGGTAATCTCAGGTGTGTGAAGCAGGTTTAATATAACGATGGGTCAGCCATGGATGGTGAAGGGGATAAATTTTGCTCTGGGCTTGTCCAAGATGGGGCAGGTTGATCTGTTAACAGTGGCCACACGGGTCCTCAGTCAAGGACATTTTTTACCATGTGATCGCACTTGGGAGGACTCGGCTCAACACATGACCCATGCACGCTGCGTCCGGCAACTAGTCCAACTTTACTGGGAAATGTTATTTTCACACTGGTTTTCTAGTTTACCATTGTGGTGTCCTTGCATCGGGTGCATCAAACAATAAAATGGATGCGATGAAAAGTCAGAGGCTGTTTGAGCACACAAGTATAAAATGCTTTTGCTTTGATCACATAGGAAAATTAATTTGATTACTGCTTCCCTTTAACAACAACAGCTTGCAGCGTGACAGACACCCATATACATGTAACCTAGAGCGATTTATTATTTATTTAATTTTGAAACCTTACGTCTTATTGGTACTAAATCGATTGTATTTTGTGGGGGAAAAAAGGTTATTTTGACTATTTCATCGATAATTTTTTTGATTGTCGACTTCGTCACACTATTTCTATTGGGTACAGATATGACCGATGTATGGTTGTTATGATCTCTTTGTAGTAGTATATAAGTCTTTTTAGTACGATTATAATGTAGAATACAGATTAAGCAGTCTTAGAGTGCCTACAAAAGGTATTTATTACTGAATAAATACATGATATCTTTGATAATGCCATTGGTTATGTCTTACTACTTCTTTCAAGCAGAAATGTTCAACAGGTATTTGCAGAAACACATTGATATTATCTACTAGTTCGATGTTAGAGTATATAGTAATGAAAATAAACTGTAGAGTGAAACTCACACGATGTGACTGACAAGAATTAGAGCAGAAAGTGAGAGTGAGCATGGCTCCCTCATCAGGCCCTATTTTCATCAGTACAGACCACGCAGAGAGGTGTAAGGACCAAGACAACATTCGAGTACAGTCAGAACATCACTCAGGACCTTACGCGCTAATGTCGGCCGGGTGGCCCGTCCTTAAGGGCGTCTCACTGGACAGACTCCTGCTTAAATATTTTCAGACAATGAGGGAATCGTTTATCGATCAATCACGAGCATCGTGACTCAGTGCGTTCACTTCAAGAACCGGTCAGTCCCCTACATGCCTCCGTTTTTCACAGCAGTTTAATAAGCTAGAAATGACAACAGTGGATTAGTAAATGTCCAGGCTGTTTATCTGAATCTGTCTGCAAGTGAATTAGGGAGTTTGGTAGAAGTAAGAAAATGAATCAGAATCAGAAAAGTTTATTGCAATTGTCAATGTAACAGAATTCACAACATGAGGAACTTGTTTTCGGCCTTAGAGAAGGCCACTTGGACGGAGGCACGCTGGATAATAGACGATATATATAAAGTCAAAAGGGCGTCAGTCATTAGGTTCATTTCAGGCTTTCCATAATCCTGTGCAATTACTGTGGACATAGATGGCAGCTACCTTGGGCAATATTGCCTGTCCAGAAAGTGACAGCTGTTAAATAAAGAGATGTTTATATTATATATTGAGGAATTATAAAGATTTTCATTTGTTCTTTTTGTCTTTTTTTTGCGGTAATTGTTAATCATGTTATTTATTAATTATTAGACCTGTGCCTAATCTGCTTCTGTTACCTTTTGTTGCAACACTGGGAATTTCCGCCATTGGAATTGCAGATCATATAGAGGTGATCTATGCTTATCTTTATATTAAACAGTTCCAAATTTACTATTAGTGATACAGGTAAAAAATAGACTTACTATGTACACAGAATTTACAGTTAAATTTAACAGTTGTGAGTGCAGAAAGTGACAGTGGGCAGTGAGTGATTGAATAGTTTGCAGTTAAATTGACAGGTGTTTAAAGTGTTCATCTGAGCAACGGCAGAGGAAGAAACTATTCTTGTGGCGGGAGGTTCTGGTCCGGATGGACCGTAGCCTCCTGCCTGAGGGGAGTGCTCAAATAGACCATGTCCAGGGTGAGAAGGGTCAGCTGTGATCCGACCTGCTCGTCCCAGAGCCCTGGAGACGTACAGCTCCTGCAGAGATGGAAGTCTGCAGCCGATCACCTTCTCAGCAGAACGCACAATGCGCTGTAGTCTCTGTCCCTGGCTGCGCTATATAGTATAGCGCTATTACCAAATCTTAATACTAAGATGTGGTATATGTTATAACTTTTAAAACAAAGTTATTTATTATTTTAATTTTTGACTTTATTTGGTGCATTTATACCTGTGGTAAATATAAATGATAGTTTTACGCCAATCAAGTAGCTATTTGTGGAGAAATCACACTAGGGACACTCATTCCATCCAAAGCTTATGCATAATTTACACTAAATAAAAAACGTTTTTGACCCTCTAAACATTAATTTAACAAAATAAATGTGCTCTCGTACATTTGTATTTGTCAAATAAAAAAACTGTGACATTAGATGAGTTTTGGCCCAGTGGTTGCTGGGTAATTTCCTACTGTGATGTCATCAATTACAACCAGGAAGTCAAATTATAAACCTAAAAAAATCTGTTATTCTGGGATAAAATTTAAAAGATATTTTTCTAAATTGCATTTTAGTTCAATGAGTCCAATTCTTTACGTACCAGCCATTTAGAAGCATTCCAAAGGCATTAAGTAAAGGAGAAAGCAGAATCTCTCATCTTCTATCTGAGGTTAAAAGGTATGTGCACTAGTAAAAGACTGGTGAGATAAGATAAACACAGAGGCATGTGGCTATGTTAACTATGCTGTAAATATTAATATGAACCTTTCCAATTAAAAAACTGTAAACGTGTCACTTGGAAATCATGACGGTAGTAAATTAAAAAACACTTCATTCTCCCACACAGTGACCCGCACCCCTACATTTTATTTACGAGGCCCATTCGCTGCAAGTTCATTTGGCGCTCCCAATCCCAAACACAGATGGACCGGTGTTACAGTGAGCTGGACCCTGGGGACATGAGGGCCAGTCCTGTACACAGACGCCACTGCTCATGTGATGCACTTCCCATTAAAAGAGGGTGGACAGTTTTCCCAATCAGCAGATCACCTTTTCAAACGCGCCTTTGTTCCCAGGCCTCAGCAGCTGGCAACAATTAGCGGGCAGGACGGCACACAACACTCCAAGTTGCCAGTCAGTCCATTATGGAGCTGGTGGAGTGAAGGATTGCTCTCCGGATTGCTAGAGGCTGTGAATTAAATGTGTGATAGATGTGGGAAGTGTGACTCTAAAAACCTTTGCAGATAAGTTGGAGGCATTTGTTGGCAACGGAAGCTCCACACGTGTTACATCTGAATGGTGCCATGTGGGATACCAGCTGGTTTGTGCTTTGTCGAGTTGGCAGAGTACACAAGGGTTGTCTATCCTGCACAGCCAAGTTTCCCCTTGAAAAGTCTTGTTGCTGACAGCAATAATAAATTGCAATCCGACCAATCAATTACAGGCCAGCTTGAACCCTTTAAGTCCTTAAGAATGAGAAGCTGGGAAAAAATCAATTTGCAATTTACATCAGGCTGATGAGTGTTGAAAACACTAAGAAAGAGACCGCTTCAAGGAAGTATAATTATATCCCAAGCTGTATGTGCTCCTGGTCCACACAATGTCCAGTGGTTTACAATCAATGGAGCTGTGGACAACTCACTCACTACTGTCATTCAGCTCAGAGTGCTCACACGCGGCAGGTAACGCAGGAAGTGATTTGTGTCGCATCATTGGGCAGTAAGTAAGTGAGGACTAGCTCTTAGTGCCAAACTTCCTGGGAACGTTGCTCTGTGAGTGAAAGACAAAGGAGAGGAAATAGACACCACTGAAGGTAAGGGTCGTATTGAGGCACTCTCAGGGACCAGAGGCTACTGTTGGTGATACAAATAGTGTCATATATGCTGAGGTCAGTCACTGGATCGTAACATTTTGACTTTATTCCCAAATAAAGAGACAAATAAAAGTTAGGGACACACAAATGAAAAAACACAGCCAGAAATAGAGCCAGAAGTCATAATGAAAAACAGAAGCACAGGGAACTGGATGAATGATGTGGCTCCAACTATGTTTTGTTTCTGCTGGAGAAAGAGAAAGGAGGCAGAAAAGGAGCAGGCTCGAAGGGTTAAACGTTGGCAAAAAGCGAGAAGGGACAAAAGCGCCATTGTAAGGGCCAAATGTGTCCCCGGAAAGGAGGGGACGGAGAAGAAAGCCACCACTGGCTGGTCCCCCAGCCTCATTGTAGGCAAAGGGGAGTGCAGCCACGCATGACAGATGTCCCCAGCCATTGTTTCCCAGCAGCCTCCTCTCTGCCTCCTGCTCCGCTCCAAATTCCTGTGAACGGGCACTGCCTGTGAGAGTGGCCCACCAGGTTATGAGAGTGCCAGGCACGACAGCCTCTGTCTCTGCCGGAGCTGTGGGAGAGTGGACTCCAGGTGGGGCAGTCTCTATAAGGACCAGCTTTTAGCAGGGTGCACAAGCAGTTCACATGGTTCTGTTTAATGGTATCGGACATACAAGAATGCACAGGCTGAAACAGTTAGACATGGACACAATAATTAAATCCATTGACACAACACTGTTACAAAGATGACAACATCAAATCTGACATTCAACTTAAAAATCAATGGAAATGAGATCAATGACATCGATAATAATCCGAATGCCTCAATAAAACAGCACCATTGACTCTGGCCTGGGGCGCTAACAGGCAAAGCAATTACTAAAATGTTAAGTGAAACGCAGGTAAAAGCCTTTTGCAACATAAAGAGTTTAGGTAAGCAGTTTTTATAAAGCACTGACGTTTTGCATTCCTATTCAGTCCCACCATGTGGCGGCCCAACAGAGGCGGCTTGTCGAGCTGTCACTCACTGCAACACTGTGCCAGTGGGAAAGAGCACAACAAAAGCTCTGTCTGGTTAATGGGTGAGAGAAATTACACACAACTTCTTCTAATGCGCCCAAACACTTTGTACCAAAAGTCACGATCAGCTGCCCTACCCCCGCCTGCCTGTTCACATCAGAGACACAGTCACATTCCAGTGAATACAAGAGTAAGATATCTAAACAGAGGGGCAAATCTTTCTGAAAGCAATGAATGTTTACCAGGCGGATCAATGCAGACTGTTAGCTCTCTGAGAGAAATTAAACAGTGCATCTGTGGAAAACACAAGCGCAGTGACCCCAAACTAAAAAAAACTATGCCACAAGTGGGAGACATAAAAGGTAACGTAACAATGGTCATACCAAATGTCTTTACAACCACTGACAACAAACAGTGTTTAAGTTTCTTTACCAGGGTTTCCCAGCCACAAGGTCTAATGTGACAATGTTTTAATTAGATAAAATGATGGTGCCTAAATACACATCCATGGTGTAATAAAATATATGAATAAAATAGGAAAATACAGAATTTTGTATTCATCCAAACAAGCTCCTCCAACCTGGTGGACATTACCATCAATCAGAGGTGCAAAGACGAAGCACATATGGCCTTGTCCATGGCTGGAGTGGGAGTAGACTGGTCCAGCAGAGCCCAGGTTAAAGTCAAATGAATGCATGTAAACATTTAGCCCCCTGTGCACTGCACTGTGATCCTGTGCATGAGCTTAGGTGACCCCAGTCAGCATCAATCAGACCCAACACAATGGGATGAGGCGCGCATGGGGAAAACCCGGGTCAACCACACGTTTAATAACAGCATGGATGGTAAAGTGGCGCTGCTCCCTGTACCGCGGGTAAGCTGGGCACCTACCCCTCTGCAGCCAGTTACGCATGTGGAGCCCTCAACGCATGAGCTTTAGAGATGAGTGGATAATCTACTTGGATGGATTTAGGACTAATCTGCCATTTCTGCTCTCGAAATCAAATCACAATGGGATACATATAGGGCTTATGCACTGATATGATGGTTCGAGAGCACAAACAGCAGGAGCCAGGCTTCAATCGAAGGGAGCATTTTATAAGGATTTAGACAAATTTAAATATCATCTCAATCCAATGTTTTTTGTTTTGTGTTTTTTGTGTTCACTGCAGTGTGTTCACTGCCTCTGTTGCAGCAAGGACCATGCATCAACTGAACAGACAGAAAATAACTGTTATGACAGCTGCGCAGACATATTAGCCCTTTTCTCTGCTTTCTGAGATAAGAACTATCAGCAGAGTAGAAAACGCCTCTCTGCTGTAAGCATGCAGTTAGGCTGTCATCCCCAGGTTCAAGTCTGTCACCACAATGAAGACGTGTACCAACCCACAGAGCTAATGACAATATGGTGTCCGTATAACTATAAACATATATAATCATGCACAACCTTGCAAGTGTGCGAAAACATCCATAACACCGGGGTCAAAATGCTTCTTTCTAAGACGGCAGCTGGCAGTTACAGTCTCTGACCCTCCTTTTCTCAGACCAATGTGCCACAACTATCAGCTGAACCATTTCCACCGCAGAATGAAAGATAAACAAACACACGTAAACAAAATTAGGATATAAAAGCTGCAAATGTTTGAACAAGAAATCTTGTTTCTTTCTTTCTCTATGTCAGGGTATGGAAGGGGATGGCTTAGATTACTTAAGAGTAACAGTAATTATTAATAGTAATTCCCATTAGGAGTTCCGATGTGTTACAGTAATTATGATGTTTATTATGTTTGCTCAGAAACAACTTGTTTCCTTCTTGACAGTGGCAAGTCAAATGACAAATCTAAATATTAAGTTAAAGTGTTTAAACCCCGAGGTGTGGTGCTGCTGATGACCCTGGGCTCAACCTGTTCAGTAGTATAGATTCTGTTTTACTATCGCTACTACTACTGCAAACTGTTCATGTTTTTTAAGTGGTGATGAGCCAAAAATTCATTTCTACCTCAGTACACAATTCAGATATTGTATTCTATCAAATGTATTTCTCACTTTGCATTGTGGAAAATACATTTATTTGTCTTTATATAAAAATTCATGAAGCCGCATGGCTACCAATGAGTAACACAACCAAAGTTAACCAAGATTTGGGGCCTAGTTTGTTTGAGAACCTTCCTCAGCTGCTCGACCATTACCACACAAAGCCACAATGATCACCAGACGACCCCCATCCAGCAACCCCCCGAGGAGACAGGCCTCGCTTCAGAGTACTGATGACTCCAGGATTCTGTTATTAGCAAGAAAAATCATTTTTATTTGTTCAACTTCTCATTTATCATGGGGGCCATCTGGGACAAAATTCATGCAAAAAGGGGAAGTTTAAACAACAAGTTTAATTCAAACACTATGGGAGAAGAACAATGCACATCACATTTATAAACTAATGTGAGTTGCTATGTTCTTGCTTTGTTGGATCTGTACCTCGTCCCACAGACTTGGAGTGCTGGGCACCAAGGATCTATGCTCTGAGTGCGCTCGCTGGGGCACAGGGCCAGGCAAGAATGCACCTATTCAACAGGCTGCCTCCAGATGCTGCTGAAAACAGTCCTTCAGGCAACAAGGAGCAGAGGAGGGGAGAGAACAGGAAAGGCTGATAGGAATCTGATAGCCTATCATTAACAAACAAAATAAATTGAGGTAAAATCTCTGGCATCGGCAGGCAGTGCCTTCCTTATTGTTTCGACTCCTGTGGTGTTTCAAAGACATGTTATGCTTCACCAGAGAAGGTATTGGTTGCTGATAATAAATCATCTAATGTGTTGGGTCCATTGCGATTCACTGAAAAGACCTAAGTGTAGCATGGACCGGTAAGTGCCCAGTGTGACGTAAACTAATCCACCCTTACCTTATCTCTACCATTGGTTTCAAATGTAGCACCTGGAAGAAGTAAATAATGACAAGTTTTGCAAACCCTTGAGATTATACAAAACAAAAGTGCAAAAATACAACCAAAAATCCACTCACTTGAATGTCCTAATGTTCCCCAAAGACCACGTCTCCAGCTATTTTCATCCACACAAAAGACTGCCCTGTGGAAGGAGTGGATCAATGTAATATTAATGTATCAATCAGCAGCGAGTTATCAAGAAGCGACAGAGAAAACAGCAGTGCAGTCCCTGTAAACATGACCTTCGGCTATACCGCCCCAGCACTCAGCTCCCCCTCTTCTCCTAGTCATCATACATATCGAATATAGACTCAAACATTTATGGGCCCAGGGCTCCTCCCCAAGGATACTGCCTAAAGAAAATGAAAAGAATAAGTTCTCAGGCAAGTGTGGGTGTTTTCTGCTTTTCCTTTGAGAGGATGAACGCCACCACATAAAACCATATGTTCTATAAAAAAAACAAAGCAATTCAACCTTCCATTTTGCCATATCTTGCATTTTAAAAAACACTGATTATCTGAAAATAGGCCCATGGATTTAAATTACACACACTAGATGAAGAAGTAGCCTGTAGCCAAAGTTTCAATACAACAGACGTGGGGAATCACACCAATGTTCTTTAGGCTATAACATGTTTTTGTTTTTTCCTAGTCCATCCATCCATCCATCTTCGGGATTTTTGTACTTCCTTATATTTTTTTCAATGTTTTTTTTTTTCCTTCTCAACTTCCCTGCAAGGACTAGGCTCAGACCAGTTGCAAACAGTGGAAGCGCGGCAGTAGTAGATTGGGGAATGCTGACACCTGGTGGACAGACTTAAGGTGCACATGAAAGGTTTTCACGTTTTAACATTTCTTAGGCTACATCGTTTGATAGAATAGTACTTGTGGTAAATATTAATCGTAGTTTTATATAAAACATGGGCGAAAAGTAGAAAAACAAGAATTTCTCTTTCGTCTGGCAGTTTACACATTATTTTAGGAAAATAGCCTATTGGTTAAAGAATAACAAGCTTTTGCCTTTGATGAAACAGTTACCTCTATCCAGTGAAGGTGGCCGCCTATTTGAGTCCGTGCCCGATCAGCCTTTAGCGGCTTGACAGGTCCGGGATTTAAATCATCACTTTGATAGAGCCAGGCATCTGATCATTGAATTTTCCCGGCAGAATTGCGACCCCTGGTAAAAGACTGATATACCAATATACTGACTCATATATACTGAAACCTATAGGACTTTGTTTCCAGCATTCCCTTGTGTATATTTTAGGTCCACTCAGCGCTTAATCCATAAATATTATTATCAACATTACTGAACAGAGCCATAATACATGTTTTAATGACGTTACCTTTTCAGGGGACATAAAAGGTCGCCCTCTGGCGGATTAATGCGCAAATTACGCTTTTAATACTTCTCGTTCAGGAGGACGAACCAATTCAAAAGGGGAAAAAAACTGTACTGAAATAATAATATCCTTCTAATATTTCTTCTTTCTTGTTTATATCACATTGTCGGTAGTTTACCATTAGGATAAACAAAAACAACTTTTTACACAAGGGCAAGGTAACTTCTGTTTTAAGAGTACCAACCAGACAGGCTTTACTTATTTTAGTTAATATTTATGTTTTTAATGACAGAATGACAAACAAAGTCATATACAATATGTGAGGGTGACTTTAACATGGCAATTGACAAAAATGTGGACAGGTGGCCTCAAAGACCTAAAAGACCAAATATAATACAATACCTTATCTGGATACAAAATGACAACAATGTCTTAAAATTACATAAATGGGCTACACCTAAATAAAACGGTTACCGTATCAGCTGTAATAAGTTGAGTCAACAGTTATAGTTGCTGTTCTCAAGCCCATTTCAATTAAAATGAAAATGAACACAAAAAAAGAAGCAAAACTAAATCATTGAGGAAAAACTGCCTATTGCGATGTCGGAATATTTATAAAAGAATAAAATAAGGATGATCCTACTCAAATTGTGAAATTATCATATAAAGTATTATTATCAGATAAAGATCCAACAGAACTGGCTATAAGCTACAGAATAATTACATCAAATATATACAAATATACTGAGCCTTTAACAGATCCCGCAGGAAAAGGGTGATGCAAATGATGTGTGGACTACTAAAGTTTCTCAATTTATAGAAATTAAATAATGAAGTTATAGAGTTGTGGCATCAAAATATGTGTCAGAGTTCCATGATAAACTTAGCCTATTCCATGATAAACTTTAGCCTATTCCAAAGATTTGTTAGATGAAGAACATATAATATTGGCCAGTGATTCTTCTCCCCATAGGAGCAGGGCCCATAGGGCCACAAGGACCTTCTCAAGGGCTGCAAAATAATAAATGTGAATATGCCGCAGGTTTTTTTTGTGCTGAAAAAGGTGGGCCCTGAGGTCAAAAACTTTAAGAATCCCTGATATAGGCTACAAACAAAAAGTAAGGTGGCTTTAAAGTAATGACCAAAACAAGTGTGGGAAATGAAAATTGTATTGATGCCATTAAAGAAAAGGAACCTCAGGGATGTACTGATGGGTGATTTTATAACAAAACATTACCACAAAATCAAATAAAGTCCCAAAAAAATATTGAAAATTGGAAACCAATTAGCCTGCTAAATAATTATGCAAAATTATTGGCCTTTGTATTTTCTAAAAGACTAAATACAGAGTCATATTCTAGATCACATGTGTCAAACTCAAGGCCCGTGGGCCAAAAATGTGGCCTGCCAGATGTTTTATTCCGGCCCGGCAAAAAAAAAGGTCCGCGGGACGGCAGACCCGTAAAGGGTTAATCCCTTTCGCTTAGTGCGTCCCACCCGTGGGACGTTGGACTTTTTCATTATTTATTCCATTTTGAAAACTCCCAAGCTGCTTGATATGCTGTATGTAAAAATAAAGCTTTAACCCTCTTATTTCCAGTCAAATAAAATCATTCAGGGAAGCATCAGGGTCTTTTTTGGTAAAAACAAAAAAGGCAAGTAAAAAATTACCCAAAATGAAAAATGAATAGGACTTTTATATAGATTCCACCTGGACATTTTTGCTTTATTTACAAGTCCCTAAAACTCATTTTTAGTGAATTTACCTTCAGCTTTAAAAGAAAATTGTCAAAACCCAAGTCATAAGTCCATGTTCCTGTTCCTGCCCTGCAGCATGAATATAGACTCAGCCTTTTCACCTGCCGCAGAAAAATTTTTTCCGTGCAACAGAGTCCACAAAGAACTATTGCTAGGCTATATAAAGCTATTTATTTCTTATAGTATTTATCGTTTTATATTTTTACGTTATGTTTGGCCCGCGGCCCAGCCTGAGCATCGAAATTCGGCCCGCGGCCCAAATGAGTTTGACACCCCTGTTCTAGATGAAGAACCAGTCTGGATTTGGGAGAAGCCTAAGGCTAATTCTAGAGATGAACATTCCTGAGGAAAGACTTGTCTTATTTGGGGATTTTTATGTAGCATTTCATTTTAGAAGATATTTAGATTTGGGAATTTCTTTATAAACAGGGTTAAAATATTTTTGCAACAGATATAGGCTAACAGTTCTGTAAATTATTATCAGGAGTTTGCATAAATATAGGAATAAGACAAAGCTGTCCTCTGAACCCTTTTTTGTTACACAAACAATTCACCTTCATTTTAAACAAATAAGGCTGTCTCATCAGCTAAGTTAGGACATCTTGAAATTCCCTTCAAATGCTTGCATACCTTGAAAATGATACTTTAAGCTACTTACATTCCTTAAGTTGTAAAAGTGTCTCAAAGTCTTTTCGAACGTATATTGTGCTCACAGATGTCCTTAGATAAAACTGTGATATGTGACGTACAGGAGAATGTCAGTGAGGTTGCAGAAGAATGTAGCTCACACCTGCTGCTGAGTGAGTAAGAGAGAAGCTCTGACCACTGACCTGACTGGTCAGCTTGGATCCACTGTAATGAGCAGTAGGGCCATGAGCTGCAGCACCTGACCCAAGTGTGACACCTGCCATCGTATTTAAGTGACAGCCACCATCCTGTGCCAGCTTAGTCCACTGCCAGAGAACCACAAAAGTATTTTTTACATTCCGCACTGCATGTGTCCAAGAAACATTCACACAGACTGACCATAAGTGGATACAACGCAGAGTTCTTCAAGGTACTGTCTGTTCCTCTAAACAATATTTTTGAGAAATAGTTATATTAATTGTTGTTATCCTTTTACTATAGGGTTGTAAAGATGAAGCAGCTCATTTGGTGTGTGCTGTTTTTTCTATGTGCAAGCAGTAAACAAATGGTTTTAGATCATAGCAGTGCAGCAAGGTATGTGTTCGTCCTCATCACCTGTGATTTACTTGGAAATGATATCTTAATGATGGGCTAAACTGAATGTTGGCACGAGAAATGTCTTGAATAGATTAATGTGCTTTATTAAATCGAATGTTATTGATGGATTTGATGTCAATCTTGACATTGGCATCTATTTCATTTTTGTATTTTTTTGTTATTTCTAGGTGGCGTTTATATGATATAGAAAAGGGTCACCGTTTTATAAGAAATTTTAAAAGACATTCAGATGGGACATTTACCAGCGACTTTACCAATAACCATGACAAAATGAAAGCGAAAGACTTTGTGATGTGGCTGGCCAGCACCAAAAAAAAGAAAGGTCAGTTTGAATATATTAAATGTTGAAATGTGCTCTTTTAAATTCATTAAACTATATACATTTATCTTATGTTTTATTTTAGATGTTATGAAGACGTCCTTGAGTTTCCAGGAGTATAAATCAAGTTCCATCAATTACCAATTAATATTGTCTAAGTTTGGTAATAACAACAGATATAACACTGGGATCTTTTTTTAATTGTATGTACTTTTCTATTTGACAAAGCCTTCCATAAGTGTTTCATTTTGGCCTATCTGCTTATAATGAGTACATTGTCATAGAGGTCATTTTTTGTATGAGTAAGTCTCTATTTTGAGAATAATGCAAAACTGTAAGAATAAATTACTTTTGTAGGTCTATATGTTTTGGTTTCATTTGCAAATAAACTCATGAAGCATTCGTGTCCTACAACTATGTGAATACATCGAGCCGAACCTTTATATTATTAACTTAAATACTGAGCATTTCCAATGGAGGGCACTGTCAGTCTTCAAATCAAATACCCGGGCTCAATTTTGAAGTTGGGCATCGCAGCATTTCAAGTAGACTTTGTGTAAGATGTGATTTCATCTGTTATTCTTGTGGTTTAGTCGATATCAGGATAATTGTATTATTACACAGTTGATGCTGTTTTCACACGGACATTTCTGCCTAATATGTTCACTGCAGTGCTTAAGTCTTCATCAGCTCTTGAGTCTGTCTTGAGACTGTCAGAGACAGACCGTGGAAGGAGGAGGGGGATGCGAGGGGGAACACCAGTGCACATAACGTGATCTCACACAAGGGGTGAAGTAGGATCATCTAGTAGGAAACCTCATATTTACTGATGACTGTGTACACGTGGCATCTGTAGGAGGACTGCGTGTGAAAACTAAATTTAGCATCAAATTATAAGAATTCTTCTTGCAGAGCTTGGAGATATTATCTCAAAAGGAATGGGTAGCACAGAGTCGTGGTTAAATGTTGGTGAGAGGGCAGTGGTTTGACAGACAGGCAGGTTTACCCACAGAGATGCCGCTCAAGAGAAGGGAGGGAGGCTCCAGGAACCGCGGCTGTAGGTGTGGCTGTTTGTAAATAGGTTCGAGCTCCATCGCGCTCTAAACCGTTTTTATGGCTGTTCCAGTCCAGCCAACGCTGTCGCCTGGATGGCTCCACCCAGCAGCCGCGGAGTGGGGGAGTCTGGTCTGATACCACGGACAGCTCCCGGTGCACCGGGAGATGCTCCGTCCTGCTCCATACGAACCGTACCAGTCCCGGTTTGCTGGTCTCATGCTCATCGGGACATACTGGAGACAGTATGGGCCGAACTGGGAATGTGCTGCCGTCTCAGCCTCGCATGTTGCAATCATTTATCTGCACTGCAGTGCACCACCACCCCCTTCCCCTCGTCTCCCCCATTCCTCCCCCTTCTCCACCTCACTGCTCTCCACATGCCATCCAGGGCTCTGCTGAGACACGCGGGGAGCCAATAGTCAATTTGGAGCGAAAGATCGAACAATGCTGCCGGCGAACAATCATACGAGACCAGAGACGAGAATTAAGCAGAAAGAGCTGAGTGTGTTGAGCAAGATGGAGTCTGGAAAATCCACGTGACTTTAATTTTGGGATGCGTAAAAAAATAAAAAAAATAAAATAAAAAAATAAAAAGGAGGGCCAAAATGTTACATTTTAAAGGGGGTCTATCCTTTCTTAGAACATGGAATCGC
Organism: Chaenogobius annularis; assembly: GCA_015082035.1. NCBI lineage: Eukaryota > Metazoa > Chordata > Actinopteri > Gobiiformes > Gobiidae > Chaenogobius > Chaenogobius annularis. The sequence continues at coordinate 190,160 of BJKM01000180.1, read as the reverse complement.
CTCACACTCTCCTTTGAGGTCATGAGGGTGATGATATTTGAACAACCTGAGCAATGTACATATGGTGGACCACCAATAAATCAAAATTTTACAGAAGAACGGGATATAATAAGGGGCGTAAAGACTAGTCCATCTCGAGGGGGATTCTCGTAACAAAGTCAACACGAGCATTACATTGGTAACCACAGCACCACTTGTCTCCATTTCACAGCACGTTCGGTGTATCCACTTGCTATGTACAATACATAACAAAAGTGAAATAACCTGCGCAAAATGGTGACTTGAGTCGACACAAAGACCTGGAAAGGAAACTGTGAATGGTGAATGAATCATAAAATGACACTTTTATATTTTAACAACAGAATGATTGGGCTATCCCAACATCACTAAATGATTCAGCCTATTGAAACATTCATGTAGTATACATGATTGTGAATATGTTTCCTAAGAGAAACTAAGAGAAAGTATTTACAATGGCCAGGGTGTAACTGGAAGGCTGCTTTATTGGTAATAAAAAGATTCGTGCTCAAATAAAGACAATCTTTCATATTCGTACCAAGTGGTTGTGCAACACACCTCATATTGTATCCTCTTTTTATCACGGTGTCAAATGATATCAACAGTTTGAAAAGCACTTTTTAATTGTTCAGCAAAAAGTAAAACTAAAATGTTTATAATAAACCATGCTAAAAAAAAAGAGAAAAAAAAGAATGCGTCCTATAATCAATATTGATACAAAAATAAACTTCAGATGGAAACATAAATACAGAGGAAACAGACAATAGAAAGGCAAGCTGCTTTTTCACAAGCCAAGTGGGTGACACGCATCACTAAAACTGGATATTTTGAGTTAGCTGTTTTCTGTTAACATCACACACTGTTAAATATTTATATGAGGTGGGGGGATGATCTCCGGCAGTTTTTCTGACTCCCTGAACTATGTTGTGCTCATCCCAAACCCCACCCTCCGCAGTTTGGCAACATTGGATTTTTAAAATATTATTATTATCATTATTATTATTCTTATTATTATTCTTATTATTATTCTTATTATTATTCTTATTCTTATTCTAGTATAGTAGTAGTAGTAGTAGTAGTAGTAGTAGTAGTAGTAGTAGTAGTAGTAGTAGTAGTAGTAGTAGTAGTAATAGTATTATTATTATTATTATTATTATTATATAGTCTTTATATTATTTTTCGTTATGGAATTAACAACCGATTTTGCAGAAAAAGCAGAAAAAGGCACATGCCACTGAGTGTTACGTTGGAAACAAATCATTCAACAGAAGAGGTGTGAGGATGAGAAGTAGGTACATGACTATATGCATGTGGTAATGACGCCGAGTGTGTCCGGGGAAGTGGTCAGTCACTGCACTGCGAACTCAGTGAGTGAGAGATTGGACAGTACATGACAAATGTGCTGGTAACATCCTTACTTTATGAACAGGCTACAATCCATAGCAAGCAGCTCCAGAATCATTGCATGAGATATTCCTGGAAACAACCAGTTTTAGACATCCACTCATGTGTTGCACATATAAATTAAATGTGATATTGTTCTTCTGTTTCATGTATATACATATAGACATATATGTATACATGTATATATCTTTTGTATTATATAATATCTATATTCATTCATTTTCCGTCAAAGTGAAAAGTGTCTAAAAAAATCCAAAAGGTAACAAATGTGACAAAGGGCATAGCTGGAAGCCATTCTATATTATTGTTGTTATTAATTTTTTGATTATTAGTAGTAACATTTTTAAAATGTCATATTTACAACAAACACAACAAAGCATGCCTGTAAAATAAAATAATATCATACAGTATTTATAGTTTCTCTCAAAAAGTTCGTTCTTTTTCAGCGATTGTGCCATTTACATCGTAGCCTGCACTGTACATATACTATATGTTTTGTCTTTCTTTTTTGTCTTTTTCATTTTTATGTTTTCAAGTGTGAATGCATCATTTTAAAATGTTACATCCAAGATGAACATGGGTGAAGTTACTCACTCCGATGTTTTTTTATTGGGAATGTATTTGGTTTCAGTGTGCAGCAGCCTAACTGATTCCAAGACCTCATATTGTAAACAGACTTCAAATATCTTTACAGACAGGGGCTTCTGGTACAGGCAGTGTTAAACACACCAAATGGCAAGTGGTGTGATGACGGAGGCAGGGTTATAGCCCAAGCTGTCCATTAGAAACAGGACAATCACTCCTGTGTAGAAAAGAAATGGCAGGAACATCTAAAGAGGCAGTTGTTTCTCTCCCATTGACACGCCTCCTGTTTGAATGAAAACACCTACAGTTTATTTACACATAGCTGCATCTACATGAGGCCTGCTGATGGTTTAATCTCGGCAGGTTTCAGCTTTTTGACCTGCATTTCTGGCTAACTGTTTTGAAACGCGTGATAGCATTTGAAAGTTTACAGTTTGTGATATGGTGCGAGTCTGGGTCAAACACCACACAGTGTTTTAGAGGTCCCACAAAAGCACAATGATACACTGACAGACATGGGACTTTCATCATCCTGACACAGACCAAGACATTTGCTATTTTAACGGCAGTCAGTCTGAAACCCTGAAGGGAGGGGCTTTACATGTTTATTGGTCCACAATGTTCATTATTACCCATCCACCTCCCTGAATGACCTGCATTAAGTCTAGACCACTAGCCCTTCATAACTATCCACTGTACGTACACACGAGGCACGACAAGGTATGTCCTTGTGATAATTTTCCATTAATTCTGCTGTTTGGTATTACCAAACTTATCAAAACACCTTTTCTGAGAATGATTGTATCACAAGGAAATCAGAGAAGGACTCTGAATTTGTTTGATTTTTGTATAAAGCTGGCAACTCAAATTGTCCAAAAGCCCTACCTAACACATCAATCATTTGTAAGTTTGAATTATAAAAATGAAAAGTGAATGAATTAAACAAAAAAGCTTATAAAAATGTGTTTTTCACTAAAGCTGAACACAAATGTTGCCCAGATGTGCCTCTTGTCTAGAAAGCACTGAAAGAGGGACGTTTATTGACAGACCCTGACTGGTGCAATACATTGCCCTTGGCATAAAGAATTATCTCCCAATGCTGGAACATAACCACAAACACAGGATGCAAGTAAACAATGAAGTATCTAGTCCCAGATTCAGTTAATATACACAGCCTCCAAATCTGTGCATCCTCAACATGAGGATATACATCTGCCTAACACTTATACACGCCAGAGCAAAAACACTGCTGTTTGTGTTGCTCGTTGGCAGACTGGGACTTTCTGTCTCTGAGTGCTCATATCCTTCATCTGTAAAACTATTCTGGGCTGGATTTAAACATCTACTCCTTTCAGAGCAAAACACAGGCAGAAACATTTACTCAATTTTCTCAAAAATCTAGATATCAATTACCAGAATCTTTATCCTACCATTATATCACATCATTTTCCACATGGAAAGCCTCAAACCTAAAGTCAAGCCAATGCTGGGGTCAGAAAATGTGTGTCTTGTGGACTATGATTACTCATGCATGATTCCTGATCAAAACATGCCTTCATGCAAGTCATTTCTTTGCACTGAACGAGTCACAATTACCAATGACCCCTAACTGGTCAGTGTGAAAGCCCATGTAGAAAAAATACCTTCTTCAATGTCAGTATAACAAAGATGATGAAAGGACGAGTGACATGGGCTAAATTATATCTTGTTTACGGTGCAAAAATTGAGAAGATGAAAGTATACGTTGCAAACAATAAAAAGGCCTATGGTTCCGGTTTTCCCGTTGCCTTGCTAGATTCTTTCCTTACAACTCTTACTTGCTTGATTATTGTTATTGTTTTCAGTGACGATGGTATACTGTTTTGACAGTTCTTTGAGAAGCTCCATGATCTGGTCATGTAGTAACAACAATATGCTGTGGTCCACGCTTGGTGGCGGCAGGGATTTGCAGTTTCTCCAATCAATAAGCAGAATTCTGTGCCTTGGCAGTTGGTCCCCAAAGAAATGTGTGTCATTGGCCAGCACACTGTGAGTTATTGTTTCTGTTTCTCATTACATGGTCTCTCGGCAGCAAAGTTCCTCAGTAAACTGATTGTATTTGGTTCAGCTGTCTATGACGACAAATGAAACCACACTGCCTCAATTGCATTTGAGTCTGTAAACAATCTTTGTCAGTTTTGTTGTTATTACATCCAAATATTCACTTTTCTACATCAATATTTTTAGACTCAGTCTCATATCAGTGCGTATAGTAGTGTCATTAAACCCTAACATTTGGATTCCCATTCATCTTTTTGGTTTTTGTCCTTCTCTCGGTTGTCGTCCTGTTTTTCTTTGTCAGGTTTGGTCACACTGTCGTAAGAAGGAAGAGAGGCAGTAGATGGTGTGCTCTCCTTCTTTTCTTGGTTTCCACCATTTTCAAGCTTGCTCGAAAAGAGGCGCTTGAAGATGATTCCACGCCTGATGAGGTGGGTCCGGTAAGCGTTCTGGATAGTTCTGGCAGACATATCTTCCTGTTTGCGGCGCAGGGTGGTGGTGATTGGTTCATATGATACTTTAGATGGGTTGGCTGCCACAAAACGCTCTTCCATCTGCTGCCTCAGCATGTCCAACTCACCACTGTCACCCAAAACACGCTTTGTAAAAGCAAACAGGATATCCAGGCAGTGAATGCGATCGCCACTGACCATAGGCAAATCCATGGCAATTAGTTCTATAGTGTTTGGCTTTGGCACACGGAGTGGGTGCTCTAATGCATCAGCAAAGTCAGACAGTTTGGCAAAAGTGATAAACTGAGAGGCAGTTGGATCAAATTTCTCCCAAATCTCATAAAACGTCTCAAAGTCGTCCTCACTGAGGGGATCAGCACTTTCCTCTGTAGCCACGCTGAAGTTCTCCAGGATGATGGCAATGTACATGTTAACCACAATAAGGAATGAAATTATAATGTACATGACGAAAAAGAAGATCCCCACAGATGGATTTCCACAATCACCTTTGACAGAAGTTCCAGGATTCTCCAGGTTAGGGTCACAGTCTGGCGGGTAATTAAGGATGGGTAGTAGCAAACCATCCCAACCAGCAGATGTGGTGATCATGAACAAGATGATCATGCTGTTGCCAAAAGTTTCAAAGTTGTACAAGTCATCTATTCCTGCTCCATGCTTTACATAGCCAAAGTTAGACATGCCAAAGATGGAGAAGATGAACATGACCAGAAAGAGCAGCAGACCAATGTTAAACAGCGCTGGCAGTGACATCATCAGCGCAAAGAGAAGAGTCCGGATGCCCTTGGCTCCTTTGATGAGACGGAGAATACGACCGATACGAGCCAAACGGATCACCCTGAACAGGGTCGGAGACACAAAGTACTTCTCAATCAGGTCTGCCAGGAACATACCTGTGACGAGACGGAAAAAGAATCAATGGGTAAAATGTTCTCATTATATTGGCATCAATCTATAGGCTTATTGTGAAATCACTCACCAACAATAGACAAAATGACCACCACCACATCAAAAATATTCCAGCCATTAGTGAAGTAATAATGGCGAAGAGCAAAGAGTTTGAGCAAAAACTCAGTTGTAAAGACTACAATGAAGATGAAGTTGACCCAGTACAGGACCATCTCAGTTTCATCGGACTGATCGTCTGTTTCCACCATCATGGTTACCATGTTGAGGCAAATGAGGATCATGATAGAGATGTCAAAGACCTGCTGCGTCACAAAGTCAAACACCATCCCCTGGACCTTGTTCTACAGAGGGACAAGTGCATGTGTATAAAATATATTGGTATTGGTTCACTGGAACAATTTTAAAACAAGAGTAAACTTTCAGCTCACTGTTGGCCGTGGGATAGGTTTTTGAGGCTTTTTGGAGCCCAATTTTTTCATGGCATTATAATATTTTTTCTGTTCTTCTGTCATGAAGATATCTTGACCTCCAAAGTAAAGGGACAAAACAAAATTTGGTCATAATCAGTATCACAATCAATCAAATATGGTAATGTTTGAGCTAGAAAAGGTCTTATCTTTTTCTTCTGCTGGTTGAAATTGTCAATGATCACACCAATGAACAGGTTGAGAGTGAAGAAGGAGCCAAAAATGATGAAAATTACAAAATAGATATACATGTAAATGTTCACTTCATAGGTCGGCTGCTCTTCCACCTGAAAAAGATGAGGAATGGCATTACTGTCATTAGTAGCATAAACAGTAATAAAGAATTCAAAAATATGACCTACATTTCTGGAATCAACAGCTGCATACATGATGTCCATCCAACCCTTAAAAGTTGCCTGTAAAAGGAAATTAAGATTAAAACATTTGAACTAGTCAAAATTAATGGAAAAAGAAGAGTACTCAAACTAAAGTCAACACCTTTTCAGCATGTGGTACAGCTTGTGCACAGATACAAAGAAATAGACATGGAGACACACAGAAAACACAAATGAATGACACATATATACCACAGCGGACTTTAAATGGATGAAATCAAGGCAAATTGGGAAAATATTTAACATGCACCATATACAGATTGAAAACAGGTAGATGACAACAGCCAATGTCTCACCACTTGTAGAAGTGCGAGATATCCAGCTCCCACATTGTCAAAGTTGATCTTAACATTCTTCCACCGGACCTCTGAGTTATTATTTTTGATAAGCTCCAGGCATTCTGTCTTGTTGTTGACAATATCAACAGGAAAGTACTCTTCTGATGTTTCATTGAAACAGTAGTAGTACTTGCCCGCAAACAGATTGACCCCCATGATACTGAAAATCAGCCAAAAGATGAGGCAAACCAGCAACACATTCATAATGGAAGGGATGGCACCCACCAAGGCGTTGACTACCACCTATAGACCAAACCAGGAAAGAAAAGACAAGCGACTGTGAGAACCAACAAACCAGGCAGTGTCCTTCAGCCCTATATCACAACATAGTGCTACGGTACGAGCTTTAATCCATCCAGATTTTTTAAAATGGACTTCAGCCTTATCATTTTGTCTACAAAAGACTGACACAACGCATCCTGTGCACTGTAGTCGGAGAGCAGTGTGTTCCGTTTTAATTAGAGAAGTATTGATGGGACTAAATATGCTCTTTGAACCGACAAGACATCAGGCTAGCTGACATGTATAGACAGTTCCGTATACTGATGCTAAAACCTAATAGAAATCAGTGGTTTTAAAAAGAATTATCATAGTATAATGAATTTCCCCAAAGCTATGTGCTCATGTCACACAGTATTAATTAGAGAAGGATTATAACTAGGTTATCACTTTAAATAATATGTATTATAAATGCAAACTAGGTGACACAGATCGTCCTACCAAAGACCAGATTTTATTACCATAGCACCATGAAGTGACCTAACAATACATGTAAAATGTTAAAATATGTTGCCCACCCCACCCACAAAACGTCACATTTCTAGCCTTTCAAAGTGATTTCCTTGTGGTAATTGTATACGCAGTAATCATAAGCTCAGCTCACTACCAGTGTTAGGCAGGCCGACCAGCAGCTCGCAGGCACACAGCTGAGCATGCATGTCTTTGGCAGACTCTTTTGTGGAGCCATATTCCCTCCTCATAACAGACAGGCAGGAGCTGAAGTGCAGGACTCTCTTAGCAAGTATACAGTCTTCACTCACAAAGTCATGAAGTTAATTCCTCCATGGTGAAATCAATTATTTGGAATGAATTGTAATCAGAGCAAAGGCTGTTTTACTCACTAAGAGAAAGACTCTGAGCTCCATGTGGAGTCAAATTGAACCACTTTAAAGACTCAATACAGAAATAATTTCTTAATACATAAATATGTCATGCTATGTGGAAAGCATTCTCAGAAAGAGGGAAAATGGCTTTCAAAAATGCAAAATGTGCATCAGCAGTTATTCTACATGCGTGTTACATGGCATTGTGCAATCTCAAGAACCGCTCAAATCAATCAATAAATAAACAGAGTAATGAGTGAGTATGGAGATAATGACTGAGGAGATAATTGATGTGTCAAATCAATTCAGCCAATTGTTTTCTTTTACAAATATAAAGAATATTATAGAAATGCAGCCCAACTGGTCATTAAAGTGGATCTACAACAAAGCTGTAATTTTATCTATTTTTCATTAAGAGTGTAAAATCAGCCTGGAATCTAGCTGAGGTTAGTCATTTGGAGATGCGGATGGGTCAAGTGCCATTAGAAAATAATTAGTCTATAAATGCTTGTCACCTACCTCCGGTTTTAAAACCTGTCTCACACTGACTGTCAGCTCTCCAACAAACTCTGTTCATTTATTAATTTCTTTGACTTTAATTTGTCTCTATATAATTCAAACAAAAATGGCAACTCAATTAACGAACATAAACATTATAGTATAAGTGATACAGCAGGATCAAGTCCCTCTCTATCCCTTTGGTAAGACTGGGCCGCTCTTACCTCGTACATACACCCCACAGAGTGAGGACATTCGAAGGGCAGATTTGACATTTTACAAATGCCCCATAATAAAGGAGATACTCTAGCATTTACAAACCCAAAATGGCATGGGTTCATCCAAAATATTGATCATAGATGTAAAATAAAACCTTTATCATCCATAATGCCTATCCAGGGCCTAAAACCATTGATGTCTACTCCATGCAACGGCATCACTTTTAGTCACTGGATAACTGGATATGAATGTGGCTTCAATACATATAATGACACAAGCCCTCATCTCCTGTTGGGATGGGAGTTTTGGTACTACATGCACAAGGGCATTGTGTATATAAAATAAGCTCTTGTATTTGTATATGGTCCATCTACAGTTTGAGTGGGCGGTTGTTGCCTCCCATTTTCACTTCCTGTGGGAGTGGAAGGCAACAGGAAGCCAGGGTCTGCTGTATGTGCTATATGTGCCATGGCATGACAGCTAATGTCTTGTGGGAAATGGCGGCTTTTCATATTTGCAAAGCTTCTGCAAGAAAAAGGAGAGGTCCTTTTAATTACATCAATGATCATCCTCTCTTTTTTTGTGGAAAACGATTGTTAACCTTGCTATCAGAAGTTTCCAACAGCTCAGCTGGTCTAATGCAGAAATTTAAAACACTGTCATGGCAGAAGCTTGACAAATATTAGTTTCTCTCAAAGCCACAACACTGTAAGTGTGTGGTTTCTGTCTCAGTCTTGGATGCAGAAAGATCCCGGACAAGCAGGAGAATCGTGTGACCCTCTCTTGGCCCGTCCTAGCCAAACCAGGTTGATGGGAGGGAGCAGTGGAGGGTACAGGTTGAAGAAGAGGAGGAAGAGAAGGATGAGTGTGTCGCTGCACATGTGGGCTGATTGAAGGAGGTGAAGAAAAGCTCAAACTAGAGGACAAGGCAATCAGTCAGAGAAGAGAGAGGAGAGGGATCAAAATGTTTGAAGGGATAGAGAAAGAAACAGAAGGGCTACAGTGACAACAACCAGGTGCAACCTAACTACCGCCAGTCACAGGGACCACCAATCAAATGTCTGTGGGGAGAGATGGTTGAACAAGGTATATCTCTACGGATATTTATTACTGTTAACTATGAAACAGAAGAGATAGGTGTTTTGGCGCTGCCTGGTTCCTGCTGGTTGTTCTCGGCGTCAGATGCAGTGAGGTATGAGTGTGAGCTGGGGAGAGGGTTATGGGAGCAGGGGGCATGTGAAGGGGAGGGGGTACTCATTTGAAAGCAGTGGTTGACAATCAGCTAATTGTTGATTTGAATGCTCTATGAGATGGCATGTAAGTTTGGTTAGCCTTGACAAATTTCACACGGACTTTGGCCAATCAAGAAGAAAATAGAATGATTCTTTATTTGTCAGTTTTGTGATGAGGCAGCTTTGTGAAAGTTTTTTTTTCCTTTTAGATATACTTGTAAGTATACATTTTAATTCTGAGTATCCAATATTCAATTTGTGAGAGGTAATTTAACTGAAATCAGTCCCCAGCTGCATCATGACTTATTGTTTAGCTCGAACAAAGGCATGGTACGGGATTTCGCATGGAAAGGTGACTTTTTGGCTTTCATTTGGTTGCTTAGAAAAAATCCTCCAATAAATTGGAGTTTTTTTTTTACCTGAGGTTGTTTTAAATCAGTTCTAGCATGCTTTAAACTGTTGAATGGGCATGCGGAAGGATCAGCTGCTTAGCTTTGGATCTTACCCTCATCCCTTCAAAACGTGACAAGGCTCTGAGGGGTCTCAAGGCCCTTAGTGTCCTGAGTGATTTAATGGGCCCTAGATCGGAGTAGCCCAGCGCATTAGCTACAAGGCTGACTATAGACACCTACACAAAAACAGAGAAGCAAAAGAGGTTCCAGACTGTTAGAAGTGAGGTTCACTAGGGAATAGGCCTGGCATAGGCGGAGAGTTGTCGACATACACACATAAATCTATGCATGTATATACATGTATAATATTGCATTTATACATGTATATACACCAAGAGAGAAGGTCAGTGTTTAGTATAGGTTTTATGTGTGTAGTAATTTTAGTTGCAGGGATTATTTTTTTCTGTTATTTGGGGACGTTGACAAGATGGGGAAGTCCATTGTACCTGTAAAGAAACTGGTGGTTGAGAGAAAGAGAGAGGGGGGAGAGAGAGAGAGAGAGAGAGAGAGAGAGAGAGAGAGAGAGAGAGGGGAGGAGACACATGATTTAGTTCAGATACAAGCAGAAAGGTTGGGAGAGCAAGAGGAGTAGGAGTTGAGGGAGAAGGGACGTGGTTGCCCTGTAGAAGCTGATAAAAACCCAACAGACTTGAGAGCCTTACCCTTGCCCCTCTTACAAAGTCTCTCCATGTCGCTCTTGGGAGGAGGCATAAATTCCCATATAATTTAAGACAGACAAACTAATGGAACCTAAGAGAAAGAATACAGGTAAACATGTACAACTCTGTCATTTTGGCTTACAGTATGTTAAACATTTATTCAAAGCTCACACAGCAATAGAGTGAAAGGGGAGCTACGGTCACATAAACCACACACAAGAAAGGGGATGGAGGTTAGGAGCAAACCAATTATGGTTCATAATAATAGCACTGGATGGCACTGAAAGGACAGAATTACACCTTGTACAGTCAATTTACATACAGGTACCAAGGAACCAAGCAACCTCAAAGAAACTGGCATGGGGCCACTCAAGGCACTGTCAAATTATGATATTTTTCTACGCTAATTAGCTTCTTGTAGCAAGTGATTCTAATTTAGATTCAAATGATTTGGTCAAATTATTTTTAGTCTAAAATGTGTACTTGCCAGTTCCTTCCTTTTAAATAAGTAAGATTAACAACAGTGAACACATGTGAAGGCACCTTGAACCAACCACTTGACACCAACTCGTCAAACTCACCGCAAAAAGTACACAACATTCAAAGCTTACCAAAGTCACGGAGGGAGGATTAACCAAGCAAAATCTGAATTTGGACTGAAAACGCTATAAATAGGAGACTCAATTTGAACGCTGTCACAGATGGTAAACCACATAAGTCATATAATATACTAGAGGTTTATTAACATAGCAAATGTAGCTGTATTCAAGTGTATAGAATTGTCCCGCATCCACATCTGGTTGACATAACAAATGTGGGAGGAACTGAGTCAAATAAAGATTTTGCCTGGATCTACACTAGTTTGGGGTTGTTGTCACCTTCAGCCTGACCCCCAGACGTGCCCCCTTTAGGGTACCCGACCTCTGGCCCCAGCTGAGCCAGATGTGCAGAAGTGGCATCAGCGCTGCAAGGTCCTTCTCATTGAGCTCTGCAAGGCAAGGCCAGTGACATCTGATGCTGTGGTCCCATGATGACGACAGCACAAACCAAAGCGAAATGAAACAAACTAAAATCAAAAGAAAGAAACAGAACAATGAAATAATCTGAGTGGAAAAGAAAGATGAGTGAAGAATGACAACTTTGATAAACTCAAGTGGGCTAATCTTATAAGAAATGTATTGAATTGTATTTTTTCCAAACAATTGAAACATACATGAAAACAAAAAAAGAGAGGAAAATAAATCAAAAGGGATGAGGAGAACACACAGGCCGGTCTAATGATGGTGCCCCGTTATATAGAGTCAGATCACAACACGAGACAGCAGAGGCCACAGCACAAGCCAAACTCACCACCAACATGTTTTCAGAGGGGCTTTTGTGAAGACCAAACTTACCGCCAACCGCCTGTCACCACCATCATTACATCTCAGCACAGTCTCAACACATTTCTGGGTCATACTTTCAAAAGGTGTAGGAGGAGGACAAAGGGGGGGAGGAGAAAGAAGGGATGTCAGATGGCAAACGTGCCCCAAGTGGCAACACACCGACAACAGGGCAAGGTCTCACTGGAAATTCACTAAGTCGTTTGAGAGTAGTACTAACTAGTTAATAGAAAATATATTTGCTTTATTATGTTCCCTGAAATAAAAATTGTCCTAATAAATGAGTCGAATACATGTATCTAAAATATGTCAATACTGAAGCTACACTGGCTGTAGTCAGAATTAGATATGCAATGGTTAACTAACAGTTAAAACCTGCCGTATTTTCTGGAGTTAATGAGCACCACTGCTCTTGATAGGTGTCCGTTTATAAGTATTGCCTGACGGTGGACACTGCGGAGAGGTGGTGGTTAAATCAAGCAGAAAGCCAGAAGTCTGGAGCATTCTGTTTTGTTTTTTTTCTAATTGCTGACACACAGCAAGTGATCAATGCTAACATAATAATAACCAAATTAAGAGGTTATTCAGTCCTTGTGAATTGTGAGGTATAAATACATTTTCATACTAACTAACGATTCAATGTAAATTAAAGAAATATCCTTTACAATGATCACAGAAAAGAAGGAATGCTCCCGAGTCTGTGCTTTCGTACCTTCAGACAAAGACAAGGAGCAGAAAAGTACAATGAGAAAGGACAAAGGCACATATCAAACATTGTACAGGGCAAAGAGACAGGAACTACTGCATCTGCTCTGAGTATGACTTGAATATGATTTGGTTATGGGTTTCACTAGGATTGTTTCAATTACAGTGACTTTTTGTAAAATAATTTGATTTGAGTTTTTAAATATAACCACACATTCAAGCATCTCAGAGTTGTAGAATTGTGAGGCAGATAAAAACTGCTGCTTGATGGATCTTAAATGTGACAGAGGCATGTAAGAACTAAACAGGAACAGACACTGTAGTCTTGCAAAACACAGTCCCTGTAATCTCGTCCAATTATGAAATAGTTTATAAAGCAACATGTCACAACACTGACTTCCCATCACGTAGCAGAAACTAAAACCTGCTCTTTACCAGCTAACCACATCCAACAGAAAACCATTTTGAGACATTTAAATCTTTGAGAATGGACATTTATTTGACCAAACTTTATGTCGTATTGACAAGTCAAAACCATGATCCATTTCTATGATTCAGTTAAGAAATGACTTTGGTGTTCTTGCTGTTGGGTTGTGGTGTTGCTGACGTTATAAAATCCTCTTCAATCAAACACAAAAATATAGAATATATAGCCAGACTTACATCGACAATGAAAAAGTCCAGCCAACACCAGGCATTGGTGAAGTACTTCACAAACCCATAGGCCACCCATTTGAGTAACATCTCCAGGATAAAGATGTAGGTGAACACCTTGTCAGCAAACTCCAAAATAGTTCGAATGGTTTTCCTCTGTTCAATGTACACATCCTCAAATGCCTGTAGAAGCCACAAATGGATAAAGCATAATTAAATAGTATACAGCAGAGAGGACTTGCTATTACACAAATAATTATTAACACAATAATATGCTGGCTATAATAACCTGCCAAGTTAATGTAAAGGAGGTGTAGTCTTTATGTTGGTAAGATATGAGATGCTTCAAAACCTCTAAGAATAAATTGTCCAGTCCATTACTCACATGTCCCACTGAGTCCTCCCCCAACTGAGCTGCCAAACTGACTGCACCACTGGGAACACCTCCCCATAAAACTGCACTTGTGATGTATAGTGCTTCTATCAGTGCCTATTCTACTGCAAACTGAGTTTCGTTTAACAATAGTGTGTTTACAGAGCAGAAGTTTCTCACCAGGGCACCACTACTGAGGAGGATCATGAAGATGATGAGGGTCTCAAACCAGTTGTGCTCTACAATCAAGTAGCAGGTCTTCCTCAGAAACCACCAGCTCTTTCCCCAGCCCATCGTGATGTCCAAATCACAGCACTTGTACTTGGCCACACACGCTGCAAGCACACACACACACACACACACACACACACGAAAAACAGAGCATTTTAATTATTACCTGTACTATTTATTATCACTGTACCAGTTCTGCTCAGTATACATTGTGTGCCATGTCAGATGGGTTTTTGCAGTGGTTATAGTTCAATGTTTCTATAACAAATATAACATTTCTTAAATGTTGAATTGGACTACTTCGATCAGTGAAAAATTAAATTCTCCTGCTATGTTTTTTCATTCATACCAAATAATCAGCAAGATTATTCAAATAATTTAATTTGTGTTTACATATGGACAGACATCATGGCACAGCTGTTTACCCAGGGCTGCTCTGACATAAATAGTCTGCACACAGGAGACTACTATGGATATAATGAGTAGAATAGAACCAGCAGCCTCACCATCTGTCCAACACGCCTCTGGCTCCATGTACTCCTCTACCGTTTCCACTACAACCACTTCCTCCACATCAGGCTTGATGTCTATGGTGCTGCCCTCTGACGAACTGGTGTCATCGAGCTGCAGTGACAAAAACATTCATTTGGCATAACATCATATTTTCTTACCTACAATCACATTTCAGTAATAGTGGCTTTGTATGCATGCACACCAAACATCTGACCCTTATCTGATTTCTGGAGTTGTCAGATTATTGAAATGTCATGTAACAGTTAAATCTGATTTATTTCTGGTTGTTCACACTTGTCCACCCAAAAAAAAGGTATAATTATTGGGGTATCTGATTAATCTTGGGGTTTTTTCACTAGCCACGTAAACCAACAGGACCCACTGTAAAAAGGTAGGCATTGTTTAAAAATAATTTTTAAATTGTCTACAAAAACTCTTTAAAGTACCCAACATGTGTGTTTAAATAAAATAAGCCGACTGTTATATATTGAACAATATACAATTACCACTGTTATCGGAACAGTGTGTTTAACCACATAACATAGTAAATACAAATACATGGACAAGAGGACAAACAGGAAGAAGGCTTCACTAATTGTTTTACAGAGCTTAGAGAGAGAAAAGGATGGATGTGATAGAAGCGCCTAACATACATCTACATGAACAAAATTGGAATATTGAGTGTCTGAAAATCTGCCCTGAAAGTCTTCGCAATACATTTTGTAAAACTACATGCCTCAACAGATATCCATTTCATCCATGCAGCCTGTCTGTCTTTATGGAAGACTCTGTTGACTAATGGAGGCCTATTAGCGTCTGAACAGAAGAGAAACCAGCGACACCCATGGCAGTAAAATCATAGTATGTAACCATATATATTATTTAATCTTAATACTGCTCTTGATACAACTACTGGCATAGTAAATGCAATGTGTATTTTTCTTTTTTTAAAGGCCTAGAGGACCAACCTCTTTACTGTTTTCGATGTCTGACTCGCTGCTGAAGTCCTCTGTATTGAGGTTTTCAAAGTCCGACTCTCCAACAGCGATGGGCACACAGACTGTCAGGTTTGGGTTGTGGATGAACGACATGTGGGCATCATCCAGCACATACTTGCCAACGCTGCTGCCAATGCCACTGGTGGTCCCGTTACCATTCTTGGTGTAGTCCAGGTCTCGGTTGATGTCTACCCCAGTGTGATTAGCAATGCAATTCACTTTGTTTCCATACATGTCTTCTAGTGGTTTTTGCTCATCTTCCAAAAGAGGTTTTTTCAGTAAACTGGCCATCACAATTCGCATCTTTGCTTTAAACCAGGCAATTCCCTTCTTGATACGCATAACCGAAATCTGCAGGTTGTTTGGTTCCCCATCATCATCGGTAGCTGCTAAATTGTCAGCACTGAACGAGCTCAGCAGCAGGGCAAGGAACAGGTTCAACACCTAGAGATGAGATAAAAACATTTTTTTTCATTCACCCAAATCCTGCTGAATATGTGAAAGTAATGTTTTCACCGAACTCACCACTAAATTACCGATGACCATGACCATCATAAAGACAATGAGGCACATAGCCTGACCAGCGACCTCCATGCAGTCCCACATGGTCTCAATCCACTCTCCACACAAAACCCGAAAGACAATCAGAAATGAATGGAAGAAGTCGTTCATGTGCCAGCGGGGCAGCTCACAGTCCTGAGATATCTTACACACACAGTCTTTGTAGCTCTTGCCAAACAGTTGCATGCCCACCACAGCAAAGATGAAAACAATAATGGCAAGCACCAAGGTCAGGTTTCCCAGCGCTCCCACCGAGTTGCCAATAATTTTGATCAGCATGTTTAGGGTGGGCCATGATTTAGCCAGTTTAAATACTCTCAGCTATGGCAGAAAAATAGAAACAAATATAAAGTTAGTTTACTTATGTTCCCACACCTTATGGTCCCACACATTAAAGTTTACCTACATTTTTTATTGCATGTCTGTGTTTGTAGCACTTTGAGATTTTGCTTTTAAATGTAAAGTGCTTTATAAATCAAATGTAGGTTATTATTATAATGTTATTACAACTAGGTACTATGTTCTCACAGCCCGGTTTTTCTCACCTTTGAAAGATTTTTTTGGGATTTAAATCCATAACCTCCACTCTGACCCTAATCTTAACCATAATCTCAAAACCTGGCCCTAACCCTAACCCTAACAATACAAGAAACAAACAAAGCCCAAAACTTAACCATTATTGTACAAAAAAACTAAACTTAACCAAAACCTTATAACAAGGACTTGACCTTTGACCCTACAACAACGTGCAAACTAAAATAAATAAAAAATCCCTAAAATACCAACAAACATTGCGCTGACCCCATTAAAACCTAACAATGCTCTTCTTTAGTCAAAAGTAATTTTCGCACAATTCTTCTGTTTGGACTGAGGTGGATGGACCTTGGACCAATTGTTGCTAGCCAAACTTGAAACTGAAGCAGCCATGTGGGTTTGATGAATTATTTGGATTATTTGTTGCTGTAGTTTGTAAATTACTGTAGTTATTAGCGGCATATTCGATTATTTATAATGCTACGCTAGCTAGCATTACTTTGTGACTTTGGTTTCTTCTTTTGTAGTTAGCTAGAAGTTCAGTAAGGAAACAATAGTGAGCTGGTCAGTATGTAAATATAATTCAGACAGTTTACGTTAAGTGCTGCATTTATATTTCTTTAAACATATGCTTAAATTCAGTGTAAAAAGAAGATTTACCAAACGGAATGAGCGCAGCACTGAGAGGCCCTCGACGTCTGCCAGAGCCAGCTCCACTAAACTCAGCGTTACAATGAAACCATCAAAGCAGTTCCAAGCCTCCTGGAAGTAATAATACGGATCCATGGCCACAAGCTTGAAGAGCATCTCTCCAGCAAAGATCCCTGTGAACACCTGGCAGACAACACACGGGACAAAACTTTGTTCAGATGAGCAGCATGCATGTTCTGTGAAATTGAGTACTCAATCAAAATGGTATTTGTTTTGAGAGACTCTGTTTATAAATCTATCTATAAATTAAATGTACTATACACGTTTAAGATTATCCAATGCTGGAAAAACAATTTCAAAATATAAACTACCATTTACCTATAATTACAGTGTATTTAGTGTATTTGATGAATATACTTTAACTGTGTAGTGTAGTCGCACTCATTGAGTTTTGTAACTTTAACAATTAAAGAGGGAGAGCTCTTCTTTTTTTTGTGGAGGCCTTATGAGCAGTGCCAGATGATACACAAGTATTGACGCTCTATTGATACGGCAGGCTGCAGTCTTTTCAGAGAAATTGCATTGCAATTCTCCTTATGTGATATAAATTATGCTAGCCCCAATGACATGTCTCAACTTTCCTAAAATACTACATTGAAAATAGCCAGGTTGAGTTATCTGTGCAGTGATTCAAGGCACCATTTCAGAGCTCTCATCGATCATGTTTCATAAAATATTAATGTAGGCCTCGCACCAGTCACCCACCGGTGAGGCTGGTCCCTCTGAAGCTTTACTCAACCAGAAGAGAGAAACATGCCACAATGAAAAAGACAGGAAACGTACAAACATGACAAGAGCACAGGACACAACACAGGACACAGATGAATAATGTGCTTTCTTCTTTCAAATCTCTGAAAGTTGACAGTTGTTCCAAAAATATCTCTAAAGGTCACATATTAAGCTCTTCATTTGAGTAAAAACTGATTGGTACAAGTTCTCCAAGGTTTCAAAGCAAAAAAAACAGAGGGCTAGAAAATTAGTGTCAGACTTTCAGGTGACATTTCAAGATACACGTACATTAAAAATACTAATAACACAACAACATAGAAACAAAAAACAATAGAAATAACCTACTCACCAAATTGCCCACAGACAGCATGTCCTCAAAGTCAGGGGTCATCGGGTAGTGCTCCATTGCCATGAAGAGGGTGTTGAGAACAATACAAATGGTAATGGCTAAATCCACAAAGGGGTCCATCACTATAAGGTTCATAATCTCCTTGATCTTGATCCACATAGGGGAGCACTCCCAGATCAGGAAAGTGTTAGCAAACTTATACCAGCAAGGGGGACACTTGCGTTGAGACTCCTCCAGTTCTGAAGACATAGCGCGGATTAGATGTCAAAATCAAACATTATTGCGTGCAAAAGAAATATGCATGCAATGGTATTGAAATAATTTAATGCATTGTATGTATCTGGTACTTGTTGGATATGCAAAGCAAATAAGCAGGAAATTCATGTCAAACTTGTCAATCAATGATAGCAGCCCTAGTAAAAGAATAATAATGAGAGAGAGCAGGTTAAATAGCTGGGTTAAATGGTAGTACCCTCCACTAGTGTGTTGGTAATGACGCTCATGACACTGTTGGCCCGCTCTTTCCGCCCAAAGGAGGTATTGAGCTGGTCCACAGACACCATCAGGGAGCCCGACAGCTTCTTCTTCACCTCAACCTCAGTAGTCGGCTGTCAGGAGGAGAGGAAGAATCAAGCACCCATGGACAGGACATGAACACCATCCCACAGCACCACCGGAGGCAGGCGGAGGGAAGTGCACAACAGCATTGGCAGGAAAAGTAGTTGAGGATCAGATTGTTCAGAATTAGAAACATTTTTCATTAATTTCTACTTCAATGCTGGTTTCAAGGAAGATGTGTGTATGCTGTAAATGCATGCAGGTATCAGCCAAAGTAGGAGCAGTGATTTAGGGATATTGGATTTAATTGTGTTTGAATGTAATTAGATCATCCAGATTAAATAAAACATGAGATTTTTGTGCAGGGAGAGCTGTTTTGCATAAATGCATCATCAGTCCTGTCATGCAATAATGAAAACTTTGCTCCCATTGCAATATAATTATTAGGTCAAAACTCGTTTAAAAATATCTCCCAATTCTGCCCATTTTACATGTATTAAAATCACATTACTTTATCTTCCTAATTTGAAACCATACAATTTATATTGCAACCATAGAGTCGAGCATTTTAAAGTTTATATGAGGCAGATAATTCAGATTCATTCATTTGTCATGCACAACATGCTCCAAGTCAAAGAGAAGGAGAGGAAATTACAAACACCATAGTTTAAGATCTACTTCTATTACAACTATTACTGCTACTACTACTACAACAGGTTATCATGCTTCATGTTATTTAAAATCGAAAACTACCATGCTAACTACAAAGAGGACAGACTAGTTTACTAATGTATACCAGGGAGCGTTTGAGAAACAGCGAAAGATAGACAGACAAGAACTGCAGCCCTCCTTTCTTAACTAAGTGTGGCTTTATCAGATGGTGTAATAGTCTCTATGTTTGGGGATATTAGCTGCGTTTTATGCAAATATATGTTTGTGCTGATCCCCTCTCTTTCTTCCGCCTCCTACTGTAGCTCTACCCACTCAGGCTAGCAGAGGATCGGGTGCCTGCATGGAGGAGGAACACATCAACACACTGGACCATGTCATCAGATAAGCTGTTTCAAAACAGAAAATTGAAATATTGTTCATTAAAAACTGGTACAGACATGAATCCAATGATGCTTTAAATGTTTCTAGTGAATTCTATCTATTCTTTATACATTACGTTTTTAGAACTAACAACAAAATAATGCTGGAAGTCACTGAAAGACACAGTTTAAACAAAAATGTTTTTATGGGGATGACTAATAATTTAATCTTTCTTAAATCTATTTTTTCCTCCATCTTTTGCCTATCGTTGGAGGGCAGTATACACTGCAGGGGCTGGGGGGAGGGAAGGCGCGAGTGCTTAGCCAAGAGATACATACGAAACTTGCAAGATGACAGAGTAGAAGATAGAATCAGAAAGAGAGGTTCGGGCGGTAAGGGGCCATGCCTAGATGTAGGTCTACTCATTGACTTCCTTACACTGTCATCAGAATCTGCCTTATCTATTTTCACCTCAGGCAGAAGGCGTCCACCGGGCCCTGGGCCGATGAGGGACACCACGCCGTTGCAGTCGACCGTGCTGTTCCTCTTGCCGTGAAATCCGGTGTAGCTATTCCGTCGGTATGGGCTGAACAGGGAGCCCCGGCGCTCCTCACACTCCTCCACTGTGCTGTGTTCATCATCTGCAAACTCGTTCTCTGAGCCCACATCCTTACCGCGGCCCTTGAAGCTGAATATGCTGCTCTTGCTGTTGTGTCGGGATAGGAAAGGTGAGCCAGGTATGCTGAGGAGTGACTGGAGAGGAGAAAGAGAGAGGTATCACTCAAGTTGCTCATGAATTACCATTAATTACACATTTTTTGTTGTGTTCATTACATCTAGAGGTCAAGGGGAAAGAAGCCAGCTTGTGTGGGGATTCTGTGAAATTAAGTGTAATCAACAGAATTTTCCCTAAGGACGCATTTCTGCTGTAGTGGTCTTGTGATATGAGGGGAAATGCAGAATTAGGTCAGCGATATCCTTTTGCTGTCAAGGTCACACTGGCAGGACAGAGATTCAGGCTTGTGCAGCCCACCAAGAGCACGAGTCATGAACTGCTGCAAGTATTGATCCATGTATTATTTGAGCTGCTCACAACAAATAAATCACATTTCTGACCACATACACAATGTATCTACATATAGGTGGAGGCCAGTAACAGGCCAGTAACAGGCCAGTATATGAAACAAAGGCAGCATTGATCTAGGCCTAAAGAAAGGTGTCATGTCATTGGAGTGGATCATTCACTATTACTGTATCTTTCAATATTAGTTTGGTGATTGAATGTGTAAAGCACATCAATCTGTGTCTCCATGTCCTTACTTGGTTCATTATGGAAGACTTTCGACCAAGACGATTATCAGGAAACCGGAAGCGGCTCCTTTTGCTGCCGTCATCAGACTCAGATTTGACAAACTTTTCGCTGTCGCCTTTCTCTTTCTCCTGTTCTTTCTGCCGCCACTTCTTCTTGCGGTTGCGGCGCTCTTTGGCACTCTTGGAGCTAAGTTTGGACATCTCTGAAGAACTGCATGATAGATGCCCTCCTCCATCGTCTTCTACTGCATCCTCTGAAACTGTACCCGCAGAGGTTGCCATAGCAGCAGTCTAGAAAAAAACAGATATCCAGTAAATTATATGAACAATCGTGAGAGCTTTTAAAGTATGACGATGTCTTACTTGGGCGTCTTCTTGTTGTTTTTTGAGCTGCTCCAGCATAGCTTTAAATTCTTCTTCCTTTTGCAGGGCCTCCTCCATTGTGGCTTGGTTCTGCTCCTCATAGGCCATAGCTACCACAGCCAGGATGAGATTGACCAAATAAAAAGAGCCCACAAAGATGACCAGCACGAAGAAGATCATGTATGTCTTTCCAGCAGCTCTCAGGGTCTGTTTAGAGGAAGAGAAGGCAGACAAGGACGCAAAGAGTGACAGCTGAAACATGACCCTAAACTGTGTGTCAAGATCAGCAGAAACCTCGTCACGCAATGATTCATCACAAACAAAGATGTCAGCTGTGATGCTCAGATTTGGCATTTTTGAGATTGAAACTTCCACTCAGCAGAACTGTATTTGCTTCCTCTTGACAGTAGGTCAAGGACAGGGCACTAGGATTCTGGCATTCATACAAACACACATGCATCCACATATAGATTAGAGGGTCTGGTTACTACTGTGTTCATGATTCCAATCCATTCTTTATCTGAATTTGCATACTCACACTAGGGCTCACAGCATGAGTTTAGCTATGTTTTAAATCAAGGACATATGCATTTTGACCTACTTTACTGATGCTGTGTATAAGTCTTGGCTGTTTTGTGAGCTACCCATGTTAAATCTATTCAAATTGAATTTGTTTCATCCTTATTGATTTTATTTTATTATTGTTATTAATAATATTATTATGATTTGTATAGCTTTGGACTGCGGCAGCCATGCAGAAAGTACATGTCAAAGCAAACTGTGTCCATGAATACAAATAAAATACTAATTTTAATTTCAAGCAAAGATGACTTATTAGTATAAAGCATGGACTGACCTAATGTATATGAGATGTTTTTACTATATACTCTATATCATTTCTTGCTGCGAATATGCAGACATACCAGCATGTAAAGATTTTCCCAGAAGTCCTGTGTCATGAGCCTGAAGAGAGCGAGGAAAGCCCAGCCGAAGCTGTCAAAGCTGGTGTAGCCGTAGTTTGGATTCCTCCCAGCTTTCATGCACATGTATCCCTCTGGGCAGCGGCTGAGGGGCGGAGAGAGAAGAGTTAGGCACCAGCCCAAAGTGACTCAGCGCTTTGTCTAATCAAATATGGAAATCACACCAGTCTCACTGGGACCAGGAGCAAATACTGTGACAGGAACTCACCCAGAGTCTGAGCTGTTTCCACAAAGAAGGGCATCTAACTGATTAGGCAGGAAATAGAAGTTGGCTAAAGAGAAACAAACATGGAGTCATTAAATGTGTGTATTATCTTTCCAATGCTTTAAGTATACTACATCCACAATAATCCATCTGGGGCAAATTACACAGCAAACCAATCCAATGATGTAGTTGAATTTGCTTTTAAAACATTTAAAACATTTTAATGAAAATGTCCGGTTATTACACATAAACTATAGTTTTTTGCTAAATAAAGGCACCCAGTATTTTCCTTGCTTGTGCATGTATTTTCAAAAGGCTCCAGTCTACACAGTGCCAAAGTGACATATTGTTTTTTTGGTTCCACCATATGGGCTGACTCATGCCCCACACTGCTGCCAGCTCACCGAGGCCGTGCCGGACTTACTCTCGTTCATGATGTACTCGTCCCAGTCGAAGCCCCTGCTGCCGTTGGCCAGGTAGCTCTCGGTGGTGTTGATGGGCCAGATCACACACTTCTGGCGTAGGTTTCCCATGAAGAGCTGCAGGCCGATGAGGGCAAAAACACTGAGGCAGAAAACCGTCAGGATCATCACGTCTGAGAGCTTCTTCACAGACTGTATCAGGGCGCCCACAATGGTCTTCAGTCCTGAGGTGGACACGTACATTTACAGACCACACAGGTGATGCACGGGCAGCACAGCACATCCAGCCACCCCATATCCTTCTACACTAAAGTACTACATTAAATCATTACAAATGTAATGACTCTATATGGTGAAATTAAATTACATATTTAACACTTCAGTAATTATCAATTGTTTACATTTAATAATTGCAATTTATCATGTCATGTTTTTGAGTACTTTAATAAATGAAATCAAATATTAATGAAAAAAAAAACTGTAGTAATACATACAGTACATTTACATATATAACATCTCTAGAAACAAAACAAACAGAAAATATTTAAGAGCCTTCCCACACTTTTCCTTTATACTTTATGGTTAAAAAAAACACACAAATTATTTTTGGAGGTTTATAATAAATGTTTCTAAAGTGAAATAGAGGGGGAAGGCTGCAGAAAAGTGAGAGGAAGTTCATAAGGAGGAGAACACAGCAGCACAAAGAGGGCCATGAGGGGGACAATGGCACAGGCAGGGGTTGGAAAACACATGCAGTCATTTAAACTCCAAGGCTGAACAGGACCAGTTCAATGCCAGTGCCGCTTAGCGCACTTTCTTGAACTGTCTTGTACGAGGTATATAGAGCGAAGCACTGACTCCTCAAAACGTGACCCTGCAGTCTGTCTCATCACATGTTCACTCCACACAGAGAGATTACCTTCGGACCGGACTTCCTCTGCAGCGTTCACACAAATCCAATGGGAGCAAGACCACACCCTGAATCTGACTGGCCCCTATGGCTCAATTATCAACTACATTATATTATTCAGTGGTGTCTACCAAGCCTGTTTATTGCCTTCATGGAGTGGCCAAAATATGTTTACATTTTACTATAACACTGAATTACAGTAATATTTATTTTTAAATTACAGCAAACTATTTTACTTTCACTGTACAAGTCCTCAATGAAACAGTTTAAGTGTTTGTATTTTGCAAACATTTCTAACTTGTGTTATTCCTAAAATAGCCTGTATCATGTGAGTTATTTTCTTTTCCTGTCTTTCCCCTTTGGTTCTATTTTACATTGTTGTGACAAATCCAGGAAGGTTTGAGTTTTACAGTTCCCATCAATAGAAGTGCATCTGTTTCAGTGATTCAAATGTCAATAGGTCACACAGCCTTTGCGTCCCCCTATAATCTGAATGTGCTGATTCTTGTAGTATATCAGTCATGTAGGCCTTAAACAAATAAATCAGTAAACAAAGTAAAAACAAATAATCAAAAGAGGGCAAATCAAACTTTCAATGCCATTTGTCAGCCAAGCTCTTGGTAGGCTAGTATTATAAAAGCAAGTGACTCAAAAGCATCATGCATCATCAAGAGATATGTTCACAAACTAGGCTTGGCAGTCTTCATACATAAGTAATGGATGTTTTCTTTTGAGGGCTATGAGCTATGCCATATATGAGCATCAATGTAGACTCGATTAGTTTAGCCTTTAAAATACAATTGTTTACATTTTTTCTTCAGTGAAGCTATGGTTAAGGGAGAAGCAAATGCTTTAGTTTTTTTAAATAAAGGTTAACCACTCTTCATTCAAGCCTATTTTGGTATACTGTAGTCAGTAGAAGTTGTAGCTTGTGCCCCGTTTCATTTCCTTGTTTAGTTGTAGTTATAGCGAAGCAACCTGTGTTACACACAAGGTTTGCTAAATCATCTGGATCACTTACTTCTCCTTTAAGTGCCGTGAACCAATGTAATACAGAACTCTTCTGTGTGATATAGAGGATAGGAGGACGTTATGGCTATTTCTGTAAGCTAGGACTGAGTTCAAGTTATTTCTGGAGGGATACACAGCTGCCTTTGAGATGGGCTTCATAATGAGCATGCTACTGGCGAAGAGGAGAGACATTTCAGAGAGCCCTTGAGGAGACTGCAAAGCCTATCAAAAATGTATTAGTACCATTTTTGATAATTTTGGAGGAAAAATAAAAAAAATGGCTGTCTCCAATTATTTAGTTGTTGCGAAAATAATAATTGTAATCATAATAAGAGTAGTGAGCAGAAAAGAAAGGGTGAGAGGATCAGCCTTAGTGTTTAAACTGAGTCTCACCTGGAATGACAGAGATTGTTTTGAGTGCTCGGAGAACTCTGAACGTTCTCAGCGCAGATACATTGCCCAGGTCCACAAACTCTGTTATATATCTGAAATAGGGGAAGGATCACACACAGAACAACACAATGACAAAACCACACACGTCAAGAGCACAACACCAGCACCACCACCGAACCAGGAGGAGACGACGCCACTCACAGAGCCTGTCCACTGAGGAGAAGGGTGGAAGGAATAAGGAAAGAGAGACAAGACACAGAGCTAACACCGACCCGCCCCGACCGTCCCACCGCCCCATCCTGTCTTACCTGGAATTACAGAAATAGTTTTCAATGCCCTCAACACCCTGAACGTGCGCAGAGCTGAGACATTGCCTAGGTTTACAAACTCTGTTATATACCTGCAGGATCAGACCACAGTTACAAGAGCTGGTTATTTACATGTCAAAAACGAGCTTATATGCAGTTGTGTCATATACAGAGCTACGCAGGGGGAACTGTCTGTCAGAGCCGTATAATCATCCAGAAGGTATGGTCACGTGCCAGTATTGAAACTAATTTTAATCTTCCATTTCCATGTAATATGGAAGCAGGCAACACATAATTTAGCACAGTAATTGAATATGAAGAATAGAAGAAATATTCACTCTTTGAAAGTTTGGGTGTACTTAAAAATTAAAGTGTGAGTGAGCTGCAGCTGATGAATCCTGAGGAGTTTTGACCTCATTGATGAGAGTAACAATGACAATCCATTGTTATTTCACAGTTTTGAGGCCGTGTGGAAATCCATTGTTTGTCCAAGTGTTGCATCTGATTACATGTCTCTGACATGCATGCCCTGAACTGATTGTAGGAACGCTTGGTCTTCAGTGAGAACGTGAATGAGATGCCGATTAAGGATGAGGGATATCAGAAGTGTCCTGGAGGCTGCAGAATGGAAACCTTCAGACCCAAAAGAGTGGGACCACCAGAAACATTGCAAGTAAACAGAAGCACAGCAGATGGCTATTAGGCAGAGGCAGGAAAATGAGTCTATATGAACCACAATCAACATATGGTAGACCATATGCTAAAAAGAAAACATTTTCACATCCTCA
The DNA here is from genome assembly GCA_015082035.1 of Chaenogobius annularis. Taxonomy (NCBI): domain Eukaryota; kingdom Metazoa; phylum Chordata; class Actinopteri; order Gobiiformes; family Gobiidae; genus Chaenogobius; species Chaenogobius annularis. Next base: position 163,353 of record BJKM01000180.1, on the reverse strand, counting down.
AACTATTCATGATGGAAAGTCAAGAGATATACTTACGCCATAGAAATCACCATGAAGTCCAGCCAGTTCCATGGATCTCGAAGGAATGTAAACCCATCTATACAGAATCCTCGTGCTGTGATTTTTACAAGAGACTCAAATGTATAAATTCCTGTGAATGTGTACCTGAAAGACAAATGCAGTGATAGAATTGGATCAGCATGTTGGATCAAATACCTTTTTTTTTTCAAGACACAAGACATAAGTATGAGGAAATGGTACTTACTCTACTTGCTTGGACCACTCGGGAGGATCGCTAAAGGTCATGAATATACAGTTGGTCAAAATTGTACACATAATGATCATGCTGAAAAGGGTGGAGCATTGGTTAAGGAAACATAGATGAAGTACATTGTTACCCAATCACGTTTTACATTAATTCCCCTTTAACTTTATTCATAATAGCCATCAGCAGTTGACGCTACAAATCTTCTCACTGCTCTTAAGAGAAGGTGGTTACGGGTCTCCACCACTGACGGACATTACTTGAGCCATGAAATATTCAGCTGCTGCATATTTGGCGGAAACACCGGCTTCCTCTCCGTTTGGCCAAACTATAGCACAATGGAACGCAGCCGAGTTTTCAGGGGAAGTGCTGCTTTAACGCTCACGAAGCAGTAACACAGAGATAACGTATAGCATTAAATAGAAGTATTGTAGTTTTTTGAGTTGTAAATAAATAAGAAAAGTGTCACAGTAATTCTAAATTGATACAACATAGTGCATGTATACAAACAAAGGTGACATGCGGTTTATTCTAGGCTAATTTGCTTCAGATTTGTTGAGACATGTAACATGGGCGTAAACAATAGACGTGGGACAGGCCTGTGTGTTGAGATAGACAGGCTATTGTTCGCTAATAATAGGCTTTAAGGGCAGTGCTAACCTACTTTACTCTAAAGGATGACTCATTGTTTCTATTCTTTCTGTCTTTTAACACTAGCTGCTTCTTTTATAACTTAGCAACTCACATTTTGGTAGGGTTTTTGTGATCTTTCGTGCCATTAGGAGACATTTTTAAGTCTCATCTTGCACTGAACAGGCTTCCCTTTGTAGCAGCAGTTGCATGAAACATGGACTAGAACAGCATCATGAATAATAAAACAATAACTAGACACATTTTATCAGCAGTGACAAGCTCATCTGAAAGGATATGAATGTATCAAAATTTTAATAGCGAATCGCCTAATTGGATTCAAAGGGCTTATGAAGTACAAGGCAGGTGTGGCACTAAAACGGAAGATTGTCTTTCCTCTATTTAGCACTATAAATGTCTGTTGAGAGAAAAAAAGAAAAGAAAAAAAATTAGTAAGCATACAAACACATTGAAAATAATATTCATGAAGTTAAATTCAGTGAGGTATGCTTTTCAGTGTATTATTTGAGTTTAGCTGTCTATGTATACATCTGTAAATATAGTGGATTAATCATCATTTTAACTGGATAAATTAGTGCGAAAGATTTTGAGTGTGAGTGAATTGTTTCAGTCACTCGTTGCTTGTAATTGTTGTTTTCTTTTCTGGAAGAAAAGAAATGAAACAGCACACATCAGTCGACTTGCCATGGCTTTGGTGGTTTTGAGAGAAGGAAAGAGCATGGCTAAGGCTTTCTGTGGATAACCTCATAATTGTTTAAATAAAACATGGCAATTTGCATGAAATTTTAATGACGCACTGTGCATTTGCCTCAGTGATATGAACCTGTGTGCTTTTAACAAGGCATCCCTCACTACATTAAGGCTTGCAGAGAACAAGTTCAGTGCGGACGGCTGGAGACAGTGGAGTCAGAAGGGCGGGGAAGAACATTAAAATTCTTCATGGGAATGTCACATGATGTAGCCCGAGCACATCTAAAAGGAAGCTGATATTCTAATGTTAACATAACGGTTTTGGGCAAACATCACCAACCAATCTAAACCACTTTGAGACGAGAAACAGACTAATATCAAGCTCTGTTTTTGAAGAGCAGTCTTCTGTCTGTAATCGTTAAGAGCGGATATTCTTCCCTCTTTCAGAGCACGGTTCAACGCCTGAGTGAGGGCTGCCTTAGGCCTAAAATCTCACTGAGAGGAGAAATGTCCCACTTGTTCCAGAAATATGACATTTCGCTAATACTACGGACAGGGCTTACAAATAAGCCAACAAAGTAACAAACACCAGCAAGCACGCACACACACACACGCATCCACACACACATCCATAATTGCAGCATGTAACACACACAAAATGTATATTATTACATGCCGATATAGTGCTGGGTACATAGGTAGTCTGTTTCTGTAACGAATGACTAAACTGCTGCAAAGCTACTGAAATTTTCATTATATTGAGCTGAGGAGAAAACGGTGGAGGGAGCACAAGTGAAAGCGGCAGGCAGCAACTGTAGCAACCGCTGTAGCGGCAGGCTGAGGAGACTCAGAGGAGGAGCGAGGGGGATGGGAACAAGCCACAGAGATCCAGCCGACAGGAGCTATAGCATCTGCCCCATTTGGGGGTAATTCAGAGAGCCTCCTGTCCACCTTTGTCATACGGATCACATTTTATGGCTCTTTGAGCCTGAAAGCACCCAAATTAACACACACACACACAGATGGTAGCCCAGCTGAAGCTAAATGTTCAGAGGTAACATCCAAACAATGCAAAGTTTAACCTGTGTATCTCCATTAGGGCTGCAGGACTTAATCGACTAATTGTGACTTGGAGACTATAAAAAATACTTGCAGTCATAATTTGATCAGCCGTCGTAATTAGTTACAGCCCTAGTCTCCATACAATTTACTCATTTAGTTTATTGCAGGTTTAAATTAAGCCGCTGTCTGATTTGCACTTGCGTCTCCATCCGTCACTTCTTTCTCCTTGAAAATAACCTCTCGTCGGTCTTTCACAGTGACGCCAGGTTCGACACAGGTTAGCTCGGCACAGCATGTCCCAGATCCACGTTTAACGCAAAGACCGAGTGTGTGCTGCGTCATCACCCAGCCCACCCCAACACCATCTGAAAGAGGCTGGGATTTGATGATTTGTGACCGAGTCAATGGGCTCTTTTACACCCACCGTCCCCCCGCTACAGCGACATGCAACTGAACAGGCCCCTTCCTACTGACAAAGACGTAAGGATCAATGTTCCTTCATCAAGGTCATCACCTGATCTGACGTCACAGCTGCTCACCCTGCCAGGACCGAAGATGCAGCTGTCCCTCCGGCATGAGAATGAGCCCAAACTGGGGGCCATAATTAGATTTGCTAAAAACTGAAAGATGATTGGGCTTTGGTAAAGACAAGAGAGGAGGAGCTGCTGCAAGAAAGTTAGCATGTGTACATGTATAGCAAATGAGTTCTGAGCTAGATACTTTTTGGATTAATATTGGACAATCATTAAAATAGCTGTTTTGGTGTGCTGTTTTTATAGGAATCTTCTCCTTGAGCAATGGACTGGTGTTACATAACCAGCAGTGTGCACGGTTAAAATAGGAGGTATAAGACGAATGGAGAGCGAGGCAGAGCACACCTGCGTACAAAGGTACGGGTGCTTTCCAAAAACTCAGATAGCCCCATAGTGAGGAAACACTAATGCCACTTCAGTGCCCGAGGTGATGCTGTGCGTGAAAGGATTTTTTTATTTCGAGAGATCATGAAATTAAAATTCAAGGCTGTTACATAAATCTTAAAAATAGATAACTAAAGATGTTTCCATGGCAAAGGTTTTAGCTATGATGCACATGCAAAATAGTCAACTCTTATGCTGATTAATGATGGGCTGTAGGAGTAGTATTTTCTCATATATCCAGCACAATGTATTCTTCAAAATGTCTCCAGAATTTGTTAAAATGTCTGCACTTCCCCCTCTATCAGCATCTGCATATCATGGCTGCTATTTCATTTATAATTTCAGCCCCAATTATAAATAGAAGAATGTGACAGCTGTTTAGACTGTATCCTGGCTCTTTGTACATGTCTTTGGTTTGACAGATACACAGGGCTCCACTCAAGGTCAACCAGCAGCCGAGCATCAGACATGACACAAACCCCAAAGGGATTCACAACACTTCCTCTTTAAGACACTCCTCTGAATCTGTCCTGCTACTGATTCATTTTTGAACAATTAGCCAAGTCTGTCATGTGGAACAGCAGTCTTTGTACAGCTACTGCTCCTGAACTTTTCCCAAAGCCCATCAGAGATACAGCGGAAGCAAACAATTCAGCAACATATTTCCCACATTGTATAAAAGCAACTACATCTACAGCTAGTTTGCAGCCAATTGTAATATTAAACTCCAACCACACGCACCTGGAAACGTGGCCTACTGCATGTCACTGAATTGGTCAAACTGATTAGTTCCCGACACAATGTGACTAACTTTTGACGGCATCATGTACTCGTCCCCATTACTCTAACAGTATTACAGAGGTCTATAAGAAGCTTAATTTCCCACTAGTTCATCGATTTATTTAAACACAATGCATGTCATCTGCAAGTCTTGACAAATCTATTCTGTTTACCAGCAGCTGAGGCTCTACGCCGTAAGAAGTTATCTTTGTTAGAATATTAATCTCACACACATAAGATTCTGAGACTTTTTACATTACAAATACAAAAATATAGGAGTTTCCTTCATTTCAAAACCACTGAATGCTATAGACCAGCAACTGACCTTGCTTTTGGCTTGAACACCTTTCAAATCGTCCACCACTTGAAATATACTTCATTTGAGCAATTTAGGCTCAAAATCAATGGCGCCGCATGTTCGGAAAATGTGATTTCACTATCTAAGTCTAACCTAGTGTGTTGTGGTTGTGTTGTGTGGACTTTAGGTCCCAGTAACTCACTTTCTGGGAGTTCACGTAGAATGGGTCTAAATCCTCCAGTGGTACCGCCACCAGTCCTCGTGGGATATCCCCGTAGATGTACGGCAGGCTCTTGCCAGCCTCCAGGTCGCTGTTGGGCTTCGGCTTGTTCTCGTCATCATCGTCGCGGTAACTGCTATCCTGCTTAGGTGGCTTTTTCTTTTTCTCCTCATCGATGCGCTGATCAAGGGCTGCCAAAGATTCCCTAGTGAACTTTTTGAAACTGTTGGGTCCTGGCGGTGCAAGAAGGGGTGCAGCCATGTTTTCATCCTGCAGCTACATGGACTTTAGGTTTGTACCATCCACAGCGCTCAGCTCTAAGGAAAAGAGGAGATTGGTTAGTCCTTAGCAAGAAAACTAGTTACATATGTTCAGATATCTTCAGGTATGAACATGTATCCAACATGGCTTGAAAAACTATTAAATAAATTATGTTGTATTTGCTTATTTTGCATAATGATAGTTCTCAATATTTAAAAAAAACTTAAGACATAGTCATTGTAATTTTAATGTTGATTTTGTTTCTATATCCTCATTATGTTTGGCAGCTTATATTTTAGAATAGTACAATAATGCAGATTCATCAAGAAATAGAGACATTTGTAATATGAGTTATTAGAAGACTTTCTTAAATCAGAATTTCACATCATTAGAATTTGAGAAGAGAATGTATTTTGAAATTTAGGGTAGAAAAGCCATTTTATATCACATCGTATAGTATTCTTTGAATGTTCCACTGCCATACTTGACTGGGGTGCTTAGTTCAGACATCCAGTCAGACATATCTGCACCGTTAAGGGCCTGTCACGTCCCCTCTATGTCCCTCCTGTCTTGCATAACACAATCTAATCAAAGATAGCTCGTCGTGTCATGGTGGAATCTCAGTGAAAATATCCCGCTTATGCCTCTGTCCCCGAATGAAAATGTCAACAAAACTGCGAAGAAAGACAAACAGCCTTTGAGCCAAGACGTCTGTTTTAAAATGGACCCCGGAACCTCTCAGTCTCTGCCTTCTGCTGCTCTGCTGGCGCTGTCCGTTTCAGCACCACGCGAGCGCGCTACAGACATACGCACGCACACAATGCACACACTGCACACAGGATTGCACACGGGAGGTTTCACTGAAGGCAGAAAAGGCGCTGTGTGGGGAAGCGTCCTTGGCCAAGGCACCTGCAGGCCGCCACTTATCCACCATTTCTCCAGTCCGTGTTATTAAGTGATGATGACAACACTCGTCGCGTTGCGTCTGTCTAGAGAGTGTCACATTGCTTACATTATGTCCGGTGTCAATCAATGTTTTCATACTCGGGATACAAAACGTGTCCAAGCCATAGTCATGGGAGGTGATTTCAAACAATTAAACAACGCCTCGTGTGGGATTTTAATGTTTTACACAAAAGAAAGCTACAAAAAGATGCTGCGCAAAAAGTGGTCCGTTAAAACCAAACAGTCTAACGCAAACTGCTGCAGTGGGTTTGCACCGACTGTGGAGAATGTACAGCGGAGGTAAACGCGACGGTAATAAAGCGCTTTGGAATAGGCTGCACCACAACATTATAGGTTTGTGCTTGGTCAATTTAAAAGGAACCGCATAGTTTTTCTGAGGTTTTGCGCGTTGCCTTGAAGGATCCGTACCACACCCGTGGAGCCATGTCGACTGCTCAATCAATACGGGCTGTAGCAGTGCACTGACAGCTTACAGTAGGATTCTAGACAGCTGTATTTCACACGGTATAGACATGACATAAAGCATATCGCATATCATCTGCGAGGAGCAATGACAACACGTTCAAATGAGCCCAATGAAGCGGCATGGGCTGTGGATGAGAATGACCCGGTAATCCTTCTTCATTAACCACCAAAACCCATTTGCAACATCCCGTCCCTCTAGATTTAAAAAGACTTACCAAAATTCTTCGATTAAAGTGAATTGATTTCTTCCATGAGGAGCACTGAGATGTCACCCTGCCTGAAGCCCATTGCCAGCACATGCACTCCCTCAAGCGGGGTTGAGATCACATTTGACAAATTACCATCAGTTTAAATACATAAAGCTTACAGGCTACACATAATCTGTCTACCTATGAATAAACGAGAACGTATTTTGCAAACCCAGACAGTCGCTCTATCCATTCTGCTCCAAAAACGGATGCGGGCTGTGCGTGCGCCTCTGCGACATTTACGCAAGGATACCGACACCGACCAAATGAATCCTCGCCACGCCACACACGCTCCGCAATGTCCACACCTTTCATATGAGGCATACTCACTTCGTAAGCGTTACAACGAATCCTGGAAGACAAGGCAGGACTGCAGATGTGGAAAAGATCGGGGAGAAACAGCGGTTGTCGCCATATTGTTGCTGCTATCTTCCCCCTCAGTGCGAGCAGCCCCCCTGCATAATTGATGACTCTCAGAGGAATGTAAGGGAGTGTCGGCGAGAGCGTTCCGTCAAATCCTAAAGGTCATTTAGGCGTGCAGCCCGTAAAAGCCCCCCAGTGAACGCGTCTTGACCAAAAAGGGGGGCTTCGAGGAGGAGACTGCGTGAGAAAGGTTGCGCACGGTTTTCTGTGCGTTGGCTAAATATGTGGAGAGTTTAGTGCAGAAATGTAGGGCTGTCAGGCTGTGGGCTTCGCTTTGGTGGAGGCTGTCGCATGTCCCACACAGTAATAAGACGATTTGTTCATTTACATCAAACAGCTGCGATTAAAATAAAATCCTTGAGTCTCTATCTACTCCTAAATGCCACTGCACATAATGCTGTTAATTTGAGCTAAAGCTTGCTAGCACCAATTAATATGTAAATAAGGCTGCGATGCGCCCACCTGCCCGCTGCTTGTGCCTTTTGTTGTTACGTAATGCGTGGGAATAACTCCAACTGGATACCCCCACCCCAACCCCCACCCCGAGAAAAAAAAACAGCTCAATATAATCAATATGACAACCAGCCCCTTTTGTCTCCAACTGTCTGTTCACGTTTGACGTTTGGCACGCACACCTGACGTCACTTTCTAAGTTGTTTTTACTTTTTTTGATTAACAAATTTGGTTTTGCAAAAAAGTGCACCCTTGAATTGAGATGAATTTGTACATGTTTGTGGTTCTTTTGACAGCCGAGATGTTGACTGCAGATTCTGTGTACAAAAGGCAAATTAGAGTCAAATTAATTTGTTTTTCAATCTGGTACTGCTGTTAAAACCATAGAGACAAACGTTAAGTCACAACAACGACATTATGAACCGCCCACAGAATAATTCATATATTATCTTTCTTTCCCAGGTGGCTCTAGGATCGTGGGGGGCCAGGAGGCTCTGGCAGGGTCTTGGCCTTGGCAGGTCAGCATCCAGCTCTTGAATAGACACTTCTGTGGTGGGACCATCCTGAACCCTCAGTGGGTTCTGACCGCCTCCCACTGCTTCAGCAAATATCTGTGTAGACTCATTTCAAATGCATCTCAACATCTTACGTAATGTATCTTTATGTTAACGTTAATGTTACATTACAATGCCTAACGTTAACAACTATTTTCATGCCCTATCTCACTACATCCATAAAAGCGTTTAGTCTTCTTCCACGCTTCCTTTCCAGCTTTAATCATAAATAACAATTTGTCCTGTTTTCATCTCATATTAAAGCCCCACCATGTAAGATTTCTGCAAAAAAGTAGACTTAAATAAACACAATTACTTAATAACAGGTGATTTTATAGTACCAGAAGAGCTTGTTTCATCACAAACTGACTCATAACTTTTTTTATAGAGGGATCTGCCACCTGTATGTTGTATGGATATGACATTCTAAAGAATGACAAAAAACAGATCTATATCCATGGAGAATGTTCCCAAGTTTTGGTTTTAACTTTCCATCTCCGTGAGTATGGAGGTGGCGAGCCACTAACCGGAATCTTACGCGGTGCTGCTTTTACTTTTACTTCTACTTGAGTCATCTATTTGACAGTGTAAGAGATTTTTCTCACTCGCGAGTAAGTCTACAAGTGGCAAAAGTTTTTTATTTGCTGATATTAGATGATTTGGAGTATTTTGCGTTTCCTGATTTTACTTTTCCCATTCTTGTGGCCTATCCTTTGAAATACCAAACTTTGCGCATTTATTTAGTGTTTTATTCATTGTCCTTCCATTTACATTTAACCTCAGATTCAAAACCAGATGTAGTTTTAAAAATACCTTTTTACTGTTTTTAAAATTACTTTTTACTAATTCATTTTCTGGATCAAATACTTTACACTTCTATTTGAGAAATATTATTTAGAAGTAATAATAATTTGACTTGAGTAAATGTTTTTGCCTACTTTACCAATCTCTGCAAATAAGACATGTACATACAATGACAAAGCCATTCTGAAAAGAACCAAATGAATGATCGTCTTATTTATTGTTTCAGCCATTAATCAAAGCTGCCAGTTTATGTTTAAATATGTCATTTCCTGTTGTTTTGCATTAACTTGTATGATGTTTACCTCAAAAAATCACACATGGAGCATATAAGGACTACGGAAATAACAGTCTGGAGTTATAAAAATGTAAATAATTTGAAGTGACTTGAGCCCGTCCCAATACTGGCACGAGAACAGTGACATCATAGAGAAGAAACATTAGTTAATCCCAAACCGGGCCAGGTGTACTGCAGCTTTGTGCTATCGCAGAGGCAAAACGCCGGGCTGAGTCACTGAGGTTGTTGGCAACTCCTCGGTGGCAGGGCTCCGAGGGTGGATGAGAGCCGCCCTGAGTATCTAAAGGTCTCTTGGATGTTGTAGGACTGTCTTGGCTGACACGTCTTGCAACATCTCGTGGCGGTCGGGGACAGTACACTGACTTGGTCCCTCTGTTCAGAAGGGGAACCGGAGGGTGTGTTCCAACTACAGAAGGCCACAACTCCTCAGGTAAAGTTTATTCCAGGGTACTGGAGAGAAGAATCCGACCGATAAAAACAATACGAATGTTACAGCAGATATGTAAAGTGGTGAAGCTCCACAGGTTTAGTAAGGTGAAAGTTTGTGGGTTTCTTTATATTTTCATAATAAATTGAACAGTCCTTAATCCTAAATGTCACAAGACGCAGCAATAAAGGCACTATTCTGGCCTCTTGGTGATCTACATATGATGCCAACACAGTAATAGCACAGACTGGAAAAGCTAGTGGCTCAAGTTAAGATATGATACATTACCCTTAGTAAACTAATATTGGATTTACTTGTTTAAAAACCAGCTCAATAAAATCAACATGATAAACAGCCTCTTTTGCCTTCAACTGTCTGTTTACTTTTGATGTTCGGCACGCGCACCTGACGTTGTTGTTGTGTTACTTTTAATGGCGGTTGGCAAACAAATGAAAAGGTGCATTTACCACCTACAACATCTACTGTAGTTGTACGTCTTCAAAATATCAGTTTTATGCTTTACCATAAAAAAGGAGAGAAAGAGAGAGAAAGAGAAAAAGAGAAAGAGAGAAAAAGACTTTCCAAGTTGCTTTTATTGAGTGCCTGCGTAATGCACTATTTGTTCTCCAAGTTCTTTATTACGTCCTTTTTTTGGGGCACATTTCACAGGTCGCATTTCTTTTCCGATTTTCATCATGCAAAGTTTGTTTTATAGATATTGTATGTCTGATTGTTGGCATTGGTATTCCTCGGTCTTGTTGTTTTGCGGGATCTGTTGTTGTTGTTGTTGTTGTTGTTGTTGTTGTTGTGTTACTTTTAATGGAGGTTGGCAGCCAACTGAAAAGGTGCATTTACCACCACCTACTGTAGTTGTACGTCTTCTGTAGTTGTACGTACCGTTAAAAAAGAAAAGAAAGAGGAAAAAGAGAGAGAGAAAGAGCGCAGGATTGTCAAAGTTACGATTTTTTCTATCTCTTCTTCTTCTTCTTTTCTTTGGTGGTGTTTTATGGTGGTTGGTATCCATAGTGTTACATTACCGCCATCCTTCAGACTTCATCCTTCAGACTTCATTCTTTAGACTGTATTCTCTAGACTTCATTCTGAAGTAGAGAAAGAGACTGGAGAGGGCGAAAGAGAGAAAGAGACAGGAGAGAGGGAGAGAGAGAGAAAGAGAGAGAGAATTGCGTGCGATGTTGCGGAATGTTTGTAATGTGTGACATCACACAAAGCATGTGTAACATCATCATCATGGCCCCTGTACAGAATAAGACTTTCTCTATCTCTCTTTTCTCTCTTCCTCTTTCTTTCTTTCCATCTCGTTTTTTTAAACGGTATAGTGTAAAACGCATACTTTGAAGACGTACAACTACAGTATGTGGCAGTAAATGCACCTTTCCAGTTACATGCCAACTGCCATTAAGAGTGAAAACAGCAGCAGCAACAACAACAACAACAACAACAACAACAACAACAACAACAACAACAACAACAACAACAACATCAGCAGCCATGCATTACACAGTCACTCACTTCTGTCATTGCACAGCATCTAGTTTGTTTTGAAGCACAACTCAACTCAGGGCACACGCTTAAATTGAAATGAATTTGTACATGTTTGTGGTTCTCTTGACAGCCGGGATGTTGTCTGCAAATGCTGAGTACAACAGCCACGGTGAGTCAAATTAATTACTTTTCAGAATCAGAATCAGAATCAGAAAGAGTTTATTGCCATGGTCAATGAACAAAATTCACAAACATAGGAACTTGTCTCGGCCTTAAGGTGCAACATAAAACACTGATCAATAATAACAACAACATATATTCAATCCAAAGGACATGCATTAAGAAACAATTTAAAATGACTATAGTATAAAATAAAAATAGGCATTACTATGTACACGAGAATTACAGTTAAATTTACAGTTGTGAGTGCAGAATTCATTAGGTATTGCCGTTAAAACCATAGACACAAACATTAAGTCACAACAATGATATTAGGAACCGCCCACAGAATAATTGATGTATTATCTTTCTTTTCTGTTGGCTAGGCTGTGGGTTGCGGTTCCTGGTTGGCCCTTCAGGTGGCTCTAGGATCGTGGGGGGCCAGGAGGCTCTAGCAGGGTCTTGGCCTTGGCAGGTCAGCATCCAGCTCTTGAATAGACACTTCTGTGGTGGGACCATCCTGAACCCTCAGTGGGTTCTGACCGCCTCCCACTGCTTCAGCAAATATCTGTGAGTAAGACCATTTCAAATGCATCTCAACATCTTACGTAAATGTATCTTATGTTAACGTTAATGTTACATTACAATGCCTTAACGTTACAAACTATTTTCATGCCCTATCTCAACTACATCCATAAAAGCGTTTAGTCTTCTTCCAGGCTTCCTTTTCCCAGCTTTAATCATAAATAACAATTGTCCTTTCATCTCATATATAAAGCCCCACCATGTAAGATTTCTGCCAAAAAGTTAAATAAACGCAATTATTACTTAATAATAGGTGATTTTATAGTACCAAAAGAGCTTGTTTCTCCACAAACTTGACTCGTAACTTTTCTGGTGAAGGATCTGCCGCCTGCTTGTCATGGAGATGTTTTTACTTTACCTCAAACGTTCCAAAGAAGGACAAAAAACAGATCTATATCCATGGAGAATGTTCCAGATTTTGGTTCTAACTTTCCATCTCCGTGGAGTAATGGAGGTGGTGAAGTTTTCTTTCTCCTTCTCTCTCTTTCTCTCCTTTTTTTACGGTATTGCATAACACACATACTTTGAAGCCGTACAACTACAGTAGGTGGTGGTAATGAATAACACCCGCCATAAAACACCAAAGAGGTATTGCAGGTGGCGAGCCGCTAACAGGAATCTTACGCGGTGCTGCTTTAAAATGTCCTTTTGATGTTTTAATTCTGGATGTCCCATCTTTAAAGCTGGAGTACCTGACTTTTTCATGTTAATTAGATAGTAGTAGTAGCAGTACTTTGTAACAAAAATTAGGCCTCTGCACGCACTCGCCGTGTAATAATAAATATTTTACTTCTCATAAAGCCGGATTTAAGACGCAACGCTCTGATTGGCTGTGCTTTTGTGGTCTTCCACAGTTTCATTTTACCATCTGAAAAAAGGTTTTGGGGCAGCTAGGGATGAATTAAACAGATTTAAATCCATCCTCCTCTCACGGTGTGAACATCAGATTCCTCAGCTTTTACATCTGCCTTTTTCTCTTTGTCGCTCCGGACTACAAAAAGCTAAACTATCAAAACTATTAAAAAACATGTAGTTCTTTAGCCCTTTTTTCAAACCTACACGATTCAGTTACATTTTTGTACCTAAAAGAGTCTTTATAGTTCATTCAGAGATATCAGCATGAGATATTTCACCGTGAAGGCAGGACTGACGACGTTGTCTCGGCCCGAAGATCAGACACAAGTTCGCTACATCTCAAAACTCAAGCTACACGACAACTACAATTATAAAATTCAAGACAACGATATAGCTCTACTGCGCTTGAACTCTCCATGGGTCTTCAATGACTTCATCCAGCCCATCTGCATCCCTCACAACGGGTCTGAAGAGGTCACGCTCAACTTCAGCCACTGCCTCATCTCAGGATGGGGCAGCACGTCCTATGGAGGTTAGTCCCCGCACCTGCCCAGAGCATTTAGTTCAGACATCCACAGAGAAAGCCTCACACTCTTAACTGTGTTTATTTACATTTCAAATTGTATAATGTTTTAGGTGGTATTTGAGGATTATGAGATTATGTGACAATTGATTTAGCTTTATTTCATTTCATTTGTGTAGTGAGTTCAAAGTGACTGATTGTCAATAGTGCACACCTCTCCCTTTACCATTTGCTTAATTATGCCATATTTACCTGATAAATGAAGTGAAAGAAGAGGAGTATGAATGAGGGTTGCACTAGAAAGTGCAAGTACAAATCAAATCAAAGGACTGTAGCACATCAGATTGTCTACATTAAGCATTGCCAAACATTAATCCCATTTTAAGATCCTTGCTCTTAATAGAACATTGGTACATTGACTTTCGGCAGGGTTTGGAGTGGACAGATTGCAGGAAGCTAAGGTGGAGCTGATTGACCGCCAGAGATGTAACCAGATCCACCGGGACAACAACTTGATCACTGAAAACATGCTCTGCGCCGGTTTTGAGAGAGGTGGAGTCGACTCCTGTAAGGTTTGGAATCCCGTTTCACATCAGAGCACAGCGAGTTTAGATTCGGACCCCTGTGTGTTTTGTGTAACAACTGTTTGTGTTTGCGACGTAGGGCGACAGTGGAGGACCTCTGCAGTGCTACAGCAAGAAGCAGGAGAGGTTCTACCAGCTGGGAATCACCAGTTTTGGAGACAGATGCGGACTCCCGCTCAGGCCCGGGGTTTACTCGAAGATCAGCAGATTCTCAGCGTGGATAAAGGAGACGCAGGAGAAGTCGGCAAGTCCAAAGTCCAGTTCAAGGCAGATGTTAGTCGTCCTCAGTGTGGGACTAGCGCTGCTGCAAATCTGACGAGAAAACTCTGATCAAGGAACAAATCTCGGGTATTCAGATAGAACAAATCTCGGGAAATGTACAGCATTTATGTATTTTTATTTTGTTCAAATTCAGAAACAAGTGACAACGGATACGAAAGATGAGCGATTCGGAGGGTCGATTGAATGAAAAAGTCAGGCACTTTTCAGGATCACAGTGAGGCAAGCATTGGAAGATCAACAAAAGAAAAGAAAAATTCGAGGCACGCCGACATCTTAAAAATCCTTTGTTAGCATGGGGCATGACCTCAAGAAGGCCCCACGCGTAGGCTTTCCCCCGTTGCTAATGAAGGATTTTTAATCTGTTGGAGTGCCTCGGATTTTTTTTTTTCTCATGTTGATCAGAAATAAGTGAGCTTGAAGTTACTTAATACTTTGACTGCATTGTAGATGCTACAGTTTGCACGTGATCCTCCATTTCTATTAAAAAGTGCTTCAAAATTGCTCAACAGGCTCTGACTAAAATGTAGGTATTCTTCTCCTGCTGCCTTAAGCCTGTACGTTACAGTGAATGAGATAAACTGATGTCACACTCCAGCGCACCAATCACAATTCCGGACGGGAAGATTCCAAAATACTGTATAGGTATCGGTTGTTGCCATGGAGATTTACTCATACAATTTGGTTGATGAGCAGACAACAATCTGTGAAGGAAAATTATTCGAGGCAGGTAGTACATAGATGTTTAGATTGTTTCCAGACACTTTTACTTCTACTTGAGTCATCTATTTGACAGTGTAAGAGGTGTAAGTCAGCAAGAGGCAAAAGCTTTTTTATGTTGATATTACATGATTTGACTATTTGCGTTTCATGCACCGCTCCTTCAGATATTTTACTTTTCCCATTCTTGTGGCCTATCCTTTGAAAATACTAAACCTTGTGTATTATTTAGCGTTTTATCTTTAGTCCTTCCATTTACATTAACCTCAAATTAGAAATCATCTGTTATAGTTTGTTTCGCCAAATACTTTTTACTCTTACTTTATTAGTTTTCTGGATCAATACTTTACACTTATATTTGAGAAAAATTATTTTGTATAACATTTTGACTTGAGTAAATGTTTTGGCTACTTTACCCATCCATCTGTGCAAATAAGATTGCACAAATGACACATTTAAGCCAATGACACTGATCATTTTGTTTATTATTCAGCAATCAATCAAAGCTGCCAGTTATGTTTAAATATGTCATTTCCTGTGTTTTTTCTACTATTTATGATATTTACCTCAACAGTCCAGCACATGGAGCATATAAGGACTAGGGCTAAGAAAAAAATAAATAAATATATATATATATAGATAGATATTTGAAGTGACTTGAGCCCGTCCCAAACTCGCACAGAACAGTGACATCATAGAAAAACACGTTAATTCAAATCGGGTTGAGCGACACCTGGTGGACAAATGCAGCAAATATTTCAACACTCAAATAGAAGACGCAAGCAACTTTGACAAATCATCTTTTATTTGACATGAAACACATCCAAATGACAGTGACAGTGTCAAGTAAGACATGTTTTCGCACCAGTTCAGAGCGTCTTCGCTGCAGCTTGACTAATGCATAGTGATCGGATAGTCCTTGGTTTGAGGTATACATTGTGGGCCCTTGAGTTTTTGTGTGGAAAACCCCAATTTTATAACCTCAAGTTGTGGACATTACATTTTGTGCTTAAAATAATATTGTAGCTTTCAAATGCTCACTGTTCTCTGCAACTTGACCGCTGAAAGTGTAATTGAAGAGAAATAGTGCACTGTATAATAAAGTCACAAAAATGGAAAAAATGGCCTTATAATAGGACATTGGACGACCACTTTCCCTTGTGAAGAATAGCACCAATGTCTATTGAAAAGGCTTTAAGGCCAACGGGAAATTATAAAACTTTATTTAAAATTTAAGTGAAACAGTAGCAACAAAGCATTATTACGAGATAAGAGGCAGAAAAACAGCTTCACTTAGTCATGTGTACATATGTCACAAATTGAAAAGTGGTTTATTAAAGTTGTATTATTTATAACAGAGAGATGTGCAGTTTAACAGAGAAAGACACGTTTAAAATATATTAACTTCAAATTTTGGATGGAAAGACATAAAATACAGTGGAGACGACATGTAAAAACAGAAATTGACATAAGAATGGTTTAAAATCTGGGGACGGCCCTCGCACCAGAGAACATTTAACCATACTGGGAAAAGTGCACATCTCTCCTGCCAAAACAATGTGAAACCTTTTTTCGTGTAATGAGTTAAACATAAAAAACAAAACAATGTAGAAATAAATGCTGTCAAGTAAGAAACTATCAGTCAAGTTTATCATAGACACTTTCCCGTGTACACATTAACACCAATAATACAGTTTTTGACCTCTAAGATTCAGTATACAGTTGACATCCTTTACCCTCATCATAGGCCCCTTTAAGGATGATTTTATGGACGACTTTTTCTGCCGTTTTCTCACACAGGCAGCTCTGATTGTTGTTCATTTTCAAATGCAATTATTCTTCTTCAGTGTTACAGACATTCAACAAGATTTAAAATGGCAATAATGAAATGATCAAAGGCGCGTTCAAATGACACGACACACTCCCTGCTCCCCCGATAAAAAAACAATGTGATTTGGAGAGGCTGGCTGTGTACGAATGTTACAGCCAGATATGTAAAAGTGGTGAAGCTCCACAGGTTTAGTAAGGTGAAAGTTTGTGGGTTTCCTTTATATTTTCATAATAAATTGAACAGTCCTTAATCCTAAATGTCACAAAGACGCAGCATAAAGGCACTATTCTGCCTCTTGGTGATCTACATATGATGCCAACACAGTAATAGCACAGACTGGAAAAGCTAGTGGCTCAAGTTAAGATATGATACATTACCCTTAGTAAACTAATATTGGATTTACTTGTTTACCTGGGCTTTTTTGTACTTGTTTTTTTTTTTTCAGCTGAAAGATGAATGTAACCATTTAGCACAGCGCAATGTAGCACTAGCCTTACTTGGGAGCTCCTAATTTTAAGATAATTTTGCTCTTTTGGCCCACTAAGGCTGTGTCTAAAATATTCATCTTGTTAATATTTTAACTAATATCAATGAGTTTGCGTAAGAAAACCCAAGATGTACATCTTAATCATTTCAAACTGAGCAAATACACAGCAAGTACGTTCTTCTGATATAACCGGTTTTAAATTGGAGGACACAAACGTCAATTTGGATAATCTAATTCAGTAGAGCATAAATATTTTGATGTAATTTTACAAACATTTCAGACACAGCCTTTGAATGCACTCTTGTTAGTACAGCTTGACGACACTGACTACAGCTTCTCATCTGGAAACGGTTTTCTTTTAACAAATTAATTAGCACTAATACAATCATAAAAGCTATCTAAAAGGACCAACTCCTACTCACACATAAATGAAAAATTTGCCTATTAAAGCTTAGCAGTTGTTTTTCTTCATGTTGTATGCCAGTTTCTGTGGGATGTATTCAGTTTGTAGCAGAATAAAGCCACAGTGCCCCTGCTTTTGGGGAGTTTCAGGCAGGTGATAATACTGACTGGACTGATACTGGCTGATGGGATGGGCTCCTGTGAATGGTGTGGGGGTGTGTCCTCATCAGCTGGAAGGGACAGACATGGACTTAGAGGTGCAGGGACTTTTAAAGTGCAACAGGAATAGGTCTGGTCCCCTGGGCAGGTACAATGTCCCGCCAATGAGGAGCAAAGGACAGAGGAAACAAACAGGTAAATGGTTTAGCCTAAAACCAAGGAATGAAATCAGTTTTCTAAGATGAATTAAAACGTCTTGAATAAAAATGGGAGCCATGAGAGATGACAGATGAAGACAGATTCCCTTCATCTGACAGTTGAACTGTCAGCCCCGCCCATCCCAAATCACCTGGACTGCAGAGGTCAAGCAGGTGGAAGCAACAGTTTGTCAGAGGGAAGCATGCGCTCACTGCACCGCTCTGTAGATGTTTGGTGTTCAGAGGCCCTCCCTGGTGTGTGCACAGAGCCTGGCTCAGGTTTCCGCGTCTCTCACTGAGGGTTGTTCACATGTTGTAGGCCACATAGATGGGGTCCAGTTGGTCTGCCAGGAAAGAGTCCCGCAGGTGCATCCGCTGCTTCTCGCCTCTGGAGTTGATGGGAATGACCCCTGGGTCCACGATGACAACTACACCCACAATGAGGTGGTGCTCCTCCAAAACTACATTAGTGACGAGAGGCACCAAGTCTAAGGCCTCCTGCTCCGACCCGCTCAGCTCTGCCACCACGACCAGCAAGTTGGTCCACGTAAACACGGCACTGAAAGTAAAAAGGCACACATTTAAGGAGAATCTTTAACAAAGCTCCATTACACTAGCTGCAGTGCCTATACAAGTTTTTGCAAAAATCGCAGGTTATTTCTGTACCCTCACCTAACCTTCACCTAGCCAACATTTCTCACCTCTCGGCAATGCTGCGATGTGCTCGGGACACTGAAGTCTCAATGTCTATTGGGTGGTATCGCAGCCCTCTCAGCTCCAATGTTTCATCAAGAGAGCCCACCACAAACAAGGCATCATGACGATCTACAGAGTAGCACATCAGTTCATGTAATCGAAAAGTGATACCACATTTTTTGGTAATCTACTCTTTTTTTACATCCTCTCACAGTACTGGCCATGATCTTACCTCCACTTGCATCCAAAAGCTCTGTCCTTTTGATAAAGCCCAAGTAGCCGGTCCTGGCCCACACCGTCTGTGGATCTCCAAAGCTGAGCTTGGTGTTGAAGTGGTCTGCCTGTAGGTTCTCTTCTCCGTAGATGGTGTAGTAACCACTGGCACTGTGAGAACTGTTCACCCAGATCTAAAAGAGCAAAATAAAAGCTAAAATCTTCTCTGCCATCTTATATAGGGTTTAATATGTATTGCCTGTATAGTTGCCTGTAAACTAATTCTGATTATTCAGAATTCTAATTCTGAACTAAATTACGCCAGCATTACAAAATGTATTTCTGTGTGTACGTTGGCAACAAGTCACCAATGACAATAGCAATGCCATGTTTTCTTTTTTTCCTAAACTTACAATTTTACACAATGTAGTTTTAAAATACCAGAGTGCTTACCTCTCCCAGATGAGAGTCTCCCAGTGGACCTCTGGTCTCTGGGTTCACAATGATGACCCGGACTCCAGGTAGGATCTGAAATAAGACAGATTTAGCAGTTTTAGAGTCAGGCACAAACCTACCCCTGAGTATTACATTTTCCTTTTGTGGGGCCAGCTCTGCCATCACAAAATGAGCTTCAAGTCAATAATCAATACGCACTGTGCCCGACTCCATGAGTGGAAGACTCTGCGGCGCCCCTCGTTCTACCAGTCTCACCCTGGAGGACAAAGACAACATGGACCACGGCATTAAACCTGCACAGCCTGCCGCCATCTTTGTATGGTAATGTGCAGAGGACTTACCTGTCGTGTCGTAATGACTTCATATCTACATAGACCGTAGAGGGGTCGGGTCCAGCTGTGCCCTAAGAAGAACAAGGGAATCATCATTTATCATCCTAATTTCAAGTCTAGGAAAATATGAAATCAGGGCTATTCCACTTTATATTCCCGAGGGCCAGCTTTGTCGATGGGCCACGGGTGCACAACACGACACTGTAACATCATTTTAGGTTGCACAAAATATCCCCAACACTGTTACAATACATTTAGTTAATAAAATACAGTAACTGCGGACAGATTAGATTTTTGTGAGAAATAACCAACATTGCTTTGGAAAACTGACCATCCAGTACAGAAGCAGAATTACCACGAGGACTAGACTAGTACCAACCAGGTCTGACCCAGGACTAACCCAGAATCAAAACAGGTCTAAAGCAGAATTAAACAAGGACTAAACCAAGACCAAACCAGGTCCAAATGAGTTAAATTAAACCTGTAAACAAGATTTTTTTTAAAAATGTCTTCTAATATATTTGGAAGATGGGTCGTGGGCCGGATTAAAATCGCTTGGAGGGCCTGATTTGGCCCTCGGGCCTTATGTTGAATAGCCCTGAATTAAATGATAGTACATGCTCAAAATCGATATAATTTATCTTGATTTGAGTATATTTTAACTTAAAGAATGTCAAATGTTATTTTAAGATAGTCAAACTATATTCAACTTAAGTCTAATATAATTAAATTCATGATCTCATTCAAGATGGTAAATTACCTATACCAATGGGTCTCACACTTTTTACACCCAAGTACTACCAAAGAAAGATTTGGCTTCACAAGTACCACCGGATCTAAATCAGGTCTTAATTTGGGCTAAACCAGGTCTTAAGTAGAAATACAACATTGTCACAGATGTTTTACCTACTAAAGGAGGAGCAGAAATGTGAAGAAAATGTACTAGAACTGAAGAGGTGCCTGAGTTCCACCAGAACAATCTTCTTCATTTTAAACTCAAACCTTTCTAATACTGACCTGTAGGCAGATGGCCAGATTGACTCTGGATCCAAAGGCAGTGCTCACGGCCCGAGATGAAAGGCCAAGGTCTTTGAAGAGCTTTGAGAAAGAAAGGGAGAGGCCCAAACGCGGGCGCTCCTCCGCTATCACCACACAGCTCCGCACACAGGACAGGTTCACTCCCCGCGTCTAGGGGCAAGAGAGGCGCTTATACTACCACTTTTTATGGATATTTTTTTTTTTTTTTACTAATTAGGGGCCAAATAAACATGGTCTGATCTATCGGATATAAACCCAAATCTTTGTATATGTCAATGTCAATTTTATTTCTAAAGCACATTTACAACAACATGTTTCCATATTGTTTTATAACATTGACTGTTAGCTAGTTTGTTTACCTTTAGTATCTCAGTTTGTGTACCCAGTCCTTTAGTGCAGAGCTCCATGACAGAGTAGGAGCAGAACGTGTCTCTGATCTTGTACTGACTCAAAGTGCTCAACCACAGAGGCAGTGAACTCTCCAGCTCCAGAGGAGGAATAAGGATGGACTGGTGACCTGAGTAAACGCTGAAAAAAGCATGACAAAGTAATATAATTAAAACTATAACCATTACAACCAAATAGTATATACACCGCCACATCATGTATTGTAGTCCTATATGTTAATAGTGAGTGTTACCTGGAGAGGCACCATAAAACAAAGCCCAGGCCGCAGTACGGGTCGAGGCAGATGGCTATTTGGCGAGAGGAGTAGAGCTCACATTGAAGCTTAATAGAGCGGCACAGAGTACTGACCGCTGCATGGGACATCTGTCAAAACAAGGCCCAAAATATCACAGGATATTCACAACACAAACAAAAAACAAAGAGGAGGAATAGATATGTCTTTACTTTGACCCCAGTGAGCATCCCTGTGGTGGACACACTGAAGTCCAGGTAGGCCAACATCTCGGCTGTGGGCGGCTTGTAAATGCTCGGGGGCCGCTTCCTGGGAAGATCATCTGAAGTGGGCCAGATGGTGTGATTAATGTACAGGTTTCAGTCAATTATCAGAGAATTTACGTACATTATTGTTTTAGTTTTTTTTTGTAACATCCAAAGTAGTAACCTGGCCAGCCAGATGAATTATCACGTTATTTGTTTCACAAACTCTTGAGAATCCAGCTTGGGCTCGCACTAATAGGTTTGAACCCGCCGCTAAATGGCCGACCACATTGTAAATTGGGCGGAAGTCAAAGGGACGAACCAAAACAAACATGGTGACACTGACAGACGTGCTTTGGCCTTACTTAACAGATTTACGGACCATTTTGTTTTTAAAAATGTGCACATAGAAGGGCTTTGTGTATTTGAGGACGGGGAAGAAGTCTGGGCATTTCTCTGACTGGATTTAACAACAGTTTGACTTCTCGTCTTGTTATTGTTGTGACACTTTGACCAATCAGATTCAAATATTTGTAATGACGTTTCGCCTTTTTCAGACTGCTTTCGACGAGCGACTGTCCAGATGGAGAATGTGTAGAGCTCAGTTCAGAGTGACACACATATCAATCTGGCTTGAGCCAGGTTAAAATCTAGAGGCATTGAGGAAAGGACACTGATGACCCCTTGTGGTTTGAAGTGGATGTTCAGGTTTTGCCTTATGTTGTGGGTCATTCATATGTCTTCAGCACACTGCAAATTCAAATACCAGTAACTTTAGAGTTATTTTGTATGGACCTGTATCAATGATGGTGGGCCACGTCTTGATGTTGACGCTGGCGGCTGCTTCCCTCGACCTGAGGATCCTCATGAGAGGCTGAGTGGTGAGGATGCACGCAGCTTTGCTCACCTAAAAATGAGGCAAGAAGACGTTACATTTGAAAGTACATAATTTCAGACGAAGAATGTGCATGTATTTTGTGTACTCACATCAATGATCATGCGAACAGTGGGGAGAGTAGCAGCCAGGTTTTGTGGATGAGGCGGTCTGACGGTCACAGGGATGACCCCCGCGTACAGACACCCATAAAAGGCAGCAATCAGGTCAATACCTGCGAGTGTTACAGAAAGGCGAAATGAGACTCATAACATATTTACACTTTTTATTTCACCATTGTATTTTTTGGTTGTGATTGTGAGCATGTGTGCAGTTGTACCTGGGGGATATAGCAGCACCACATTGTCTCCTGTGTTAAGGCCTCCTCTCTCTTGTAAAGTGGCAGTGATCTTCTCCGCTCTCTTGTGAAGCTGTGCACTGGTGGCTGTGCACACTGCCACCCCCTACAGGCAATGACACAGAATGGCATCTTTTATAACAACGTTTCATGAGAGAACTGTACTAAGAATATGTCAGGCAAATACATTAATCAGTGTTTTACCTTAGCATTGAGAAGCACATACAAAACATGGTCAGGGTCAGCTTGTGCTCTCCACTGCAGCGCTTCTGACAAAAACTGGTGCTGAAAACAAGAAACAAAATGTTACACATTGAGCAGAGAACAAATTTGTCAGAAAGTATACATATTCAGAAACAATTCTACTCATAAACAAAGTATGTACAAGTTTAACAATCTATCCCTGTAAATGCGTGTAAAGCCACTCAGTGACTTGTTGACCTCTGGTTCTGAGCACAAGAGTGTTGCCAGCACAACGTCATGCTGGGCGCATCTGCACCTGGCAGGAGGTCTATCGGAGCCACAAAAACTATCAATAGTCAGACTCAAACAAAGAGTCTCTTTACTTTGAAAATGTGTCTGATTTATATTTAAATACTTAATAGATACACTTAAAATCACACAACTATAACTTTTAGGTTCTGTCTTATAACATTTCATGATGTTGACTTTCATTAATAATCGGCCCAGTCTTTATTGGTGTACTACCAATCAGAGTTATGGCCCTAATAAAACTCAATGACAATACAGGTATGCACATTTACTTTTTAGACTTGCAAACTATTTGTTATGTGTACTGTTGAACAAACTAGGAGAATGTACTATCAGATCAATTGTACACAAAAGTAGAGGACAGAAGCCACATGGTCCTCTCTAGAACTGGGACACAAAGATAACATTTATAAAGTACAACACCATTAACACAGTCATAGAGCAGTGTGACAGACTGTAGGTGGTGTTCTGTCTCTGTTGCTTCATGCTGCTCACAAGCTCATGCCACACAAGGAGCAGCACAGAGACAGCAGCCAGAGGAGGCACACTCAGGTTTACGGATTAGGGAACTGTGGAAGCAGCACTATACCAGCTACACCTATTCAGTTTAATCAAATATGGCACATTCAAACTAGGAATTAAATAAAATCATATATATTATAGTGCTGCTCTCAAAAACACAAAACACAGCTGCAAAATCACATTAGACAGAAGAGAAGCAGGGACTGCGACCAGGGCCTTACCATCATCGTGGGCCACATACTGAGCTACAGCCCAAATCAGACACAGAATAGAAGATTATCACCAATTTACCAATTGGTCAATGGTCTAACATTCACAAACCGCATTAGTTATTTTAAAGTATATAACTGTTGTATGAGATTAAAAAGATGTATTTTTTTTTCTTGTTTAATGTGTTAAAGATAAAAGAGTGGAAGAAGAGCAATACCTTTCGAATTAAGTCCTGGTCATCCACTGTGCCTAGTTCTCGACCTGTGGCCTGAGCGATGCGTTTCCCTGCCACGAGGTTCCCCACAAGCATTGAAGCAGGGCCAACATCCACTGCAAAAAAAAGGGATGCACCATCAGTGAAATGTCACATTTGACAAACACAATTGAAGAATCGGCTGTTTTTACCTGGCTGTTTCTGCCGGGGCTTGGGCAGGTTGGTGACACATGTATGCGGGCACATGAGGATGTTACAAGGATGTAGATTTCCATCCAGAAAGCTCTGCTTAGTCTCACAGATGTGGATGCCTCCCAGGGGTGTCTTTGGCAGAGTGTTGGCTGGGACAAGTGCAAGGCAGTACAGGCCCACCTGATGGATGCTGTCGATGGCCTGAGGAGGACAATGTGCTAATTTATAACGTTGTCAACAGTTTTAGTTTCTCTGCTTGTCAAAGGTGGTCCACCTGTAAAACTCGACTCATCCACTGGAAGCTGTCCTCTTCACTGGCGTCAGGTCTCTGCTCCGCAACAATCACTATCCTCTCATCATAAAACACTGTCACAGAGAACACCGCAATCCTGCACAAAATACAGTGTTAAGGTGATGTCTGCATGTGAGAACATAATTATTCATAATTATTCACCTTCCCCTGTAAACCGTTTTAACAGGCTCCACAGCCAGAGCAGTGGCCACCAGGTCATCTGCATTGTGCCGTCTCTTGCTCACCGATAGCAGCCCTTCTGTCTTTCCCACAACAAACACCAGACTTCCCTGACAAATCAAAATCAAATGTCAGCTCATGTTGCACCTGTAGATGGTAAAAACACCTCCATATGTTCAGCTTACTGGTCCAACAAAGCCCAGCAGACCAGTGCGAGAGAAGGGCACCTCTCCTATCGGTGTCCCAGCCTGGTTTACCGGGATCACCTGAGGAAAACAGAGGATTAAACTATAAATACAGTGAATAAGCATCAGCATGATCTGAACAAATCTATTTTGAGCTTTTTCCATGAACAATGCCATTAAAATGTATGAACTAGTTTCCAAACAAACCTCAAAAGTGTTCTTGGTGACTCCAGGCAGACCGTAGTACATGGTGCCTCCGGCTCGAGAGTTAATCACAATTTCTCCGATTTCATCGGTTTTACACAACTGTGGAGGCCCATCCGGCTTCACTATACACATCAGAGCTGGATAACACACGACAGAGTGTATATGATCACAAACCACTGCTTAGGGCTAAACGGATTTATATTATCTGTCGTATATATTGTAGCACTAACCTCCAGGCATGATGTGGCCCACGTCCTGCACTGTCAGTGCAGAGTTCTTGTCCTCGGTGTTGACTCTTATGACGCCATGACTGAGCCCTCCCATTGACAAGATCGCCCTTGCCGGCAGAGGAGCTCCACGTGCTCCAGGCCTGGGACAAGAAAGAGCATTTTTTTTCATGAGGCTTGTTGTTACATGTTACAACTAAAACATTTCAAATTATACCAGTACCTGCGGATGGCAACAGTGAGCGCCTCAGGTGAGGTGGCACATGGGCAGATGACCTCTGGCTTCAGGCCGTGAGATTGAAACACATTCAAGAAGGCATCACATGAGGACACAGACCCTGATGAAGGATTTTACAAAGAAGAAAGATAAATATATTGTTGTATATGATAATTGGCATCTAAAGTCACATGAGACCGGACTCACAAGGATTGGCTCCATCCGCTACTATTAGCATTCGTATGGAGGACAGGGTTGTGTCTTTTTGGTCCTTATGGGCCATCATGGCCCAGTGAAGGTCCCGGCACTTCACCAAGGCCACACGTGCTACAGATTTACAAACAACCTAATGTTACACAAATATAAAAGTGGCAGATGTCAAATATGATTTGATTCTGTCTGAACCTTTGTGAATATGGACCCTTTGCACCCACGACATGGGGCAGGCTTTCATAACTGCATATGGCACTGAGATGGTGTGGATTCGGTTCATGACACTCTGCAGAAGATGGCAAACATTTTGTTATAATGTAAAGTCCCATAAAAATTATTAAGGACTCACCGTCAACACACCATGCCACAGGCCCATATCCTTTTTACAATCCAACACATTGACGAGTGTCTCGCCTGAAACAAATCCATCACAGCAAATATAAATGTTACTGTTTATATTTATGGTTAGTTTAATGGTCTGTGCCGTCTCCTCTGACCTTCACAGTAATTGCAGGCCTGGGTGAGAGCTTGACAATGAGTCAACATGGCGATCTTTGAAACAGCTACTCCCATGACCGTTCCCTCCTTAGTCGCTTTGTACTGGAGTAAAAGCATAAACATAAAACAAGTAATTACCGTATTTTGCGGGCTATAAGCCGCTAATTTTGTCAGATGTTTTGAGCCATGCGGCTTATTTAGAGGCTGCGGCTTTTCTGTGGTTTTTTTCTTTCACCGCTAGGGGCGAACTAACCGGAATTAGAATCAAAACTACAGAAAAGTTAAGCAAAGAAGCAGATGTTGCTTTTTTATTCAGCTAGCAAATAGAACACGGACGACAAAATTACCAACTATAAATTATTTTCAAATTCTTGCCGCATCATTATGGAACCCAAACGAAGAAGTTCGTACGAAGCAAGTTTTAAGCTGAAGGCCATCGATCTTGCTAGGAAGCCGCGCGGCTGCACGCAAGCTTAACATCAATGAATGTACGGTGAGACGCTGGAGGGGGACAGCGGGACGAGCTCATGCGATGCCAAAAGTCAAGGAAAGAGTTCTGCGGCCTATACAAAAGGTGCGGCCTATGTATTGTTTTATTATCGTTTTTTTAAAAATAGAGCAAATGCGGCTTATATAGGGGAGCGGCTAAAAGTCCGGAAAATACGTAAATAAATAAATCAACCAACAGCCCAACGAATAGGCATTTTTTGTACCTCGATGTAGGCAGTGTCTGTGTTGGCTGTGGGGATGTGTGGCTGCCAGTCTTTTGAGGGTTTGGTTAAGTACTTGGTATCTGTCACCACCCATTTCATCCTGGGCCATCCTGGGAATAAAATGAAAAACATTTCTTATTATTAATGAATAAAACTCCCCTTCCTGGAGACATAGGTTCCCAAGGACCAAATACGTAAACTATGAATACTAAACCACCCACACCGGTAGGATAAATTACAGGAGGGTGACCAGGAGACGCAGCTGACCTTTGAACTGGACGATCTCTCCGTTCTGCGTCTTGGGGAGTCCTTTGAGACACACTTCGCTGGTCAGAGCGAGACTTACGCCACAACTGCCCAAAAGGAAGCCAATCTGTTGACTGCCTGCATCCTACAGCCAACGAGTAAGAGGTCAGCGAGATGAAACGTGTGCGGCTACTGTCCATATATTCAGTGATGGACAAGGTTTATCTGATCTATTAGTCATTCAGTCACATTCGGTTTAGTAATTTATAGAGCATTAATTATTAATAAGCCAAAGTAGCTTTGACTTATTGTGCAGAGCCTTGTACAAGAATTTCTAAGTTTTTGAATATGGCAGTTTGATTTGATAATATTTGATATTTTATAGAACCATTTACCTGTCTAGACAATGGCACCTCAATTGGTACAGGAATGACCTCAGCTAAAAGGCAGCCATAAAAAGCCACCCAGAACATGCCAGGATCACTGTTTGGATAAACCAACGCCACCTAGAAGAAGCATATTTTGTTTGTAACTTTATCTTCACAACTAACTGTTATTTATTCATGAATAAAACACTAAAGTGTTCACTCTTACCCGATCTCCAGGCTGCAGCACAGGCTCTGTTTTTGTGCCAAGTTTGTTCAACAGCGTGTATGCCAGCTTTAGACTGCGACTCCAGAGTTTGCCTGAAAAGGATATTATTTCATATTGTAATGTGTATATGCTCGTCTTAATATTTGTTGTATTAGATTAGACTACTACACAAACCATATGTGAGAGTATAAAGAGGTTTCCCTGTGATGTCCAGGGCAGTTAGTGCAGGACTCTTTGCCTGTGTGGCCCCCCACCGGGCAAGGGCAGCCTGAAGCGCAGGGGGCCAGTTACTGACCACTCCCAGAGGTTCTCCCTTCACCGGGATGATCTGACGCCCCTCAGGCTTTGGGGTGTTGGGGTCAGGTTGAGGGACTATGAAACAAGAAATGCACTTGTTATAACACTGCAAAAAGGATATGATGGCAATTTGATTTGAATGCTGTCTTGTCTTTTGGCTTTCCCAAACCAGCTGTTCCACAAAAAGTTAACTTTGTGTGAACTTTATCTACAAACAAATTTGATGTAAAAATCCACTTGTTCAATTTCATTCAAAATAATTTTTTGTTGCTTGAGTCAAAACAAACCAGAAGAGATATGGAACATTTCACAAACACTGAACACCTTATAGCATTATAATAAACTGTTTTATTTATTTATTTATTTATTTAACAGTTTTAAACTATAATAAAATGTTAAACTTGAAGTAATGGTTTCACCTTCAACAATTTCCTCTGAATCATCAAGGAAAAATTCACTGAGCGGAGGTCTTTTGGGTCTTTTGAGTGTGTTGAGAAGCTGCTGAATTTTAGTGGAAACTCTGCTATTGACTGGCACACCTAGATAAACATTATAAAATACAACAATTAACAACATGGTGAAAGAAAATATCAAGCACATTCAGCTCTATAGACCATACACATGCAGCTCTATAGACTACAACATTGCATACAAACTCTAGCAGGATCAGCGGAGGAAGGATTTGAAAAGGGAAATTCATACTGAAGATAGACACAGGCGACAAGCTTTAAGAAATTACAAAAGGATCTACTAT
Organism: Chaenogobius annularis; assembly: GCA_015082035.1. Taxonomy (NCBI): domain Eukaryota; kingdom Metazoa; phylum Chordata; class Actinopteri; order Gobiiformes; family Gobiidae; genus Chaenogobius; species Chaenogobius annularis. The sequence continues at coordinate 134,185 of BJKM01000180.1, read as the reverse complement.
TACTATCTACTACAACACGAGACACATCAGGTAGACAGACATTAGACTGGAAAAAAACAGGCTGATTTGAGCTTCTTCAGCTTCCCTCCCCATAACCCCGGACACAAATAGATTACCTTTTCTTTTTCCTTTATTTTTTTTTAATCAAACACGCACGGATTAATGGACCCAAAAGAAAGAAGACAAAACATTGGTCATTAGCAGTGAAATGAGGATGGATGTGAACTGGATGGATATGAGCAGGTCAGTTATCAAAATCAAATCAGCCTATGGACTAACACCACTGAACTGAAACATAATTCACTGGTAAACTCAAATTACAAAGCCATGCAAATGTAGGATGTGAAGCAGGACACATGATGCCCTTTCCACACATCAAAATAATGTTTTTTAGTAGAACTAGAACTACTAATAGAATAAATCAATTAAGATCCATGTTTTGACGGTACCATCAGCAGTATCCAACATGCTGGAGCGGCTCTGTCCTCGACTCATGCCCCGCACCGCGGGGGGCAAATCCACTCGGGAGCCCCTGTCCTGAGGAGTGGAGGACGTCACATCTGGAGGGACACTGTTTTCTGCACAGATAAAATAAATGTTATTGAATGAATCATTAATATTGCAACTTGAATCAAGTTTTTTTGGTAAAGTAAATTAAAACATTTACTTTATAAGTATACTTTAAGTGTATTTGATTTGGACTATCACATTTGTTACTTATGAGATACTTAATTTTTTTAATTAAAGTAAACGGATGGAAAGTAGTTATAAACAACGCTAGAGTTGACTGCGTTGATATTAAGGATGATTGATGAGATCTAGTCATTATCAATCATCTTATTGTGGTTGCTCCTCCGGCTCTGGTCACGGCCTGGGTGTGTGCGCGTAGAAACATGTATGTTTTGGTTCTCCTTTTCCATGGGTGTAAAAGCATCAAATATATTCACACAGGCTTAGGCTTCACATAGCTGAAACCTTTGCTAATGGTAAAGGGGCATTTAAAATATACAGCTTCCCAAAGCTGCTTGTGTTAGTACCTATTCTTGTATGTGCCAGTACGTCTGCGAGCACAGAGGCAGCGAGCTGGGGCTGTGGTTGGGGCTGACTCTTGGGCTCTCCATGGGAGAGTGTGGAGGAGGCGGAGGACGACGTGGAAGAGCTTTGGACGGATCGGTTGATCCAATAATCAGGACTTTGCAGACTCTGGACCAAAGCTGCGCTCAGAGCCGCCTTTCTGCGCAGAGAGCCTTCGTCCTCAGAGGCAGATGACGTATCTAAGAAAGAGGAGAGTGTTATAGGTGCCATAAATGGTATGATTAATGTGAACCTGCTCAGTGATCTTCACCTGGAGGAGTGCAGGCGTCCATGGGAGACTGGACAAAGGCAGAGCGTCTTTTGGTTGGCATGGGCAGAGCCATCTTCTCCTCTTTGTGCTTGGCCAGCGCTGCCTGTACTGCCTCTGTGTGAATGTCTTTGGACAAAACGTACAGACAAAAACCCATCAAACCAAGTCCAAGAGAGTAGAGGTTTACATACGAAATAATACATCACACCAAGAAAAAAAAGAGTGCAGTGGGGAAGAGGGAATGGATTAAAAGGTAAATAACATGAATTTAAGAGAATAATAATGCTGCTTGTATTAGAAAGTAAAAAACAAAAGGTATTGTTGTTGTGTGATTGGATTACTCTGTTGATAAAATATAGTGTCAGTTATGTAATTCCACTGTAGTTGTCGGGTCACACATTACTACATAATGGTACATTGTAAAAAACGTACTGTACAGTATTACCTAAAATATTATATTTATTTAAAAAGCCTACAGCAAATAAGACTGAATAAAGCACCCCCAAATACTACACACACTTTACATACTAAATAATGGATTGGATGAAAAATAAGAGTAATAAAAAGTCAAAAACGGACTGCTCAGGTATTGTTTGATTTGATTACTCTGAATAAAATATAGTCACACTTGTATATTACTCCACCAGTTATTATGTAACGGGAAATTCCATGGAGTAAGTGTTAAGGTTATTGTTAGAGTGGCTGAATCATATGGTATTACATACATATTACATTGTGATGAGGCATTGTAAAAAGGGTACAGTAAAATTAAGTGTTACCTAAAAAAAAAATATTTTAAAAAGTCAACAACAAAGAAGATTGAATAAATCACCACCAAATACTTTAAATATATTAGATTGAATTAAAAAACAGTTGATACGATTTGGATTTGACCTATCCCCCAGTTAAAATATCATGTTTGAATAATGGTATTGAGTGAGTGGTCTGGACCTGATCTGTAGCGCTCGTCCCGGGCTCCTCCGCTGCGGTGAGCTCGGTGGTGTTTGGCGGCAGAGGAGGGGCCCGGGGCTTCGGGGCTGGGGTCTCCGCTTCGGGCTGGGGACAACTGCACATCTGGGAGAGACAGTTCTGCATCTACAACAGTCATGAGACAAAAGTCTATCACCACATCGTGTACCAACTTATTATTATTGCAGTGCATTTCTTTTTTCTTTTTTGGCTCATTGGCTTTATTAGATAGGACAGTTTTGGGTGAAATGGGAATGAGAGAGAAGGCACGACATGCAGTATATTGTCGGAGCCAGGAGTCAAACTCACGACAGGCTGCACTTGGAGCCTGGCATGTGTGCTGCCACCTTAACCACTCCACCACCGGGCAACACAATTACAGTGTATTTCTATAGTGCTTTTCCACCTTCAAGGCACTCAAAGCACTTTTTTTGAGGCCTCTAAATTTAGCGTCATGGTCTCGAAGTGTCAAGTAAAATAAAGACACGTTCTTGATTGTGCAAATTATATTCAGACACAAGACACTGCGCAACAATTGTATAGTATTTGACTTCACTTCAGAAAACAAAAGAAAACCTGCTTCTTAAAAACACACATATCCAAATTTATTTTGGATAAGTCTTAACAGTATAAATATTAGTCAAAGTATTACGAATTTGTGTCTAGAATACAAATACTAAACATATTTGGTATAGTCAGAGAGCAGAACACATACTGGACAGCAAAATCTACAAGTAAACACCTGCTGTTCTGAACTCAGGACTTTCAGGTGAGTGAGCTGCCCATTTTACAACGTTTAGCGCGCCAAGGCAGTAAAATACGTATTTTCTTCAAAATAAGGACTAAATGTTGTCGTCTACCTTGTCAATAAGTATATTTGCCGCATATCATGTGTCGGCCACTAGATGTCAGTACAGAATCAGAAGTGAGTGTTCAAACCAAACAAAGCCACATTTAAACTGCTTTCAAAAGGACTAATTTTCCACTTTGATGGCGACATTTCCAAATCTACCTCTGCTCTTCATGACTGTTCAGCATCTGTGGGAGAGTTTAATTGCAACATAACTCTATAACTATGTCATGACTAATGTGTGTGTCGGTGTAATTCGCCAATTGCACAACAGCGGCTCACAAAAGTACACAGAGCAGCAGAAAGTGAGTCAGGAGCACTGGGCGGGTGCAGCGGCAGAACTGGTCTTACTTGGCAGCTGTGGGATGTAGGAGGCAAGCAGCTTGGCCTTCTTCTTTTCATAGCCCTTCTGAGTGATGTCGCCTAGGAGAAGAGAGAGCGACACCACACTGTTAATGTTTGTTTGCAATCAAGTGCAAGTTTGTAACACGGAGCAACTTGTGGAAGTCACAAATTAAAATACTACTACTACTACTACTATTGCTACTAACGCTACAGCTACTACCGCTTCAACTATTTATACATCCTGAGTACATTTAGGAATAAATTGAAATTTTCATGATTTATATTTAACTGCCGGTGCATTCAACTGGTGTCAAAGGTCATTTGATGCAGCCCAGAAACAGATGTCATCGTCATTCTTTGGGTAATGTACTGGAGTAGTTTTTCACATGACATTTAGTATGTTTAGTATGACATTTAGTAGTTATTGTTTGAGTTTGATTGTTTTTTTGGCTTTATACACCATTCCTAATGTACAAGACGTCAGTACTCTTTCACCTTCTGGCTGTAATTAAGACAAACACAAACATGCAAACCATTCAAGTCCCAGCTTTAGTTAATACATCTGCAGCATGGAGCCATGCCATAGCTATAATCCTCTTTGAACTAAATCTAGAGTACATGTTGAGGGCTCAAAACTATTAAAACAAGCCAAAGAGATGATGCCATTGTTTTTGCTGGATCTACATACATTTAGTGATCTTAAAACCCTCCCACAACCCTCAAAATATGATTACATCAGATAATCTTGACAGACACAGAAGAATGGGCCAAAAACTGTATAATTTTGGTATGGAAAACACAACGTGAGCCAATTTCACATGGGATTAACTCTAAAATGCATTTCCCCAAAAGTAGGGAGCAGCACCTCCCCTCCCTCACAGGCCTGGGTCTGGCAGAACTCCCACTGAAGGCAGACTTAGTCCAGACAAAGTCCACTTAAACCAGGACCAAACCAGTCCAATGTGTTAATACTGCTGTTTACGTCAAGCTTAAGTTTAGATTGGACTGAACTTTATTACTAATGCAGGTGTAGCTTCTAATCGAGCTCTAAACAGATTAGCAGTACATATATTTGTAGAGCTAGGTTTTGCAATGTAAAAATATTTTAAAACTTTCATTATAAGCATACACCATTATTGTACGCATTTCACACACAACAAAATAACTGAATTTAATTTGACATAAATTAGTCTACAGATTAGGTAATATAGATCTAATAAATAAATGTAATTAATTTCCAGTGACACATACATATAAGCCTGTTAGTCACAATAACATATTTTGAAGTGTGAGAACTGTTAAATCAAAATATCACAATATAAGATCATATTGTGGCACTACTTTGGCCACTGACAAAACAAGACAAACTCTAAAGCCACAGAATCCCAGTAAACCTTTTATAAATGTGTATGGTGTATGAAAAACATGAGCTTTAACAGATACAAAGCCAAAGTAAACACTTATGTCATTAGTTAGCATTTAGTTTGTCATAGATGTTACTTACTTGACTCGCTTCAGCTCAAAACTTAATTTACTTAAGGCTGAGTGGGCGATACTGACAAAAATGTATCTCTTGATAGTTTTTGAGTATCTGATAACGATTTTCAGACCTACAAAAATGTGTTAAAACGTATTAGTTGAGGTTAATTAATTATCAAATAAATGTGAAATGTTTGTAAAATGAATCAGAAAAGTAAAGAAATATCACCAAAACCTTTGCTTGTTCATTTTTTTTAATTTTAAATCAGCTCTATTTGTTGCCGTTTTTCCTATAAATTATATACTCAACATTAAAATTTGACTCATTTGCAAAACAACATTCATATATTGTCCCTCCATACTTAAAAAATGAATTAAAATAAAAATCTAACTAGTATAAAGAAAATGTACATGTGATAAATACAGCGCCCCAAAATACACTTTATTTATTAAAGTTATTTTTTGAATGATAAGTCAATATAGTAATTATGATGACGGCCTGTCCGGAAATACAGCAAATATTGGATACACAAACAGCTCCATAGTTACAACCAGCCTAAACCTTTCCCTATGATAAGACTGTGAGCAAATGACCAAATGCCTCTACACAGGCTCAAGCTCTGACACCCCACACTGGCCCAAGACCAAAGCTCACGGGAGAATATCTCTGAGGCAACTGAAGGTAAAGACAGGAAGAGGAAGTGAGAGTGGCAGAACTTGATGTCAGCAAGCTTTAACTTCAGGGGTAAGAGGTCAAAGCTTCAGGGAACAGGTGAGTAAAGGTGTTGTACATGAATGAGGAACGCAGACAAGAGCAGCTGCTCGACATAAGAAAAGTTGATATACGTTAACACTCGGACTATGAGCAGCACAGGATCTCCACAGGGCTGTAAACTTTCTCCTCTGCTCTTCTCCCTGTACACAAACTGCTGCACCTCCTGCCATGATTCCGTAAAACTGATTAAGTTTGCGGACGACACCACCCTCATCGAGCTCATCTCAGACGGGGATGAGTCTGTCTACAGGAGGGAGGTGGACCGGCTGGTGTCCTGGTGCAGAGGTAACAACCTGGAGCTCAATGCCTAGAAGACAGTGGAGGAGAAAGTCAAAGCCCCCCAGCCCCCCAGCCCCCCTCGCCCTAACACACTCCCCAATCACCATCATGGACTCCTTCCGCTTCCTCGGCACCACCATCACTCAGGACCTCAGGTGGGAGCCCACCATCAGCTCTCTCATCAAGAAGGTCCAGCAGAGGATGTACTTCCTGCAGCAGCTGAGGAAAGCTAAGCTGCCAGTGCAGATGATGGTGCAGCTCTACACGGCCATCATTGAGTACATCCTCGCCTCCTCCATCACCGTGTGGTACGCTGGAGCCACAGCCAGGGACAAACAGAGACTACAGCGCATCGTGCGTTCTGCTGAGAAGGTGATCGGCTGCAGACTTCCATCTCTGCAGGACCTGTACGTCTCCAGGGCTCTGGGACGAGCAGGTCGGATCACAGCTGACCCTTCTCATCCTGGACATGGACTATTTGAACCACTCACCTCAGGCAGGAGGCCACGGTCCATCTGGACCAGAACCTCCCACCACAAGAACAGTTTCTTTCTTTCCCTCTGCTGTTGGTCTCATGAACACTTTATAACACCTGTCACTTTAATAATTATTCAAACCAATAACCATTCATTGCACTGCTGTAAATCGTGTCCATATTCAGACAAAGTCTATTTTATTTGTATGGCAAAATTGTATGCATGCCCTTTTTGATATATTTTGCTACTATTACAATTCATTGTTGTATGTTGCACCTTAATGCCAAAGCAAGTTCCTAGTTTGGGAATTCTGTTCACTGACAATGGCAATAAACCCCCTTTGATTTGACCTTTTGATTCTGATTAATCGCTTATATTCTTTATAGTCCCTCTAATATTTTTATTAGATGAATTATTTTATTGGTATAAGGATTTATTTATTTATTTGTTGTTACATTTATTTATTTACAAATACAAAGCAGTAACAATAATGAGGACAATAAGAACAAACACAGAAAAAGACAGACAACAATACAGACAAGTAGAGGGACAACAGTCTAAAAACTTCAGAGCGCGGGGATTGTGTGTGTGTGTGCGCGTGTGAGGGCGTGTGCGTGGGTGTACATGTGTGTGTTTGTGTATGTTGATTTGTGCTTCAATGTAAAATGTGTTACATTATCGATACCATCGTCACATATATTATCATACATGTAGATACAGTCATACAGTCATTCCCCTCCTTGAACCGACACCTTAACGTGGTGGAGGGGTTTGAGCAACGCCCGAATGATCTCAGGAGCTATGTTGTCTGGGGCTTCAAGCCCCTGGTAGGGTCTCCCAAGGCAAACAGGTCCTGGGCGACGGGTCAGACAAAGATCGGTTCACAAGCCCTTTATGATGAAAAAAAAAACGAGGCCAGTTACGTCGCCCGGATTGGCGTTACCGGGGCCCCACCCTGGAGCCAGGCCTTTGGGGTGGGTGCTCGACGGCGGGCGCGCCTGGTGGCCGGGCCTTTCCCCACGGGGCCCGGCCGGGTGCAACCCGAACGAGTGACGTGGGGCCGTCTTCCCGTGGACCCACCACCTGCAGGAGGATCCGTAAGGGGCTGGTGCAGAGGGATCTGGGTGGCAGTCGACGGCGGGGGCCTCGACGACCGGATCCCCGGACACAGAGACTAACTCTGGGGACATGGAACGTCACCTCGCTGGGGGGGAAAGAGCCTGAGCTTGTGCGGGAGGTTGAACGGTTCCGACTAGATATAGTCGGCCTCACCTCCACGCACAGTTTGGGCACTGGAACCCATCTTCTTGAGAGGGGCTGGACGCTCCACTTCTCTGGTGTTGCCTGCGGGGAGAGGCGGCGGGCTGGCGTGGGCTTGCTTCATTGCCCCACAGCTCAGCCGCCATGTGTTGGAGTTTACCCCAGTGAACGAGAGGGTCGCGTCCCTACGCCTTCGGGTTGGGGACAGGTCTCTCACTGTGGTGTCGGCCTACGGGCCGAACAACGGTGCTGAGTACCCTGGCCTTCTTGGAGTCCCTGGGAGGGGTACTGGACAGTGCACCGACCGGGGACTCCGTTGTTCTACTGGGGGACTTCAACGCCCACGTGGGCAACGACAGTGACACCTGGAGAGGGGTGATTGGGAAGAACGGCCTCCCCGATCTAAACCCGAGCGGTGTTTCAGTTATTGGACTTCTGTGCTAGTCACGGGACTGTCCATAACGAACACCATGTTCAAGCACAAGGGTGTCCACCAGTGCTCGTGGCACCAGAAACACCCTAGGCCGGAGGTCAATGATCGACTTTGTTGTCGTGTCATCTGACCTCCGGCCGCGTGTCTTGGACACTCGGGTGAAGAGAGGGGCGGAGCTGTCAAACCGACCACCACCTGGTGGTGAGTTGGATCCGCTGGCGGCGGAGGAAGCCGGACAGACTTGGCAGGCCCAAGCGTATAGTGAGGGTCTGTTGGGAACGTCTTGCGGAGCCGCTGTCAGCAGGGTCTTCAATTCACACCTCCGGGAGAGCTTCTCCCAAATCCCGGGGGAGGCTGGGGACATTGAGTCCGAGTGGACCATGTTCTCGACCTCCATTGTCAATGCGGCTGCTCGGAGCTGTGGTCGCAAGGTCTCAGGTGCCTGTCGCGGCGGCAACCCCCGAACCCGGTGGTGGACACCGGAAGTAAGGGATGCCGTCAGGCGGAAGAAGGAGGCCTATCAGGCCTCTTTGGCTTGTGGGACTCCTGAGGCCGTTGACGGGTATCGCGGCCAGGCGTGCCGCAGCTCGTGCTGTCGCAGAGGCAAAAACCCGGGTCTGGAGGAGTTCGGGGAGGCCCTGGAGGAGACTATCGGTCGGCCCCAAAGAAATTCTGGCAAACCGTCCGCGCCTCAGGAGGGGGAAGCAGTGTTCCACCAACACCGTTTACGGTGCGGTGGGGACCTGCTGACCTCGACTGGGGATGTCGTCGGCGGTGGAAGGAGTACTTTGAGGGCCTCCTAAATCCCACTGTCACGTCTTCCGAAGAGGAAGTAGAGACTGAGGACTCGGAGGCTGACTCATCTATCACCCAAGCCGAAGTCACTGAGGTTGTTGGCAAACTCCTCGGTGGCAGAGCTCGGGGTGGATGAGATACGCCCCGAGTACCTAAAGTCTCTGGATGTTGCAGGACTG